>CM065391.1:8082500-8305000 GCA_033060915.1 Euryodendron excelsum | reverse complement strand
ACTTAATATCCACTTTAGAATTTTGAAAACGGGGTTTAGTCATCACTTTTCGGATGGATGATACATGATGCAAGTTTTTGGAAGAAGTTTGAAAAGATGGGAGTTTTGAAAGAGTTTGGAATAGGAACTTTGAATTGATTGGAATTTTTGAAAAAACGAATTGGAGTTGAAATAAAAGTTATGACCGCACCATTTTAGGTTGTTTACATATCTCTTTTGGCGAGAATCATCAATCGTAGTTCGAGCAAGAGCCCGATGGAAAATAGGCGCATTAGGGCCTTTGGAAGGTTTGAAGATACTTTGAGGTCTTCGGAAAAGTTTAAGACACTTTGAGGTCTTTGGAAAAATTTAAGACACTTAGAGGTCTTTGGAAAAGTTAAGACACTTTGAGGTCTTTAGAAAAGTTTAAGACACTTGGAGATTTTTGGAAAAGTTTAAGGCACTTTGAGATCTTTGGAAGTTGAAGACTCTTTGTGGTCTTGAAAGTTTTAACTTGAAATTGAATGGTGGAGCGTTTTGAAAATGTTTTTGGATCAACTTAAGGGAGTTTTGAAAAAATGCTTTGGCATGACTCAAAAGAACTTGAAAGTGTTTTTAAAGTCTTGTTTTGAAAACCTTGGAGGTATGACTTTAGAATGTTTTGATGAATTAGTTTCTGAAAGTGGGTTTTGAAAATGGCTAAGGGTTTGGAATCATAATATGGACAACCTTAGAAGTTGATCTTAATTTATCACTTGTCCTTGGAATCCCTAACCATGGGAGGGCTAGGGACACCTTAGGTTTATGACCTTTTGAAAATGTTTTTGGAAACACCTTGAAGATGGAGTGCAAGAACATTTGAAGCGTTTATGGAGTTGATTTTTTTTTAAATCAAGAGAGTATGAGGTTTTGGAAAAATAGGTTATGAGAATAGTTTAAAATTGAATGATCATTTAGAAAAGGGTTCAAGAATTGGAACCTTGAAGTATACTAACCTAGGTTGGGTTGGCCTAGGGTTACGGGTGACCTAGGGTTCACTAACTTGGGTTAGGTTAACCTAGGGTTAAGATGACCTATGGTTAACTAACTTGGGTTAGGTTAACCTAAGGTTAAGATAACTTAAGGTTAGGATGACTTAGGGTTAGGTTAACCTAATGTGAGTGAACTAGGGTTGGACAACTAGGGTCAAGTTAACCTAGGATTGGTCAACTAGGGTCAAGTTAACCTAGGATTGGTCAACTAGGGTCAAGTTAACCTAGGGTTGGACAACTAGGATCAAGTTAGCCTAGGGTTGGATTGAAAAATGGTTTTGAAAGTTGGTTTAATGAATTTTTGGAAAGAGCTTTGAAAGCCAAAGCATGTTATGCAATGGACTTTGGTGGACAATCCTTTTGAAGATCATTTCCATGAAAATTTTGACTCTAGCCAAGAGTATGGTTTATATGGATGGTGTTTGGAGACTATTCCAAGGAAGGTTTTCTCATGGCCATTATAACCATAATCTTGACAAAAGTGAAAGGGGTTCAAAAATCAACATGGTGATGACAACTTTTTAAGGCACCATTTTTAATGCAAATATGGATAGAATGCATTTTTGAAAATCGTCTTTTGAGAGAGTTTTGAAAATCATTTTTGTAGGAGGTCATTCCATTAAGAGAGGGTTCCTATGGCCAAATAAAAGGAAAACCACTCTAAAGAGTGTTCCATGGAGCCATTCCAACCACTACACTTAAAAGAATGGAAATCTTGGAAATTAGAGAATTGGAAAGCAACCCTTATGCAAGTTAAAATGTCATGATGCCAAAGTGGGAGTTAGGGGTTAGTAGGGGATCTTCTAAGGCATGATTTCTAACATTCCACTCTAAACTTCAAGGGGCCAACTCTTGGAACGATTTTTGAAAGGAATATAGAGCTTGAAAATGACATGGAGCTAAGAGTAATGTGAGTATTATAAAACATGACAATAAGCATAAAATGAAGCCAAGCATACAAGACATGATCCAAATAGTAATATGCAAGGGATCATGATCACATACAAGGCTTTTAGGCTACACCACATAAACAAGGGGCTCCTAGGCCATACCATTTCAAAGTAGGCTAGTGAGAGGTTCTCCTACACAGTGGCTCTCACTTGCTTTCCTCTAGGCATGATCTAAGAGCCCTCTTGGCTCAAGCATGCAAGAATGGGGGGTTGTAGATGGGGATCAAAATAGAGAATAGCCTAAGTAGGCTAGGAGGGAGAAGAGAAGAGTGGAGGAAGACACAAATGTAAAGGGGATACCACCTTTTGCCTTCAACACACTTGTAGTCTTCAATAGATATCTTGATTCGAGCTTGAACGACTTCAAGAGGGCTAGAGGGGCTAGAATGGAGTGTGTAGTGGTGTATAAGGCCTTGTAGGTGAAGTGTATAGGCTTAAGGGAGGTAGAATCTAGCCTAAGTGTTGGAGGGGTGGAATATATGTAAGGATTCGAGATTCTAGAGCAGTTTCAGCAAAGCTTCGCATCAATTTCGGAGATGAAATATGCAAAGGGGTGGTCTAGTATTTATAGGCAATTTGGAACAGGCCTGGCGTATGTGCTACATGCGCCTGGCCAAAATTTGACCTGGCGCATATAGGACATACGCAAGTACTATTCCTTTGCCAGAATGACACGTGGCACCTTGTGTACTGGTTAAATCTCGACTATTGATCGAAAGTTAGTCGATCTGATCAAAATTTAAGCGCATGTAGCATACGCTCCATCACCGGGAAGGTTCGTCCAAACTTTATCTCGATAATTGAGTCAACTGGGAAGGTTTTGGGAGAATTGGTTGCATCCACGGTGCTCTCTTAAGGTTTCTTGTAGACTTTTATGTTTTTAAAAAGTTTAAATTATGTTTGGAAGCATGGGATATCATCTCAGGAAGCGTGCATAAAATGACACTTTTGCGAAGCATCTGTGATACGCTCCGAGGGTGTTCGAAAGTGGCTATTTTTGTGTCGTGCGATCGAGGCCTTCGGGAAGCGATCTTTTCGAGCGAACCGTACCGATGGAAAGTACTCTAGAAATACTTTCGGGAATTCCCAAACTTATGCATTTCTCAAGTCGTTTGACGGTGCATTTTGATCAGGGAATTAGAAAAAAAGTTAACCTCGGCGAGCGTCTGCGAGACGCTCCAGGGGTTGTTAAAAGTACCAGTGTTGGCGTCGTGTGATGAAGGGCTTCAGGAAGCGATCTATCCAATCGGGCCGTATTGATGGAAAGATCTATGAACGAGCTTTCAAGAATTTCTTGATTTACGTATTTCTCAAGTTAGTTGATGGTGCGTTATAACCAGGGAATTGGGAGAAAAGACAATTTAGGCGGAGCGTCTGCGAGACGCTCCAAGGAACTTTTATCGAGTCGTGAGTGTTTAGCATCGCAAGGTCCTCTTCAGGTTAAACAGGGGTGTGTGGCGAGACCTTCTGTTCAAAATCTTTGGACTGGTGTTGTTTTGGGACGTGTTCAGGCCGTTAGGGCAAAATGGTCATTTTGACCGGGTTTGGTCGAAGGGTTTGGTCGAAAATGGTTAGGAATGGTTTGGTGTGTTGTGTCAAACATACCGGGTTATTCATAGATGATTTTGGGAGAGTCTTTCACCGTTCGGTGGGGTTTGTGCAGTGCTGGGATGTTCAGGGGCAAAACGGTCATTTTAACCGGAGTTAACCAGAATGAGACAGAAATCGGACCGGAAGGCGTGTGGAGTACGCCTAACAGTTTAGTATCACTTTGGGAGAGAGAATTTACCGTTTTAAGGGATTTTAAACTTTCTCAAAACATGCCTGGAGGCCCCAGGGGCAGGTTTGGTCATTATTCACCGAGTCGGGCTAGCAGGTACCAGTGTTGACCTAGGTATTGGTTCTCGAGACTACCCGGTCTCGGGAAACTACCTGTGTGATGTTGGTCTCTAAGAACGCCTGGCCTTAGAGAGCTACCTGTAGGGGTGGTGTTGGTTTCTGAGAACGTCTGGTCCCAGAAAGCTACCTGTAAGGGTGGTGTTGGCTTCTGAGAATGCTAGGTCTCAAAGAACTACCGAATGACGGGCATTCTACATTGGCGGGCTAGCAGGCGCCAGAAGTGAACCGTCTGGAACTTGATGGGGTGTTGGTCCCCGAGATCGCCCAATCCCGGGAAGCTACCTGAATAGCGTTGGTTTCCGAGATCGCCCGGTCTAGAAAGCTGCCTGGAATAATGGTGTTGATGGCTCCAATGGGCCCTTATGGGCCCGAGAAGCGACCAGTTGACTGGATTGGCGATTGAAAGGCTCATCTTGCGCTTGCACGTGGTGTGGTGTTTGAACACTACATTCGGTCGGGCCGGAGATTGCCGAGCGGGCAAAAATGGGGTGCTTACACCTGCGACTGAAGTTCCTACTTCCACTGAGGTGGTTAATCTGGACGAGGAACAAGTAGCCCAGAAGGCAGTGAAGAAAAGGATGTTGGTGAAAACGGCTGAGAAGGTTGCCGCCCGAGCGAAGGTTAAAGGTACTCTCGCCACCCAAGATAAATTGATGGGGCCTTTTACAGCCAAGAAGGGTAAGGGCACGGTGGAGAGACCTCTGGTTGAGAAGTTCATAGCACGGCCAAAGATTGGCAAACGGGCTATGACCATCGAAGACTCGATGCTGTGTTTCCCTGATGGCGCTATCGGGGCTCTCCAAGCTATTATTCTGCCTAAGGACGTTAAGGAGCTGGACAACATCGACATTGGAGATATGATGCTTGGAGCTGTTCAATCGGCGTTTGCGATAAGTCTGTTATGCCGAGCTCTGTTTGATTTGAAAAATTCTTTACCAATGCCTGTTTTTACTTATCCTCTTCAAGGGGCCATTCATTGGCCTGAAGGTTATGCAGCGGTTCTATAGCCTGCAAGATCGACATGGTACCCTTCTACAAAAGCACTCTGAGCTGAAGGAGACATTTTACCAGAGAAATCGGGAGGGCAGAGATTTCCAAAAGGCTTGGCAGGATAGCCAGGTCGTTCTTTCCGAGACGCAGGCCTCCCTTAAGTAGAAGGAAGAAGACTGCCGAAAAGCTAAAATGGAGGCTGCCAATCTAAGGCCTAGACTAGCCGAAGCTGAGAAGTCGACAGCCATAGCAACAGTGTCTCTGGCTGAAGCTCAGCTGAAGGTAGAACAGCTGGAAAAGGAGGCTGAAGCCAAGTATGACAAGGGGTTTAAGGATGCCAGGGACCATTACGAGACCCAAGTGAAGCAGATCATAAAGAATGTATTTCGAGACAGCTGGAAGATGGCTCTGAGGCAGTTGAAGATGGACAAACCTTCCTCCCTCTGGACGCAGGTTCCTACCCTAGTTGATGTTGTAGTTGAGTCAAAGGATGAGGCTGATGAAAGGACCGAACGTGAGAGGGATAAAGATGCTCCCAAAACCAAAGTGGTTAATGCAGCAACTCTTGCTGAGCTTCCTCCAGCTACAGACTTGCCTCCAGCTGACCTTCCTCCAACTACAGACTTGCCTCCAGCTGACCTTCCTTCAGCTGCAGACTTGCCTCCAGCTGATCTGCCTTAGGACCTTTCTCTTGTTTTTTCTTTTCCTGTTCAATTGTAAGAATAATTTGCAAGTAATGCACATTTTGTGACACTTTGTGAATCAATTTTGAAAGTATTCCTTTTCTGTTATGAGTATTATCTTTATTTAGATAACAATTTGTTACTTGTTTGTTCAAACTACCAAACTTAGGTAGATAAAATCCTTGCTAAACTTAGGTAGGAAAATCTGATGAACTACCATATTTAGGCCAACAAGATCTTTGCTGAACTTAGGCAGAGATTTTGTTAAGTTGCCAAACTTAGACATATATGATCTGTTTTAATGAAGTAAGTACTCATAGCTTTATCTATTTCGTAAATCTTGGTAAATAGAAACTTTGCTACTTTTAGCCTACCAGATTTGGTTAAGGCTGAGTCAAGTTATTTAGCTTTGTCACTTTGATGAAGATCTCTACCGTCCTATTTGACTTGGGCAGGACCAAGGTTGAACGCTAACTTTCTTTTTAAAGGACTTTCATTGGCCGACCTGCCCAACTTAGACATGACCAAGTTTTCACACTTGATTTTTATGACCTTCATTGGCTGACCTAGTCATAAATGATCCAGGACCAGGTTTTTACACTTGATTTTTTGTTACCTTCATTGGCCGACCTGCCCAACTTAGACAAGACTAAGTTTTTACACTTGGTTTTTATGACCTTCGTTGGCCGACCTGGTCATAAATGATTTAGGAACAGATTTTTACACTTGGTTTTTTGTAACCTTCATTGGTCGACCTGCCCAACTTAGACAGGACTAAGTTTTTACATTTGATTTTTATGACCTTTGTTGGCCGACCTGGTCATAAATGATCGAGATCAATTTTTTACATCTGATTTTTTATGACCTTCATTAGCCGACCTGGTCATAAATGATCTAAGACCAGGTTTTTACACCTAGTGTTTTTTTTTATCTTCCTTCAGTACTTTATAGTGGTATCCAATTTGTTGAGTAACTTCCAATTTCATTGATTTGTGCAAAGATTACATATTTGTTGAAGGAAGCTGCATCCTTCTGAAAACAAACTACAAACAGATACATCCCTTGAAAATAAGAATGGCCTACTGGTAGAATTCCCGGAGATTATTTGCATTCTAAAATCAGGGTAGTTGTCGCATTTCTTCCGCTGTTTCCAATCGATATGCCCCCACGCCGACTTGGGACATAATTCTATAGGGACCTTTCCCGTTAGGGCCCAGCTTTCTGCCTGTTGGAAACTGAGTAGATCATGACTTTAACAATCTTGAGATCAAGATCTTAGCGCAACCCTGCGAGCAGAGCCTCATATTCCGACTCATCATTTGAAGCAATGAACGCCAGCTCAATGGTCTGCTCTTATGGCATACCGTATGAGAACTATCCTTGAATATGCCCCTGGTCATCGGATGTTCTGTCAACAAATGACCTCTAAAGGTCCAGAGGTCGAAGGAGAGGTCATTATGTTGCATATCGAAAATCGAGGTTGGATTGGTTTTTTGTGGAAGTTCAACAAAAAAATTCGACAATAAAGTCAATAGATACCTGGTCTTTAGCTGTTGTTCGTGGTTGGAACTTGATGTTAAATTCTCTCAGCTCAACAACCTACTTGGCCACGCTGCAAGAGAAGTCAGCCCTTCTCAATAGTGGTTTTAGTTGGTGATCCGTAAGCATGTTGATGGTGTAGGCGTGGAAGTAGTGCACCAATTTACGCGATGCCATAATCAACGTAAGGGCCAGTTTTCCTAACGGTAGATCGGCTTTTATTGCCGATCTCCTAGCGAAGCAGCACGATACTGACCGCATGCTTCGACACTATGGGGTAAAGGAAGAGCGCTTCACGTTTTTGTTGCATATGCCGTAAGGAAGCACTACGTGGCAGTGACTTGGTCCCCTCTTATCTCCTGCACCCCCTTTAAGGAGGGGAATCAAATCAATTGGTGATAGAAGGACAGGATAGCCTTCATGAGATGCAACCATGTTCGGCCCATGATTGCATTATATAGGGATAGTACATTGACTACTAGGAATTCTATCTGCAGAGTAATCCCTCCCGCCGTGACAGGGATAGTCATCTTTCCAAGTGGCCACACTGGATTGGAGCTAAACCCAATCAATGGATTAGGTGAGGGCTGGAGGTCAGTATCATTCAGCTCTAGCTTTTTGAATAGGTTGTAGTACATAACCTTAGAGAAGCTCCCCTGGTCAATGAGCAGTCTTTTCACGTCACAACCTGCCATGCATAGGGTCACAACTAGTATGTCATTGTGGGGAGTTTGAACTCCTACGAGATCTTCATCAGTAAAGGTTATGGTTACGGTATCATTACCGACCTTGCCTTTCTTCGGAGGGGGACCTATCTGCATCACCTCCTTCAAATGCATGGCCTTTCAAATGTCAGCCCGATATCTGTGCCGGTTAGTAGCTTCTAAGTCTGCCAATCCATGTAGCACGTTAATTACCCAGACTGGTTCAGCTCTGTCTTCTGTTTGTGGGGGGCCTTCAGCCTTGGCTGCTCGGCCTCCTGTTTTGTCTTTTTCTTGTCGATATACTGGTCAAGATGACCAGCTTTCGCCAGATCTTCAAGGTGGTTTCTTAGATGTTGGCTATGAAGCAAGCAGTGAACAATTCCGCAAGTTGTCTCTAGTTTGATACTGATTTGGATGGCAACTTGTCTAACCATTGTAGGGCCACCTCTCCCAGGCTGGATGGGAATGCTCGACACATCAAGGATTGGTCTCTACTCCAGAGTGCCATCATTTACTTGTAGTGGCGGACGTGATTGATTGGATCGGCCTTTCCATCATATGGTGTGAACTTTGGCAGAGCGAACTTTCTCAGAGGCTGGCGGCTTTCAATCTCCTTCGTAAAAGGTGTGGACACTATCTGATCTAGGGCTCTGCTGACCACGTCCTGAGTAGTACGTGCTTTGGGGAGCTGTTCTCTACTATCAAGTTTCTCATTTAGCCACCTCTCATATTCCTTCCGTTGCGGACCGGTTCTAAGTTGATCCCCATCCTATGGTGTCCAGCTCCTCCTGTGGTGCTGACCTTCTCGTTTGTTACTGTTGTGGCCAGTGCTGGAGGCATGGCTCCTAACAATGTGCACTGGCATTGAACTTCTATTTCGAGGATCTTGACTTTTTCGTCGCGACAGGCCGGTGATCCTCATCTGACTCAGTCATTCCTCCTGAATATTGCGTCCTTCATTGCTTTGACCTAGGAAGTAAGGTTGATAATTTCGTCATCACGTCGCTGCAGTTCCCTTTCAATAGCACGAAGTGAATGGTCATTAGGCGCATGTCCACTGGAAAGTGAAGGGCCCAGGTTCTGGTGATGATTTCTACGGAGATTGGGTCCCCTTGCGTAGTATGGATCCCTTCGTCACTCGTCTCGTGATCCTCGGTGGCTTCCAATAGGGGACCGGGTTTCCGACCTCCTCGTCCAACCCCCGTTACTTCTTTTCGGGGTGGTTTGATGGCCAGCCGAGTTGGTATTATCATTGCCGGAGGGAATTTCATTCCCTCGCATGGTGGCATGGACTCCCTTTCTCCCTAAGAAGTTGGTACTCATGTTTACTTGGAACTTTCCACAAACGGTGCCAATTGTAGGTGGAATTTCTAGGAAGGGCTGGCTGATCACTCGAGCCAATATTAATGAGTTTCCAACCTGCTATAAAAAGATAAAGAAGTTAGAATGGGTCGACCCTCTTTGGCCCGATCACACTCTAACGGTCAAGTTAGCAATCTTAATCAAGAGTAGAAGGAGAAGAAAGACTCAGAATATTTAAGAAACCAATTGTTCATCCCTTACTTCTTCAAGATGCTGTATTTTTATAATGGAGTGTTATCTGTTATGCCTACTCCGATAATCATGACTTGCTGCACAAGTCTACGCCAACTAGAGCTAGCTAATCGGATATAATTTCACCTCTGTAAACACCCCATTTTTGCTCGCTCGGCAATCTCTGGCCCGACTGGATTCGGTTTCCAACATCACAACACATACAAACTCAAGACGAGCCTTTCAATCTCCAATCCAGTCAACTGGTCGCTTCTCGGGTCCACAAGGATCCGCTGGAGCCTTAAGCATCATTATTCCACGCAGTTTTCTGGACCAGGCGGTCCCGGAAACCAACGCTATCTAGGTAGCTTTCCGGGATCAGGCGATCTCGGGGACTAACACCTCATCAAACTCCAGACGGTTCACTTCTAGCGCTTGCTAGCCCGCCAATCTAGAATGTCCATCATTCGGTAGTTCTCCGGGACCAGGCGTTCTCAGAGACCAACACCACCCTTCCAGGTAGCTTTCTGGGACCAGGCGTTCTCAGGAACCACCACCACCTTACAGGTAGCTCTCTAAGACCAGGCATTCTTAGAGACCAACACCGCACATGCAGTTTTCCGAGACCGGGCGGTCTCGGGAACCAACACCTAGGTCAACACCGGCGCCTGCTAGCCCGACTCGGTGAAAAATGACTAAATCTGCCCCTTGGGCCTCCAGGCGCATTTTGGGAAAGTTCAAAATCCCTCAAAACGATAAGTCCATCCTTCCATAATGTTGTCAAACCATCGAGCGTCCCCCGCACGCCATTTGGTCCAAATCCGGTCCTATTCCGGCTCACTCTGGTCAAAATGACCCTTTTGTCCCTGAACGACTCAACACGGCACGAACCCCGCTGAACGACAACAGACTCTCTCAAAACCATCCCTAAACTGCCCTACATGCCTAACACAATATACCAAACCATTCCTGACCATTTCCAGCCAACTCCGGTCAAAATGACCGTTTTGCCCCTAGAAGCCCAAAAATGCCCCGAAACAGCACCGGCCTTGGGATTTCGAGCGAGGGTTTCACCACGTACCCTTGTTTAACTCCAGGAACACCCTGCGACACTAAACTCACACGACGCGATAAAAGTTCCCTGAAGTGTCTCGTAGATGCTCCGCTTAAATTGTCTTTTCCCCCGATTCCCTGGTTATAACGCACTGTCAACTGACTTGAGAAATGCGTAAATCAGGGAATTCATGAAAGCTCGTCCGTAGATCTTTCCATCGATACGGCTCGATCAAGTAAATCACCTCCCGAAGCCCTCCATCGTACGGTGCGAAAACCGTAACTTTCAGTAACCCCTGGAGCGTCTTGCAGACACTCCTCCAAGGTTAACGTTTTCTCCGATTCCCTAATCAAAACGCACCGTCAAACGACTTGAGAAATGCATAAATTTGGGAATTCCAGAAAGTATTTCCAGAGTACTTTCCATCAGAATGGTCCGATCGAATAAATCGCTTCTCAAAGGCCTCGATCGCACGAAACGAAAACAGCCACTTTCAAACACCCACGGAGCGTATCACAAACGCTCCACAAAAGTGTCCTTTTTGGCACGCTTCCCAGGGCGATATCCCACGCCTCTGAACATAATTCAAACTCTTCAAAAATATGAAAGTTCATTGGATGCACTAGGAGAACATCCCAAGTGCGACCGATTCCCTTGAAACCTTCCCGGTTGGCCCAATTATCGAGGCAAAGTTTGGGCAAACCTTCCCGGTGATGGAGCATATGCTACATGCGCTCAAATTTTGTTCAAATCGACCGACTTTCGATCAACGGTCGAGATTTAACCAGTACATAGGGTGCCACGTGTTATTCTGGCAATGGAACAGTACCTGCGCTTATGGGACATGCGCACGGCCAAAATTTGGCCATGCTCATGTAACACATGCGCACGATCTGTTCCAGATTGCCTATAAATAGAGGCCTCCCCCCTTGCATATTTCAGGTCCAAAATTGATACGAAACTCTGCTGAAATCACTCCAGAAACTTGAAGCTCTATATATATTCCTCCCCTCCAACACTTAGGTTAGATTCTACCTCTCCTAAACCTATACACTCCATACACAAAGCCTCACACACACTTATACACTCCACTCAAGCCTCTCAAGCCTTCTTGAAATCACTCAAGCTCCAATCAAGACATCCATTGAAGATTACAAGAGTGTTGAAGGCAAAAGGTGGTATCCCTTTTATATTTGTGCTCTCCCCCACTCTTCTCTTCTCCCTCCTAGCCTACTTAGGCTATTCTCCATTTTAATCCCCATCTTCAACCCCCCTTTCTTGCATGCTTGAGCCAAGAGGGCTTCTAGATCATGCCTAGAGGAAAGCAAGTGAGAGCCACCGTGTAGGGAGACCTCTCACTAGCCTACTTTAAGATGGTATGGCCTAAGAGCCTCTTGTTTGTATGGTGAAGCCTAAAAGCCTTGTATATGAATCATGACCCCTTGCATATTATTATTTTGATCATGTCTTGTATGCTTGGCTTCATTTTATGTTTATTGCCATATTCCACAATGTTTGCATTGCTCTTAATTTTATGACATTTTCAAGTTCTACATGTCCTTTAAAATTTGTTCCAAGAGTTGGCCCCTTGAAGTTAAGGGTGAGACCTTAGGAGTCATGCCTTAGAAAATCCCTCATAACCCCCTAATTCATTCTTTTACATTATTGCATAAAAGTTGCTTTCAAACCCTCTAATTTTCAAGGTTTTCATTCTCTCTAAGTTAGTGGTTGGAATGGCCCCATGGAACCCTCTCTTGAGTGGTCTCCCTTTTTATTGGACATATGAACCCTCTCTTGATGGAATGGTTCCCTTGAAAAATGATTTTCAAAATCCTCCCCCAAAGATGATTTCAAAAATGCATTCTCTCCACCTTTGCATAAAAATGATCCTCTAAAAATTACCATCATTTTGTTGATTTTTGAACCCTTGTATTCTTGTCAAGATGGTGGTTATAATGGCCATGAGGAAACCTTCCTTGGAATGATTTCCAATCACCAACCATACAAACCCTACTCTTAACTAGAGTTAAAATTTTCATGGAAATGATCTTCATAAAGATTGCCAACCAAAGTCCGTTACATATCATGTTTTGTTTTCAAAACTCTTTTCAAGAATGCATCAAACCAACTTTCAAAACCATTTTCCAATCCAACCCTAGGCTAACTTGACCCTAGTTGACCAACCCTAGGTTAACTTGACCCTAGTTGACCAATCCTAGGTTAACTTGACCCTAGCTCCCTGATCCTAGGTTAACTTAACCCTAGTTGACCAACCCTAGGTTAACTTGACCCTAGTTATCTAACCCTAGGTTAACTTGACCCTAGTTGCCCAACTTAGGTTAGTACCCTTCAAGGTTCCAACTCTTGAATCCTTTTCTAAGTGATGTTTCAATTGAAAACCATTCTCATTTTTCCAAAACTTCTTACTCTCTTGATTTCAAAAAACCAACTCCATACACTCTTCAAATGTTTCTACACTCCATCTTCGAGACATTTCCAAAAATGTTTTCTAAAGGTCACAAACCTAAGATGTCCCTAGCCCTCCCATGGTTAGGGAATCCAAGGACAAGTGACAAATCAAGAACAACTTCTAAGGTTGTCCATGTTAGGATTCCAAATACTTAGTCATGTTCAAAAACCACTTTCAAAAACTAATTCATCCAAACATTCTAAAGTCATGCCTCCTAGGATTTCAAAACAAGACTTCAAAAATACTTTCAAGTTTTTTTTAGTCATGCCAAACCATTTTTTCAAAACTCCCTAAGAGTCAATCCAAAAGCATTTTCAAAACACTTCACTTCCAATTTCAAGTCAAGACTTCCAAGACCACAAAGTGCCTTCAACTTTTCCAAGACCACAAAGAGTCTTCAACTTCTAAAGATCTCAAAGTGTCTTAAACTTTTCAAAGACCCCAAAGTGTCTTCAAACCTTCCAAAGGCCCTAATGTGCCTATTTTTCATCGGGCTCTTGCCCGAACTACGAATGACCTGATTCTCGCCAAACGAGATACGTAGGCAACCTAAAATGGTGCGGTCATAACTTTTATTTCAACCCCAATTCCTTTTTCAAAAATTCCAATCAAATCAAAGTTTCTATCCCAAACTCTTTCAAAACCTCCATTATTTTCAAACTTCTTCCAAAATTTGCATCATGCATTATTCATCCAAAAAGTGATGACTAAACCCCATTTTTCTAAAGTGGATATAAAGTGGACCATGGTAACCGGTTATTCTAGTGACTGAACAAAGGGTGATTAAACATGTAGGTACCGAAAGGGCGGGGTAGAGTGATGATCTTAGGATATCTTCCCTACGCGTAACCAATCCCCGAATTTCAGATTTCTGTTTTCGAAAGACCAAAATGGAGTTATTTTAAAGAAGGGCTTAAACATTTCAAAAGGTTGTCAAACAACCTATTCTCCTAAAACCCTCTCTTGAGGGAGTTTTCAAAAACCTTTTTAAAAAACTCTAAGTTTAATTTTCGAATTAATGCTTAGTTTTAGGTGCCCTAACTCACCTTTATCAAATTAGGTGGCGACTCCTATTTTTCTGAAAAGCCCTTAGTCAAATCAATTCTCAAACCTAGTCGCACTTGCTCTTCTAGGGAGACGAGTTCTAATGACAGAGTTCCGTGCTTTAGGGTCTCCGAGCCAAAAGGACCTTGGACACTCAAAAATCGGGGCGCGACAACCTCTATCGCCATGCTCGAGCTTGATTGACCGGACGCGAAAGTCACTGTTGTGTGCAGTGCATCACCCGCATTAAATGCGAGTCTATTCTCTGTTAAAATGTTTTGACCCTTTGCATGATTACATCCCTAAGCTAGGCTAAGAGGGTTTTAGTTTGGGTTGATAAAACGACCTAGGCCTGTGTTGATTAGCTCTAGGCCCAATTTAGCAGTGCTAATTCTTTTAAGCTTGTAAGCTGGTTTGGGCCTGTATTTATTTGACCCACAATCACTTCACAGCTTAGGAAAAAAAATGCACTTTAATAGTGAGTTTTAGATTAGTTTGCGAATAACTTTTTAAAATTGATTATTTTAAAAATAAATTTTTAATTTTTATTGTAATTTGATTAAATAAAAAAAATGAAAAAACAAGTGCAGTCACCCTGAAAGATAAAACGATCACTCATGTGTTTTTTGTACAGGCCAAAAAAGCTATTTTTTCAGAAAAGAAGTTTAGAAAATTGTACATGAATAATGCGGCAATAATAACAATCATTAAAATAAGTGTTTTATTTTAAATTAAAAGGCTCTTATTCAATGACTTCATTTTTATTTTTTATTTTTTTTGCGCTACAGGGTGTCTAAACCAATGGCCGATTTACTTTCTCGTGTTTGTACAATGTCACTATTTATACAAATTATATGAACTTATGCATTAATGCTAACTACAAAGAGGTAAAGATCAATCGAACTTAAGATCTCGTGTTAAGAACAAGTACCAACCAACTACTAAGCCACATCTGGATATTTTAACTATGTCATTTTGTATAAATTTTATAATGGTATAATATTACCATTGTGTACAACGTTATAAATTCGAGCATTTTCATGTTTAACCAGGACCTCCTTACAGGTGGCAATATCAAAACAGTTGCCGCTGTGAAAATTTGTCCCTCCACAAGCAACTATTAGTGGGCCGAGGGGACGGATGGGAGCCATAACTTTATATAGATTATTGGGTATTTACGATAAAGGTGTTGAATTCTCAAAACTTTTAAAATTCTCTAGCGTCTATAAATTTTAAAGTGTTTACAATTAAATATAAGTACTGACCTTTCAAAAATTTTAAAATTTTCTAGAGTCCCTATAAAGTTTTGGGTGTTTAAGATAAAATATAGGTATTGGCCATCAAAATTTTTAAAATTTAATTTTATAAAATTTTAAAAATTTTCCCTTTGTCCCATCAACACAAATTCTGAGTTGCCATAGTTAACAGACCTTTCCGAATCTTGAGTCGCCACTGTTAGCAAACCTTTCCATCCCTAAAGAGGACAGTATCCATTTTCATTCAAAAGTTCAAATCTAAGTCATATAATCTTGCTAACTAGATAGACAAACTATACCCTGAAAGCTAATTTTTATCAACTCTATGAACTCAAATAATCAAATTATCGAATTCTAATTTGAATTACTGGTTGATTATCGCATGTATTGTTATGATATTAAAATACATAGTTCATCCTTTATTGTGGTTTTGTATAAAAAAAATTTATAATTTAGTAAAGAAATAACTATTTCATTTTTTCATTTAATTTAAATATTCCAGTTTAGATATTTTTAAAGAAATTGATGCTTATAAAAATTAAAATTTATTTAAATAATATATATATATATCTATATTTTTATATTTAAATATATAATTATACGCTCAACAAATGCTCCGGCTTTCGACATAATTTTACAAAATGACACTCTCCACGCTCCAATGGTCCTGCTCCCGATCTCTCACCCTTATTGCCGACTGGTTGACATGGTAAAGATTCTTCTTGTCCGACATCCCCAAACCTTGAGTTTGGTTGGCGTCCCTCATTACGTTCCTAAACCACCACCTTTCAGCGGCATCACCATTTTCACCAACTGATCTGATCATTAAGATTCTCAATCGAAGCACTAACCAGGTTTTTACTCAAATCATGAAATCAACAGTACGATCGCCGCCTTGACAGGCCACAATAGTCAATGGTAATAGCCACCACATCCATTCAGATCGTACAGTACCCCCACAAAATCTCATTCACACACGAAGTAGGATAGCAATTCCCCAATAACAATATTTTATATATTTTTTGGCTAAAGGCAAAAGGAGAATTATCTAGTTGTTGACCTTTGAGGCCTCAAGACAGACTTCATAATAGGATATGCAACATCTACATACAAATAGTATCAGTGAGTATTAATAAATATATGAATCTCTGCCTAAATACCCTTTGAAAAGGAGAGGTATCCTTGTAAGAGGAAAGTAATTGCCTTTCGTAAACTTTCTTCCACGTGTCCAATAAAATTGAATGAATGAAGTCTGGTGATCATCACTTTCACCCCTCCCATAATTAAATATCCCATTCTTTTCTTCCAAGCAACACAATCTCCCTCTCTCTCTCTCTCTCTCTCTCTCTCTCTCTCTCTATCGCTCTCTCTATGTATATATACCTACATATACATTCTCTCTCTATACGCCGCTACATTCATACAGAATTTATTATTAAAATAATATATTTAACTTGTAATTTTATTATTTTATAATAAAAAATTATCAAGATATATATTTATTATAAAATAATCATTATTATATTATTTTAATATAAAATTTTATACAATAATTTTTAAAAAAATAGCATTTTTCATATTTTCTGCTCTCTCACCCACCGGAATCTCTCCCCTGGGGCCACTTCACTACTCCACACCAAACGACCTTTCTCTCTCTCTAACATAATAGTTTCTGTCTTCTTACTCAAAATAAATCTCATCATCTCCCCATCCTACTATTTTTCTCCACCTCTCTTTCTTTCCTTCTCTTACTACCATTTCTGTTGTCTTCTTCTTTCTTCTTCTTCTTCTCCACCGACTTCTTTCTTTTTCTTTTTACTTTCATAATCATAGAAAGAATCACAATCTCCGGCCAGTCGCTGCCAACAACTGCCCAGACATGGCCAAACTGGTAGTGGCAGTTCTCGACGCGAGTGATCTCATGCCCAAAGACGGACAAGGCTCGGCCAGTCCATTCGTGGAAGTGGACTTCAACGAACAGCGACAGAGAACGCAAACCAAACCCAAAGATCTCAACCCGCAATGGAACGAAACGTTCGTTTTTAGCATCAACGACCCAAGAGACCTTCCCGACAAGACCATCGACGTGGTTGTGTACAACGACCGGAAAGGAGGTCACATCCACAAGAACTTTCTCGGCCGAGTCAGAATTTCAGGGGCTTCTGTGCCTCTCTCTCAGTCCGAATCCATGGTCCAGCGTTACCCACTTGACAAACGTGGCCTGTTTTCGCATATCAAGGGCGATATAGCACTCAAAGTGTACGCAGTTTATGGCCAGTTTGGTCCGTCTGAGACCCAGAATGCGAGCCACGTTGAAACCAGAGAGCCTCCATTGCAAGAATTCAATACCAACAAGCTTGATGATGAAGAGTACAAGCCCTTTGGGGAGACCAAGAAGAAGAAGAAGAAGGAAAAAGAAGTGAGGACTTTTTTCTCCGTCGGAACTGGTATGGGAGGGCCAGTTCCAGTTCCAGCTCCGGCAGCTCCGCCACCGGAAAAGCCAGTCAATTTCGAAACGAGAGCTGACTTTGCTAAGGCCGGCCCAGCCAGCATGGTTCATATGCAGTTTCCCGGGATGAGGCCGCCTGAATTTGGGTTGGTGGAGACTAGGCCGCCGGTGGCGGCGCGGATGGGCTACCGAGGAGGTGACAAGACCGCGAGCACTTACGATCTAGTCGAACAGATGCACTACTTGTACGTCAATGTTGTGAAAGCTAGAGATCTTCCGGTGATGGACATATCAGGGAGCCTAGACCCGTATGTGGAAGTGAAGCTTGGGAACTACAAAGGGGTCACCAAACACTTGGAGAAGAACCAGAACCCGGCTTGGCACAAAGTATTCGCCTTCTCAAAAGAGAACTTGCAGTCCAATGTGATTGAAGTCACAGTGAAAGACAAAGACATCGGCAAGGACGATTTCGTGGGCAGTGTTTTCTTTGATGTTGCAGACTTGCCTCTTCGGGTTCCTCCCGATAGCCCCTTGGCTCCTCAGTGGTACAAATTGGCGAACAAGAAGGGGGAGAAGGTTAGAGGTGAGATTATGCTCGCAGTCTGGATTGGAACGCAGGCCGACGAGGCCTTTCCAGAGGCTTGGCACTCCGATGCCCACGACGTTAGCCAACACAGCCTCGCCAATACCCGATCAAAGGTCTATTTCTCTCCCAAGCTGTATTACCTTCGGGTTCATGTTATAGCAGCCCAGGACCTTGTGCCAAGTGACAAAGGCCGAGCCCCAGATACATTTGTGAGAGTACAGCTTGGACATCAGAGCAGAGTCACTCGGCCTTCCCAATTGCGACATGTTAACCCAGAGTGGAATGATGAGCTTATGTTTGTAGCATCCGAGCCCTTTGAAGAGTTCCTGGTCGTAAGTGTTGAGGACAGGATTGGACCCGGCAAGGACGAAATCCTCGGAAGGCTGATCATATCGGTTAGAGACATTCCGCAGAGAGTGGACTCCCCTAAGTTCCCCGATGCTCGCTGGTTCAACCTCCACAAGCCTTCCCAGGCAGAGGAAGAAGGTGAGAAGAAGAAAGAAGTGAAATTCTCGAGCAAAATCCACCTTCGCCTCTGTTTGGATGCCGGTTACCATGTGCTTGATGAGTCCACACCCTTCAGCAGCAACCTTCAGCCATCGTCGAAGCATTTGAGAAAGGCCAGCATTGGAATTCTGGAACTTGGTATATTGAGTGCCCGGAATCTGCTTCCGATGAAGAGCAGGGATGGTGGAACTACCGATGCCTACTGTGTGGCAAAGTATGGGAACAAATGGGTTCGAACCAGAACGCTTCTAAACACCCTCACTCCTCGCTGGAACGAGCAATACACTTGGGAAGTATATGATCCATGTACTGTAATCACCATCGGCGTTTTCGACAATTGGCACATCAATGGAAGTAAAGAGGATGCAAGAGATCAAAGAATTGGGAAGGTAAGAGTTCGGTTATCGACTTTAGAGACTGATCGGATTTATACCCATTATTACCCCTTGCTGGTTCTTCAACCATCTGGTCTAAAGAAACATGGGGAACTTCACTTGGCGCTTCGGTTCACTTGCACAGCCTGGGTTAACATGGTTGCACAATATGGCAAGCCATTGCTTCCCAAAATGCATTACGTCCAACCCCTTAGGAACATCGATTGGCTTCGCCACCAGGCAATGCAGATAGTGGCGGCACGGCTATCCAGAGCAGAGCCGCCGCTCAGGCGGGAGACTGTCGAGTACATGCTAGATGTGGATTACCATATGTGGAGTCTGAGGCGAAGCAAGGCCAACTTCTATCGCATAATGTCACTCCTTTCTGGATTTTCAGCTGTCTGTAGGTGGTTCGACGAGGTCTGCTACTGGAAAAACCCGGTCACAACATGCCTTGTTCATGTCCTGTTCTTGATACTGGTGTGCTACCCGGAATTGATCTTGCCCACAATTTTCCTCTACCTGTTTGTGATTGGGTTGTGGAACTATCGGTTCAGGCCAAGGAACCCACCCCACATGGACGCCCGGGTATCACACGCTGAGAATGCCCATCCTGACGAACTTGATGAGGAATTCGATACATTCCCGACTTCTCGGCCACCAGACATTGTTAGGATGAGGTATGACCGGTTAAGGAGCGTGGCGGGCAAAATACAGACAGTGGTTGGAGATTTGGCAACACAAGGAGAGAGAGCTCTAGCCGTACTTAGCTGGAGGGATCCGAGGGCTACGGCTATCTTCATCATCATTGCGTTGATCTGGGCTGTCTTCCTTTATGTTACTCCATTCCAGGTTGTTGCAGTGCTCATCGGGCTTTACTTGCTGCGACATCCTCGGTTCAGAAGCAAGATGCCATCAGTACCCGTCAATTTCTTCAAGAGATTACCAGCCAAGTCAGATATGCTTCTATGACATGGGAATCAGTATTCACCTATTTAGATATTCTTGTGTAAATCAGAAATATGGTTCCATAAATAAAACCCCGCAATAAGATCATAGCAGCAATAGACAAAAAGGAAAAGCAACAATGTGCTTTCTCCCTCCCTATCTCTTCTTCAATCCCATGTATTAGACCGACCACTCTTTTCGGCTATATATTATTTGCACATTTTGTGAAATGAATTATGAGATCAAAGTTTGCTTAGTAGTTCAGTAGTTGTAAGCAGTGCCAAAAGACAGACCAACAAAAGATTACAACCCTGGATTTACAATTGTCAACAAGCTCAAGCATTCCACCAAATTAGCCATATCATCATAAACTCACCCTCAATTGCCTTCTGCGGATCCTCTTTTCTATAACTTCCGACATGATTCTTCTCTCAATTCTCTGTTGAATCTCTTCCACTTCCCTAGCAACCATTCAGTGAGATTTTGCGTGTGTCGATCTTCTGGCCGTGAGACCAGGTTTTTTCTTCCCACAAATATATTTCATCCTCTGCACCTTTTGCAGTTTGCAAGCATGAGGTTCTGGCTTTCTCAAACATGCACAAAAATCTCATCCAGGTTGGAGCAGGAAGAACTTGTCTCATCACTACTGTTTCTTTGGCTTGAAGCAGGATCCCCCATTGCCTTGATCATTTCAATAGTAACTGGATATTATCTTCACGATAGCTGCGCTATCCAGACATCTGCACGTGCACATATCCCTTTGTGTGACCCACCTTGAGCAATAAACACAGGATTAGCTATAGGAACAGAATGCACACACAGAAAAGCACATGAAAAGTTGAACTCTTTCATGAACAGATAATGGATGCTTGATGGGGCATTCTATTATTCAGTGCATTTCAGAACTGAAACATGTTCACAATAATGGTATTTATTGAATGTGCTTTCTTCCTAAATCTTCAGTAACAACATTAATATGTTGCAAGACGAGCATATCTCGTAATTTTCTCTGCTGAACTGGAAGAAGGAACTATCTTTACAAAATTAAAATAATAAGATTAGATCCTAGGGGTTTTGGATAATCATGTTGCACGGTCTATTTCTCAATCAGATCTCAGTGTGCTTACAATTTTCTGTGTCCACCAGTCGCAATTTCAGTGATTCATATTCTCCCCACTTCACAGTCAATTTAGTAATGGAGTAAATGATTCGATAGCGGGGGTAAAGTTGCCTACCTACTAACTTCCCAGAATCTCCTGTAAAGTGGTACCCTTGTGCACTGGATCTGACCTCTGTGAATTATTTGAAAGCATAAGCCAATACATGACTCTGTTTGTCCACCGTGGAACTAGGGTCCTCTTTACTTGCAGTAGGGGTTCCTGGATTCAGAGATCAAAAACATATTTTACAAAGAAACACCATGTGATGGCCGACTAATCTTGATGTTTTACCATCACAGTTATATAGCCAACGCCATTTGTGTTGTCTGGTTATACAATCTGTTCTCCTCCTCCAGGATACATACCTCTTTATTATGAGTCAACAATTATATCTCAGCAAATTTGGGTAACATTAACATGTCACCATTAAAACCCAGAATAGCTGACTGGAAGGCAGGATCTCTATTCTCTAATACCTTGCAGGCACCTTAGGCATTTACTTTGAACTGAAATAACCATATATGGCTTTTATTGGACAGAAATATATACATAAAAAAAAAAAATAATAATGAATGGAATCCTATATGTTGATACTTGTTAGCGAATAAATCAAGACTCTTGAATAAAAGATCAAATGCATCCAGCAAGGCTGTAGAGAAAATGAGAAATATCCCATACTGCACCCTAACTCGTATTCAAATGTAATAAGCAAAGATTCACAGAGCAGGAATTTGAAAAAATCTTGCTTTCCATTTAGACTATCCCTTTGTTGCCAAAGTACATATACCAATTTAACTGCAAATCTACTGCTCTTTGGAAAAGTAAAAGTTAGATTAACCATGTGTAAATGGAAACATGGTCCCAGAAGTTTTTGATATATGTTTTTACCTTAAGCGTCAATTTCTGCTTCAATAAAATGAAATGACTCACCCAACTTACTCAAACTATCTACATAATGTATCTTCAGATCCTAAATAATATTTGATATTAGAAACATGAATTTACTGAAATCACCTGTTAGTCAAACGGATTTATTCATGTCAAAAAGTCCAAAATGAACACAATTTTTGGATCCTGTATGGAAAAAACAATAACTGTGTTCATTAAAAGACTTCTATTATTGGGTTAGGAACTTTGAATAAATTTAGTACAAAACATCACAAGATTAAGCATTTAATTATCTCCAAGGAGCTAGAAAATCCAAGAAAACTAAATCAGCCCAAGTATTGTGCAGAAATGATTCAGAAAGCAAACGCATATTGAATTGAAACTTGATCATCATTTCCAATAAGGACAAATAACGGGTTCATCACATGCCATGAAAGAATGTAAACAGAACCAATAATAAACCATAAAAAAAACACAAAATGAGGAGTGACTAGGCTGAAGTCAGGGGAGTGGTTGAAGAGAGGGAAAGGTTCTCAATGGGTGATACAAAGGAAATGATCTCACCTTAAATGCGGCAGACTTACAAAAGCAAAGGAAAAGAACAAGAAGTTGTTTGAGAAGACTTGCCCACCAAAGATTGAGAATATATAGGGGAAGATGTAGAACAAGAACACCATATGGAAAAAAGAAAGAAACAGAAAGAGGAAGAGGTGTAGGACAGCTAGAGAGAAGAGAAGCACAGAAGGAAGAAAAACAAAGAAGAGAATTGTTAGACAGAGCAAGAGAGAGATACAGCTGCCATGTTAAGTTTTACTCCAATCCAGCCAATCCCTGGTAAATTTGAGAATTGGGTTATATATATTTACTCTTGATCTTTAACAGCAACAAATAAAGTTATATATAATGAGGGATGTTTACTAAAATAACCTACGACCCTGCTTTAATTTCTGTTAGTAAAATAAAAGAAATTGATAAAGATAAATCTAACCGTCTGAAGTAGATCCTTATAGTCCAAAAGACTCCAAACTACATGATTAAAGCTACATGCCTAATCCAAGGCCACCTTCATAAGACGGCATATAATATGCTAGTCAACCGAGTGGTCTCTATTTCCCTCCGCAATCCCAACAAAGAAATTCTCGTTACATCTATGCAGTTGTCTCCATCAGTACACAGGGACGCTGTTTCAGTAATCAGGTCACAAAATCCCCAGACCATAAAATTACAGCTTAAAGAAAGATCCAAGTACTTCAGCAACCACTCGCTGATCCCACAACCTAGGGAAGAAGCTAGATAAAGCAATAGTCTCAAACTCTCAATGCAAATAAATGCCCATAAAAAGATTGCCATCATATTACACCTACGGCTACTTCATGAGATCCAAGAATCATTCACATCGAACACTTTCCTCTTTTCCTGTTAATATTCATACAAGTCAAATACAAACTATATAAGGTTATACTTATAGATAATAAAATTGTAAGCTTGGAGCCTTGAACATCAATACAGAACAATGGCATTTCAGAGTTCAAATGTCCCACATTGTAAACTAATGACCACACAAATGGCCTGACGTGACGCTAGTGAGCACTGCCTTAGTAAGGTTTGCTGTCATGAACCTTGTTTTTCCATGTACTACAGACTGTGAACAGCCACCACTGAAAAATGGCACACTTGAGAACATTAACAATTATTGGAGTTCCAGAATTGAGACAAACCTAATCACTTCCAACCTCCAAGATTGACATAAAAAATTGCAATTATCACAGGTTAAATCAAGATTGGTTTTTTAAGGGTGTGCACCTGGTTGAACTTGAGCTCCATGACAACTTAGAAGCAACATAAGAATACACAAGCTAGCAAAGTCCAACAATCAAAATGAAAACATCAACACTGAAGAAGAGGGAGAAAGCCCAAAACATCAGGAATCAGTCTCCACATAATGCCTTGAGGAGTGCTAGGGACAGGTGGGGCCCAGCCGATGTGGCGCACATCAGCTGGCAGCTGTCCCTAGCATTTTTCTAATGCCTTTCATGTATACCTTATTCAATCAATCCATTACGGTCACCATTGTTTGCCATTAAAATTCACTAAGGGGAGATGGTGCTTTTTTTCCCCTTTGTTTTTAACATGACATGCTAGAACCCTGTTGCTTAAAATGAGTTCCAAGGAACTGGTAGATGGCAAGATCTAATAAGTGAACAATTGGAAGTCTCACAAGACGATGAGAAGCAAGAGCAAACTATACTGCTAAGTTTGACAACATTCTATAGGGTAGTCTATTGTCTGGTTACACTTTTTATGCACACATATATGCTTTGTTAAGCAAAAATGGGGCGGAAAAAAAAAAAAGAAGAAGAAGCAATTTCCAACTCTGGATGGTTGGAGGTGAGTACGACGACTATGGAGACATTTGGAAGTATGGTAAGCACTAAACTGGGGAGAGACCACCGCAAGTTGGCAGGATGAGAGTGGAGGCAGCCTGGGATGGGGAGAGAGGGAGAGAGAGAGAGAGAGGATCAGTAATGGAGATTCCAATGGTATCGAACCAGAGCCTCCAAGTAGGGAGGATTACTTGCTTTCTTGGTGATGGAGGAAGGTGGCCACTATATATATAGAGGATTCAGACCATGGAGGCGAAGTTACTACCCGCATTGAGGCATTAGCCTCAGCCGGCATGGCTCTACCTTAGAGAAAAGTATCAAGAAACATGGTGAGATTTTATTTTGTACAAGTGTCAGCTCATTAGGCTAACATGTGGGACCCACGCACATGGAGAGGATGACCTGAGATGGCATAGCAAGCCACCTGTCAAGTTTTGTACCTTCAAACTCACAACCAAAGCTACCTCTAAACAAGCAGAAAAAGATATTGCAATTATAGAAAGTACTTATCTAATTTCAAAAGGAAACGTACTACTGAACAAAGACATGTCGGTGACCACAATGGCCACTTAGTTTAAATGCACACATATGCTTTATTGAGACGAAAAGCAAATAGCTATAAGTTATGTTTGGTTCATTAAAAGTATAGAAAGTGCCCTTTGGTTGCACTTATAAAAATTAAAAAGAACTTAGTTACTTTTTCAATACATTTTTCTATCAAAAAGCTAAAAAAGTACTTGTTATTATTGCAACTTAATTGAGCCTCAAGCAAACCGTTTTTTTGTTTGTCAAGGTTCATCCTTCCCTCCATCACTAGAATCATATTTGCAGTCATGCATGGCATGTAAGTGCATACCGTTTTGTGTTTACATATATACCATATTGTATATATCACCATTATGGGCACACTTATTGATGTGGCAAAGTTCCAAGACAACTTTTGGTGGAAAAAAATAGATGTCTACTTTTCAAGAAAGATAGAAAGCAAAGTTTAAGAGGCTGGATTTCTTTAGGTTGTATGATTAAGTAGAATTTTTGGACTAAGAAATAATGCATTTTAAGATTTTGGTCGTCAGGTTTTTATTTTTGTTAGTTTCCTTACTTGCAAGGTAACCTCTTAAATTAGCCAAGAACCTTCCAAAAATAGAAAATTTTATAATTCTTCAAACCAGAATCTTCCTATTTTTCTCTGTTCATCAAGCATTTAATGCCCTAGGACACAACATGCTTAGCCTCTCTCTTTTTTTCCTTTATTTCTTTTAAAATTAAGAGTGAGTTTGTCACGACTCAGGATCCACATGATACAATATTGTTTACTTTGAGGCTTAACCCATACAGCTTTAAAACGCATTTTACCAAGTAAATGTAAGTGCATACAATATAGCACTTTACTTTAATTTCACCAGGCGATGTGGGACTCAACTCATGGCACCACCTCTCCCCACTTAAGAGATCTTTTGGTATGCAACCCCTCACTTCACCCCCACTTAAGAGATTTAGTCTTAGGCATTACAGTCTACTCCCCTTAAGGCCACACGTCCTCATGTGGGGTTGAGTCTGCATACTTCCAGCTGGTCTAGGCTATGATACCATTATATCACTACCCAGGATTCACATGGCACAATATTGTTCACTTTAGATATTGGCTCGGACGACTTTAAAACTCGTTGTACCAAGTAGATGCAAATGTCCACATATATGGCATTTCATTTCAACTTCACCAGGTGATGTGGGACTCAGCTCATAGCATCACCTCACCTCACCTCACTTAAGAGGTCTTGTGATTTGCAACCCTTCACTTCACCTCACTTAAGAGGTCTTTCTGGTTTTAGACGTCACAGTCTGCCCCCTTGGGGCCACACGTCCTCATGTGGGGTCGAGTCCACACAATTCCTGTTGGTCTAGGCTCTGATACCATTCTGTCATGACTCAAGATCCATATGGTACAATATTGTCTGCTTTGGGTCTTGGCCTACATTGCTTTAAAACGTGTTGTACTAAGTAGATGCAAGTACCTACATATATGGTACTTCACTTCAACTTTACCAGTTGATGTGGGACTCAACTCATAGCACCACCTCACTCCACTTCAGAGGTTTTCCAATCTGCAATCCCTCACTTCACCTCATTCAAGAAGTTTTTCTGATCTTTGGCATCACAGAGCTTCTCTTGCCATTTGAAGCCAAGCCAAGAGAAACTAAGTCTTCCTCATACAGAGCATTCACTCAAGAATCTCCTACCATCAGTTTAGCATTTATTATTAGCATCCGAGGCTTCTTGTTTAAGCACCATATTACTCTTTTCTCTTTGTTTTAAACTTTTAATATATTGCATTCTTCAATAGTTACTATTTTTGCTTTTAGCCCAAAACCAGTGCCTTTACAACCAATATCCAACTTATACAATTGACATTCAATACCTTTCCTACTGTTCTAAGGTTTGAGACAACTTGTTCACTTTCTCTTTATCCCCGTTCAGCCTAAAATACTGGACTCAACACAGCCACTCTAGTTTTCTCAATCACTAAGTGCCCTTAAATGAGCTTGACATCTTGAGGCCACGTTCATGCTGGGCCTAGATTCCCCCATGAGCTCATGTGGAGGATTGGGCCAACCAATGAGCATCTTAGACATGTCCTAGTGCAAAACCTGACCGCCTGCAATTGGAAATCTTAGGAACAAAAGTTTCATTTCCAAGTGATTTGATTTCATAATTCTTAGTAACTTTTGAGAAATGGTCAATTTTCCTTTAATAGATCGAACATATGATGAGATTCATAAAATGATCATAACTTATTCATAATTTTTGGATTCAGGCCCATTAGATACCGTTGGAAAGCTCTTCAATGTACCAAAATTGATGGAAAATATTGTTAAAAAATTATGATATGTTGGTCATGAAATAAGTGTAATTTGGTTAATATGCACCATTTGTCTTACTACGTAGATGGGTATCTAGGGAGGCCTTTTCTCAATCCAATTAAGCCTTAAAACACTCAAAACAGGTGCATTAAACTGGAAATTTGAGTCCCCAAACCATAATAGGTAGGATAAAATGGGTTACACACACTTTGTTCCTAGGCATCACAACCACATTGGCACAATCTAGATTGTGAATAGGGAATTGAATGAGGAAAACGTGATCAAAAGTGTAATAGAGGGCTTCTATGAGGTGTAGTAGTTCAAAACAAGGAGTTACTCACCATGCATGGGTGGGATGAATTTTATGCTATAAATATAAGAATAAGGTATGGTTGGCTAAGAAGCACGGACACACCAAATAGGGTGCCGTTTGCGTGTCCAACACACCACGGACACGGATACTCCGCAGACACGCCAAAATATGTGTCAGACACGCCACTTGAAGTGTCCTATTTTTTTGTTATTTTTTTAAACTGTGGACACGTCGGGGACGCGTTTAGGACAGGGCAAGGGTCTAAGTGTAATTATAAAAAATTTAAAATGGAGTATATTTTGTAATTTTTGTAACTTCAATATAAAATACATAAAAGAGCCCAAATCAAAAACATTTCATCGTTGGAGCTTATACAAGTCCCTGCTGCTGCTCAGTTGGAGAAAGAGGCGAAGTGCAAAGGAGACGAAGTAGCAACAACACACTATTGGATCAGGTGAGCTCTTTTTCAGTTCTTCCTCTTTTTCTTCTTCTTCTTCTTCTTTGCCGAAATGTCTTTTCTTCTTTTTCTTTTCTTGTTCTTCTTCTTCTTCTGCTGCTGCCGCCGCCTCTGCTGCTGCTACTGCTGCTACTGCTGCTAGTAGCTACTGCTGCTCTTCTTCTCCTTCACCCAAAATTTTTGTTGTTTCTTCTACTTCTTCTTCTTCTTCTTCCTTCTCTGCCCAAATTTACTGCTGCTATAATTCTTATTTTTTCCTTCTCCTTCTCTGCCCAGATTTGCTGCTGCTGTAATTCTTATTTTTTCTTTCTTTTATGATGTATTGGATGATGACGTTCTTTAACTTGTCTATTCTTTTATGCTTGATATATGATGAATTGATGACCTGTTGTCTATTCTATTGAGTATTGACTATTGAATTTTTAGATATTTTTTATGGTATGTGCATGGTATATTTATATATGTAGAAAATAAAATATATTAAAAATAAAAAATATTTGCCGTGTCCCTGCCGTATCTGTGTTCTCTATTTTTTAGAATTGCCGTGTCGCGTGTCCGTATACGTGTCCGTGTCCGTATCGGTGCTTCTTAGATGGTTGGAAAGAGCCTAAGAAGTATGGACACGAACCTACAACACGGAAACGAGTGTTTTTTAAAAAATATAAGACACGACATGGCAGGGACATAGTAAAAATATATATATTTTATATATTTTTGTATATTATATAAATAATATTATACTAAAAGATAATGAAAAACTACAACTTAAAAGTCAAGTTAGGTGTAAATCCACATTGTTTTTATTTATAATTGGATCCCAAGTTATTTTCTTGAAGTTTTTGCAAAGAGTTTCATATGTGTTTTAAGTGATGGACACTTGTGTCCTTCACGTATCTCAAGCATGTCCGGTTTTAAAAATTTTAAATTTAATAGGATAAGTTTGGATGTGTGTCCAATATGGGTTGGAGAGTGTCCATTGAGTATCGTTTTTCGACACACATCAGACATAAACATGGCACCATCTTAGAAATGTCCATGCTTCTTAGGAAAGACCTTTCTTGAAAAAGAAGATTGTCAGGGAGCACAAAGATTTTGATACTAATAAGATAACCATAACTTCTTTTCCAACTAAGTTTGAGCATTGTGAGTTCAAAAGAGGTTTGAATGCATTCTTTGTGACCTAAACTAGCAAGCAAGGGAGGGCAGAGGATAATAGGGACTTTAAGGCCTATTAGGTTATTTGGGAGGTTTATATGATGTTGGCACTGTTAGCCACAAGGTTCAAAGAGGTTTTGCCAAAAGGTGGTGTTATTTCCATGAAATTGATTGAAAAGCCCTAGGGCTTCCTAATATTATATTTACTGTGTCAGAAGAAGACCTCAAAGAGCCCTTTCATCCCAACAATTCCAGACCAACTGATCATTCCTCAATGATATTCTATTCTCCACTATTGAGAAAAGCAGGGTTGTTTGGGTTGCTGTGTCGTCAATCTCATCTAACTCAGTATCCCTCACCCCATTCTAGGAAGGGAAGGGAGTATGATTTTAAGAGATGCATGAAACTAACAACATATTACTTCATTTTCAATGAGAGAAAAAGAAAAATTTTCATGACAATCATCATGCCACTGTAATATTGGAAAAAAGTTCTACTGCCTTCATTTTAGAAAAAGAAAGAGCAACTCATTATTACTATATATTTTAAATAGAAATCATAAAAAGAAGTTCGTGTTTTGTTGAAATTGAGAATTGGACCATTGATCCATTATTGAGCGAGTCAATGTTACCAGTGGTAGCTGAGAAGGATTTAACAATGGGTTGGATTATTCACTTTAATGGTTTCACTTGGAGTCACATAGACCAGCAGGTTGGTAGGGGAACCTTTAAACACCAAGATTGAAAATTAACCACGCTTATCCAGCATCAGGTGACAATAAGGTGCAATTAAGCAAATTTTAACTATCTTTTGGACCTAAAGAGGCAATGAGTATGATTTTTATCTATTTTATAGAGGGAAACCGGAATAATCTGTTAACAAGACTACAATGAAAGCTTTCATAGATAATTCACATTTTTTTCATAGATAATCTGTTACCTATCTATTTTATAGAGGGAAACTAGTATAATCTGTTAACAAGACTACAATAAAAGCTTTCAAAGAATTTGGAAGTAAACCACACAATTACGGCATCTATGTGAGGAGGGGGGAGGACCTTACCATCTTAGATTGTTTAATAGAGTTACCTTAACTATCCTACAAAAGTGAGAAATGACAGAAATTCATGGTCCTTAACTATTTATCCTATATTTTTAGAACAACCCTCATCTTCACATGGTAGATAATTATGTCAACAAATGGAAACAATATTCTTCTTAAAGATACAAGGGGCACTCAAATGACGCCCTCACCTTAATGGAATTGTGTTGTATAATGACTCTTGCAACTTTCCTGCAGCCTTTTGTTGCCAACTGTTTTGTCTGAAACAGATAGCATTGTCTAACCGAATAAGTAACTTTCTCTTATAGCTTTTACTTCCTCTTTAATTGTAACTTGTATATTTTCCTCATATACTCATCACTCAAAAACATGTCCTCGCTTAGAGGATCAAAATTTATAGATCCCACCAAACTCAACCACAATCTTAAGTTTTTCATTCTTTCATTAGGCATTATGATGCCAAAAGGTACTTCACCAAAAACAAAAAAATTGTCAACTTTCCACAGCATGTCCTACTTAAAAAAAAAAAAAATCATGCGCATTTTACAAGAACCAATCTACAATGAATAAAATGTGATGAGCAAAAGATAAACTAATTAGATCACTCCAGCTTTCCGACCCACATATAATGAAACATATATATATATATATATATAAAGTATTATTACCCGAATAATTTAAAATCATACTCAAGGAAATATACAGCAGTTGAGGTCCCAGTACATCACTTTCTAATGGGTTGTACTAGAGGAGCCAATTGACAAATGTAAGGGTTAAAAACTGCCGCAAGAAGTATCGAGAAACTAACCTCCAAAAAAAAAACCCATCCATCTTTCTGCAAATTACGGTTGTCATGACCTAAAGAGAACAGACCAACTAACCCCCTGTAAATCATCATCCCCCAGAAGCAGAAGTAAAAATCGATTGCAATCCCAATGCCACCACCTTGATAGTGCTCGACTTGGATTTTTCCTGCACACAAAAACCATCAAATGAACAAATTTACTTGAGCGCCTTCAAAACGGTACAATAGGTAGCACATAGTATGAAGAAGAAGCCACGACGACGGTGTAGTGGGGAGATAGATAAGAATACTTGAGCAATGCGAAATCTGAGTTCAAAATCTATCAGCCAGCCTACTGGTAAAAAGCAATGACAAGAGGCTTATGAACAAAATCAATCGAAAGTTTTCGAAATCCCAACAATAAGCGAACGAACCGTGTTTTTCCCTTCTGGTAAATGGTAATATATATATATATATATTAATATATTGGAGGTCAAAATTTCAAAATTATCTAACTCGATTCTTTTGTATGTATTTTATACCTAATTTATACTTTTTTATAGGTTATATATAGAAATATTTTATTCAAAAATAATAAAAAAAAATATGATAACACTAATCAAAATTAAAACCCATGTATTTCGTACATTAAACATCAAATTAGAAATACAATTACATTACTTTTAGTTTATAATTAAATTTTAAGTTTTTTTTTTTTTAGGCTATGTTTGGAAGTCGATTTTATTAAGGGAAAAGCGAAAGAAAATGAAAAGAAAAAGAAAAATGCGAGAGAAAAGATAACAAAATGAATGAACATTTTTGTTCATGTTTCTCTTATCTTTTTCTTTTTCTTTTCTTTTTCATTACAAAATCTTTGATATAAACAAAATCTTAAACTTGCAAAGTATTCTATGCGTATGGATGATGGACACTAGTGTCCAACTAATAAACACGCGTGTCTCCTAAGTATTCAAAGAGTGTTCAACACGCGTCAAAAGAGTATTCACTGAGTGTCATGTATGGCACCGACATGCTACTTTTTCTAAAAGTGTCCGTCCTTAAATTTGCATGATGTCATGTTTCTTGTTTGTTTTTCATACTCGAGTTGCATTTAGTTATCAGAAAGATAAAATACTCCACCTAAGAGATAAGATTCACCCTCATGTGAGTGGAGAAGTAAGATCAAGTGACCCTTCAGGTGAAATAAATAATTTTTTATTTTTTTATTAGCTCTTGTATAAGTTGAATGTACAATTGTTGGCATTTTACATGTTTGATACTATGTTACTTCTTGCGATTTTAGGTACAAAGGCAGTAGTTACAAATGAGAATAGAGGCTCAGGCAAACACTTGCAGAAGATAATTGAGGAACAGCAAAAACTAAGTGGTGCGCTGCAAGCCTCCGAGACACTGCCATTAGCTGAGGATAATCGAGTGTCATATCTCACTCACAGCCACCTCCCGATGCTCCTACAAGTTTGTCGCCTCCGCGGAAGAAGCAAAAACTGGATGATGGACGGGTTTACAGAAGGCTGTGTGCTTGCTTTGGTCCCACCAAAAGATTGAATAGAATCATGGACATGTCGATCAGTGGCACGTGTGTGATACTGGATTTAGATTTAAGTGCGGAAAGAGAATTCAAGGAACAGAAAGATGGTGGGGGTTAAGCCTTATTTCAAAGTTAGCTTACGCTGTGTTAATGTAGAGGCAGTGATAAACTTGTATTCGTGTAGGTCATATGCTTCTATTCCATTTGTAATTTATGTTTTAAACGCTATATGTAGTGGTTACTCCCATTGGTTTTAGTCTTCCATTGGTAGCGGGTAGTGATTTAACGGAAATTTGGAACTTGTGGAATGGAAAAGGAATGAATAGAAAGTGGGAGAGAAATTGTAAATAAAAGTAATTATTTTTTATTTATTTAGTTTTGATAAAGAAAATAAAATGAAAATGGAAGGAAAATAACTTCAAGTAAAAGAGGAGAGAAAATAATAGAGTAACAATTGAAAATTAATGGAAAGTGAGAAAGAAATTAACTCTTCTTTTCTTTCTTTTTTTGAAATTTTCTTTCTCTTCCCTCTAAACTAAAAACCAAACATCAAAATGAAGTGAAATTATTGTTTTCTATTCTTTTTCTCCCATTTCAGTTAGGCTATAAGTTGTTCCTATGGGGATCTAATCACACACGATCTGATTATAGGACAAATCTTTTAGAGAAAAATGTAGTTCCCTTATCCAGAGTTAGTAAATATAGAGATGGCAAAAGAAGGGTATGTAATATGTGCAGGTTTAATACGGTTTTTCTTTAAAAAAATACAGTAACAAAATTCGGCATAAAAATACGAAAACCTCAAAAATATGAATTTATTATTATCCGGGTATTATATGAACATTAGTTAAAAATTCATGACAAAAAATGTGGTAGCATTTATAAACAATTTCTTCTTACATATGCTAATAGATAGTATTTCTGTCTCACATAGGTTAATTTTTTAAATCATATTATTAAAAAATGACTAAATTAAGTGGTAGATAATAAATTTTATTTTATTATTTTATTATTTCAATACTAGATATAAGAATGCGTTAATTTATTAATTTTAAATTTTAATTTAATACTTGAAGTATTAATAAAAAGTTATAGAAAAGTAAGTTTAATAATTTAAATATTCCAAGTATTAGAAAAATATTACATATTCCAAGTACTATTATAATTATTTATTAAGTATATAATTAATAATATGTCACAGTTATATCTAATCATATCTAATTTTTAATCAAGTTTTTTTTAAAAGTATAATACGTAAAACGTTTAATACGTGTACTATACGGTTCAACTAAAAAAATAAATATTTTTAATTAGGTTTCAGATCTAGACAAAAAATAAAAAATAAAAATTCATTTATACATATATATGAATATTATACTTGAATGGTATAAGTTACTACTAGGCCTTATCCTCCTATAGCAAAGTTCATTAATAATGGGTTACAGCTTTTAGTATCACTTTGCAATTCTTTTTTTCCTATGAAAATTTGGTAAATATCAAGGTTCTTTACCTGACAAGTCACAGGGGTGCTTTTGAACTTTATCTGGCACCACACGTAAATCACTATTACTAATAGAATAGCATTTTCTGGCTGCTTTCCACACCAAAAAAAAAAAAAAAAAAGTTGCCTATAAGGGCGTATGTTACACGGGCAAATGTAAAATGCTTCGTAGCGCTAACATCAGCAAACTTGTGTCCACAACCTTGCATCATTGAATTAACCCCAATACCTTGTAATCATGTCATTATTGTTGATATAGTATCAAAAACTAATAAAATATATTCATATATGTATAGTATGATGAGATGTCATATTAATTAGTGAAGCAGTGTAGTTAAAATATGCTAACTAACTCTTTAATTTTATATAATGAGAATAAAAATTATATTTTAGTGCAATTTTATTGGTTTGTGATACTATATTAGCATGATGACATATCATTACCGTTATACTGAATATTTTCTCTCTAATTATTTCACTCGACGCTTGCTCCCACGCATCACTTGTGATCTCTCTGGTGCCACCAAGCAGGTTTTGCTCAAGGTGGACCCCGTTCTCCCAATTTGTTACCCTTGAGTAATTTTTGAAAACGCAAGTCTCTTAGTTGAAAACTTTATATAATTTTCAAACAAGGACTCCATTTGTCATGCAATTAGCTTTCACATGTTACTTGTACTTCACAAATGCCAGACTTTGTTTTCGCATGAGCTGGACACTGTTTCCTTTATTTAATTTCTGGCGGCGTGACACTAAGACTTTTTGAAATTGTTCTTTTAATTAAAAATTTTGCATAATTTTCAACAGGACTCTATTTGTCATGCCATCAGTTTCTACACATCACTCGTATCTTAGTAGCGCCATGATTGACTCAAATTTTGTGCGAGGCAAAACTCGTTTCTCCTATTCAGTACCACAACGTAAGTGTCTTATTGGTTGATATTTATAAGTTGTATATAATTATATAACAAATATACACTATCGCCTACTCTTACAACTCCCGTATGCCTACATGTTGATGTAAGCTAGGTTTCATGTGAGACTGAGCCCATTTGACTAGTTTGGTGCTATGAAATCCCTATACAACTTGTTTTAAAAAATTCAAAATGTTGGGAGGCACAATATGCACTGGATCCCCAACTGAGAATCTGATGGCACTGTTGACTGATCTCACGACTCGCTTGTGCCTTCACAATGCTGCATGCCAATCTTGTGCTTGAGAAATAATGCATTTTTTAATGAACTACGTAAAAGAAGTGGTTATTGTTTCAAAATGTTCCATCTAAACATGGCCATGCTCACTATCAAATCAAGTTTGGATATTGCCAAAAGAGATGAACTAGCAGTGTTTTGAAACCCAACCAATTGAACCGTGACCCGGGCTTAATGCCTGTTTTGTATGGCTTAAAAGTCAATTTTTTTTTTAAGTTTGTTAGTGAAAAAATCAAAATTTTCTAATTTTTTTACTTTTTTAATATTAATTTAGATAAAAATAAATAAAAAAGTAAAAACAAAAACAAAACAAATAACTTTTGTTAATTTTTTTACAACTCATAAATTGTACCAAATACAGCAACCTTAGTAACGGTCCGGAATAACTCCTAAAATCGTTCCAATAAAAAAAACAACTCTATTTTGTAATAGCAGCTAGGCCCGGTGATTCAACCGGTGAACCGGTAGACGCGGTCGCGAGTCATTGTAACCACCCAAGTTTCAATCAGTATAAAAAGCCCTCTTTTTTTCTACGAGATAGGGGTTAGCAATCAGAGATTCGGGAGTCACCTCTCGCCGCTCGAGTCGTCGACGACTCACGGACACGAATCTATATCTCTGCCGTTCGAGTCCGGCACCGACAGGCAAGTACTATCTCTCCCTCAGTCTAGCTCCGTCTCTCTCTCTCTCTCTCCCTCAAAACCTTTTCTTCCCTCTTCCTCAGGTTTTTTTTTCCTTTGCTTTTTACGTGAAACCAGAGACATATTCTGTAACTGGATGTCTGGAAGCTTGACATGTATTTCAGTTTATTTTCTAACAGTGAAGTTATTGAGACAAATGGTAATTCTAAATTTCTACATGATGTGAGTTTTAATTGTACGAATTTGTGCAAAATTACTAGTTGTAAAAACTCACCCCACACACACTGAATTTCTCCAGTAGAACATATAATTGCATTTTGGTTCCCCAGAAATTTGACATGCTTACAAATTTTCTAGGCTTAAAGTGTGTAAACAAAGACAGTGATGTAGTTGAATTTATTAGACAGTGATTGACTTTTAATTTTTACCGCTTCTATAGAAAATTTGTTTTAACTTTTTTTTGTTGTTTCAGTGCATGTGTGAATTGTCTGATTAAGTGTTGTTTTAGTGCATGTGTGACAGGATCAGTTTACAGTGACTTTGAGCTTTGACTCTTTGAGTCCTGATGTTGTGAACAAATACTATGTTTGATTTATGGTTTGTTTTCTTTAAACTTGGAGTTTGGATTTCTTTGTGCCCTTTATATAACAGGCATGTGCCATGCATCTTGCAAGATGACTTATGCTTGGGCAAAGTGTTATGCATCAAATTTCAGATAATATCTTTGACTGAGTAAAAGTAAGGTATGTGTTCACTAGAATAACTTCATAATTTTAGAGTTCGGAAATTCTGTTACTATGTTGTGATTATTTGTTTAGAATTGTGATTATTTGCTTGGAAGAGTTATATGTCTTTCTTTGATTCTTTTAGTTTTATAGTTTTAACTTATATTGTTAAATTGTATTTTTATGATTTATGATATTCTATTATTTTAGAACTTAAAGGAAACCATTAGAATAAATATTAAAAAACTTTACATTTTTTAGGCAAATTTTTGTAATTTTCTTACATATTTTTATATATTTATGATTGTCACGGTTCTATTCTGGTTCGATTTTGAATGACCTGACAGTTAAACCAGTGACCTGTAACTTGGCCCCTTTTTCGATTTGCTCAAGGGTCCAGGTTTCAAAACATTGGATAGTAGCCGCTTGCAGTAATTGTGTTTGGGGTGGGGGATAGGGACTAATTTGTCACAGGGCCATGCTTCTCAAAATATGATAATCCCACTTCTCATTGATCCAACTGTGAAAACAGCCTATTTGGAACTTGGGGGAGGGAAGGGCAGAGAATGGGAAATTTTAAAAATCTCTCTTCTCTTATTTGATTCTACCTAGGAGGGAAAGGGAAGAGAAAATGAGGGAAAGAAAAAAAAAAGAGGGAAAAAAACATACTCTCTTCTTTTCCTCTATTTTCTCTTCACTTCTTTTACAAAATCAAACATGGAAGGAAAAATAATTTTCGTTCTTTTTCACATTTCGTTCCTTTTCCTTCCCTCCCCCAAGCTCCAGATAGGCTGTAAATTTGCAACTATTTGTCTCTCAAAATGTGACAATAGTGTTCTAATTATGCCATTCTGATTGACTTAAAAGAGGAAACAAAAGAAACCATCATATAAATTCCCCAATCTGAGAATCCAATTTGATAAGAGAAGAAAACAATTTCTTTCAACTTTTATCTACTCTAGAATTTAAAAGTTAGATTAAACAGACACAGAGAAATTCTAGAAAAAAGAATAAGAAGAATGAACATAAGGAATCATACCAAGATTTAAAATCCAAAAATTCTATGCTATTAATACTTAAGATAACATTTCTAGAAGAAAAAAAAAATCTAAATTGGTATTATTTCTGAAAATGCCAACTAGTGTGTGGAGCAATATTTTCAAATATACACGATATTTCAACTAAAATAGAGTACATAAAGAAAACAAACACACATATGAGAACATGTCCATCGAATTCAATTCCAAGTAACTGAAGAAAAAATTAAAAGCGTCTAATCTAGATGAAGCACTTGTCCAGAAACAAGATTAGAACTACACAAAATGCTAATCCTGTTAATTTGTGATCATATGATAGTTCAACCAAGAGGTGGGTTTTGTTGAGGGCTGAGTGGAGAAAATCTGTTCAGCCAAAAGATTGGGTACAACGGTGGTATTATGTCACCATGCTAATGTGGTATAACGAGCTGGTAAATTAGAGCCACGTAATCATATAAATCCTAATCATCAGGAGTATTTGAGTTTAAATTTAAAATTTTCTGCCTAAATCAAGATGATATCCTCATGATTAGGATCTAACAACTCATATGGCTATGTATTATTAAGCACTTCACTTCCAGAGATCTAACTTCTCATTTCCCTCTTCCGTTTACTCCAAAATCTTCTTAATCAGATTTGTTCGTTAAATACAAGTCAAACTCATATACCTTTATCGCCTCTTCAGTATAAAATGAGTTGGGGGCCCACCTCTTTGTAATTTGACAGACCAACAGAAAAAAATACAAGTTTGGGCGCTTGATGGATCCAACAGGAAAATGTATATATGTAAAATTGAACTTTTTCTGTGGATCTTTGCAAGACCCTCTCTGTTGATTTGATAATATAGCTAGCCTATAAACATCATGTGTGCGCATGTTGGAGTTACAAAATGATAACAAAAGAAAAACAATCATTAGTGGTTTTGAAAAAAAATATAAATTGCATATTGGAAATATTTAAATTGATTTTATGTGAGTAAATAGTTAGCTAATCTGTTGCAATTTAAATCCTTTTAGCTTTGAAATGAATATTAGAAATAAAATATTAGGAAGTTCAAATGTTTTTAACACCAACAAATTAATACTCATTTATTTTATTATTTTATTACATCAATGCGGACCCCAGCTGGATGGTGAATCCAATATTTTGAAAACGAGCTGACTGGACAGGCTGGTTAACCTTTTCAGAAATTGGTGCAAATTATTTTGTTTTGAATTTTAAATTATTGGATGATAACCTGTTGCAATGTCAATTGCAGGACAGAATTTTTTTTCTTTGCTTAGGTTTTATGTCTGCACCCTGTTAGATTTTCTGCTTTTGCTCACTTTTTTGTTTAAATTTCTTCATGCATATTACAAGTGACTCACTTTTCACTTGGTACCAAGTCGTATAGTTAGTACTTATTGTTGTACTGATACCGAGGCTTAGGCTTCCATCTTGAAACCATGTTCCTATTTCACTACTATGTTCTCATCGTATGATTATTATTGTACCAACAGTACTGATTCAATTATCTTCTTGTTTCCTTTGAAAACATTGAATGAATTTCATCAACATTATGAACTTTTTCATTTGATTATTGTTGTATCAATAGTTTTAATTTTCTAATTCGGTTTTCTTACAAGCTAATTTAGATGTTTTAGTTTTTTTTTATTATAAATTTACTACTTATTTTTATTAATTATTTTTTTTGCATTTTGTCTATCTCTGTGTCATTGTTTGATCCCGGTTGATTTGATAGTTGAACTAGTGTCCCTTGACCCACTCCTTTCCTGAGTCGCTCAACGGTTCGGGTTTAAAATATTGGGTCAAACTACTCTCGGTATTATTTCTATTCTAACATTTTGTTTTTTGGAAAACTGGGTTCAAAACTATAACACTTCAAAAGAAGTAGCTTTTTTGTGAAAGCATCTAGGAAACTTATGACTGGAAAAGGCAGTCGGGATTCGACAAAACCGAATGGTCTTTCTTACCCTATGTCACCAAGAATCATGGGTTTACATCAAAGTATGGGCTTACGTATGGGAATCAGAAACCGAACTTGTGAATTATTTTTGAGCACTAGAAAACATAAGAAAAGTATATTGATAAGTATGTCCCAACCTTATTTATCATTATTTGAATGTTTGTAATTGTTTCTAATCAACATTGTGGCACCTGAAAGTATGTTTCATTAATTATTGAATATTATTGGCCTATTTGGTAGGGGTTTTCGACTTGGCTTTTTTTTTTACTTATAAGCAAAAAAAAGTCAGGGTCTGTTTAATAATGTTGTAAGTTTTCGTTTTTTGTTGTATGCTTTTGTTGTGTGTTTTTGCTGTGTGTTTGTTATAGTTTAGTGATGGACATTTGTAGGCTAACAGTACCAGACGAATGTTTTAAAAACAGAGAACTCACCAATTTTAGTGTTTTTGATTTTCTTTTTTCAGAATTTTGTAAACAACTAAAAACAAAAAACAAAAAACAAAAACAAAAAATGTTTACCAAACAGACCTTTGGTTTTTCTTTTTTGTGATGCTTTGAAACATAAAAGCTAGGAAGCACAGACACCCTGTCGAAGGCCTCGTATGTGCGTCGAACACTTCTTGGACATGGACACGCATTGGACACATGTCCAATGCGCCTAACAGCGTGTCTAAATTTTTTTTTTCATTCAGACACTCTATGGACATGGATTGGACATACGTGGCTACTTTTAGACACTTTGTGGACACGGCAGGAGTTCAAGTGAGAATTGGGAAAATAAAAAATGGGGTATTTTTTGTAATTTTAAAACTTGAATAAAAAAATTAAAAAAGAAAAAAGATCCTCACTTCATTCAATTACAAAATAGAGATAGAGAAGAGAAAGAGGGAAAGAGAGGGGAACCCTATCGGAAACGAAAGAGAGAGAGAGAGAGACAACGAAGAAGAAGCTGCTGAAGAATAAGAAGAAGAAGAAGAAGCTAGAAGCTGCGAAGAAGAAGAAGCAGCCACAGAAATAGAAGAAGAAGATGATGATGTACCTGTGTGATTCTCTGAAATCCACCTCTGCTTGAAGGTGATTCTGAAATCCATCAAATCCATCTCCTTGAAGGTGATTCTGTGTTGATTTTATTTTTGCTATAAATTTCTGCTTCCTTCTGATTCTCAACCTTGTTTTCTGATTTTATTTATGGGTATTGATTATTTCTGCATAAAAATATGGGTGTTGATTATTTCTGGGTTGATTATTGCTGCTATTTATTATTTCTGGGTGCTGCTATTGATTATTTCTGGAGTGCTTCCTTCAGACAGTCCATGTTAATCCAGCTCTGCTTGCTATTTATTATTGTTTATTTCTAGGTTATCATATATTCTGCTCAACCTTGTTTTTTGATTGTTTCTGGGTTGTTTATTACTGTTTATTTCTGGGTTGATTATTTCTGCTCAACCTTTTTCTCTGATTGTTTTTTTTTTTTGCCTTGCAATTTCTAATTTCTGTTTTTATTGTTTTATAATGGATGTTATATTGTTATGTTATATATGAATTATGATCTGTATGATTTTTGTTGGAATGAAATGCCCATAATTAAGTTATGAAGACATGGTTCTTTAATTTTAGTTAGTGCTATCTTGTATCTTTTATTAGGTTTGAGAAATATATTTATATGACATATAAAAAATATTTAAAAATCATATATTCTGCTGTGTCCTCGTTGTGCCCGTGTCCTGTATTTTTTGAAAATTGCTGTATCGGCGTGTTCGTGTCGTGTTGTGTCCGTGTCGGTGCTTCTTAGCATAAAAGTATAACTTTAATACATTAAAATTTTCTGATATCATGTTGGCGCGAGAATTGGGGAATATATTGAAGCATTGCAAATGTATAGCTGCTTTTGATTCCTATGCATTGTGGTTCAACAATTCTTTTTGATAAGAAAATTGACAATTGCATACTCTGGCAGAACTGCAGAATAATTACATATTTAAAATTTTCTCATTTTCTTATTTGGATATGCGATGGATATTAATTGGGCAAATCATTAGCTAGAGAAAGACCTTATGGTAAACATGAAGTAATGCTTGATGTTCTGTAGAAGTTATTGAGACTTTAGGATAGTTTCTGTTGTAGCATATATACTGGATCTTATGCTATAGTGTGATAGTCCAATGCAGTACCACATCTAGGAATTTTGCTAATTTTTTTTTTCTATCTGACTTATTATCTGCAGAATTTTTGTGCATTGTACCCATTTGATTGATCCATCGCATGTATCAATTAATTCATTCTTTCTAAAAAATTCGTAGGTTGATATAAATTTTATACCATGATTCATTAACCCATGTTGGGTTACTTACCTGTATCGGTTTCAAAACCTATAATTATTAACATGACTTTTTACCAATACTTGTACAATGCTTGCACCTTTCTAGTCCTGTGCTAAGACTTATTAAAAAGACTTATTAAAAGCTCTTTGTTTCTCTGTGATTTTGCAGCACGTAAAGGGTATAAATTTCCAATCTGTCAAAACACAAACAGCTCACCAATATCTTTACTGCTTTACTGGTGATTGCTTCCTTTATTCTTGAAACTGTCATCCCTAAGGAATGCTGTCTATAGACGGGCTCACAAGGAACGATCTGAGCCGTGAGTGACTGCATTTCACTTTGAAAATGCCTTCCATTTATTTCTGTTTGGCAAATAACCCATGTCAGGTGTTGGCTTTCACTTTGTCAGACATTCAAGAAGAAAATTTGGGCTTCTTGAAAAACACAAGGACTATGTTGTGCGTGCACAGGCATATCACAAAAAAGAGGATGCCTTACAGGTAATTTTACAGTTCCTTTTCCTGCTGTCAGTCATTATGCCGTTGGACGTTTTTTCTGTCTGGCTACTCAGAAATGTAATTCCTTTTCAATACATGACTATGCTACATGTATTCTTTTTCACAGAAACTCAAGGAGAAAGCTGCACTCAGGAACCCAGATGAGTTTTACTTTAAGATGATCAAAACAAAAACCATTGATGGAGTCCACAAACAAGAGTAATGCATAAGTGACATCACTTTGATTTCTCTGCCCCCTTCACATCCAATTGAATCTGACTCATTAGGTGTTGTTACAGGAGTCTGGCTAACAAATACACTCAAGAAGAACTCGTGTTAATGAAGACCCAAGATATAGGATATGTCCTGCAGAAACTTCAAAGTGAAAAAAAGGTAGCTGAATCTTGCTACTTTTGATTGCAAGATTTAAAGGTTCTCCTTTACAGGCTTTGTGTGAAAATTTATTTTCTGTGATACAGAAAATTGAAAAGCTAGCAGCCTTGCTGCAGTCCCTTGATAATCAGCCATCAAGCAGACATATATACTATGCTGAAGACAGGTGTGAGGTTTTTGATCTCTTTTTATGCTTATTTTAACTACGCTGGAATGAAAAAATGCCTGAACTAGAAAATATATGTTTTACCATAGCATGTGATTGCTTTTGGAGCTATATATATTGTCTCAAAATTGCAATATTGATTTTAACTAGACAAAACATAAATTATGAGTGATATTTACCCAAAGAAAAAGTGCAAGGTAAATTACATCCACTTCCCGAGTTCTCTAAGAAATACATCCCCCTCCACACATTCTCTCTTTACATTCCCCACCCCCTCCTTATCTCTAACTTCACCAGACTTCACCATGGACCATGACTTGCTCCCTGTATCTTGTCCTCTCTTCATCCTCATCTTCTTCCTCCTCCACTTCTCCCATTTCATTTGCCACAACCTCCACTCATGCGATGGCATGTCTTCCTCCCACCCTCACTTCTTCCCTGTCTTCGCCGACCAACCGTATCCAGTGGCTCTCTCTCTCTACACTAATGGATCCTAGCGACCCCATCACCACCATCGCATTCTCTCCACCCATCTATCACCTTCGACCGCTACCCTGCAGCCGTCGAACAGTTTCTCCCCTCTCTCCCCATCAACGACCATCACTCTCTCCCCATTGTTAGTGGATGAGGACTCTTCACATAGATAAAGGTGAAAAAGGATAGGATTTGTCTCTATCCCTTGTTGAACAATCTTGAGGACTCGAGGCTGGTCACTTTGTAGGAGTGCTCTACAGATAAGTGATCCATCATCCTTCCATGTGTACCAATCTGGCTCGAACTGTTGTCGGAGATGATATAAGGAGTTGACACGTAGAGTCTTGTTAGGACCAAGGCCAAAACCAGGGATGAAAGGAGTGAAGTCTTCATCAGTCTTCTTCTCATCATAGAGGCTTGTTTAGGCCCCTAGATAATGTTTGGGACAGCCTGCAGTGTACCAACTTGTCTGCATGACGGACCATTGTAATTGTTTAAGAAAAGATTCTCATGATATCAACAGGTCTTGTTTGATCAAATGCATTTTGCCAGTATGGACGCGTTGAATTTTCTTTATATTAACCATGTGTATTAACCGAAGGTAACTTAAGTCTCTGGCACATGTGGGTATTGTTTAATTGTTCTTGTGCAACCTGATTAGCACACTGCCCAACCTAAATAACTTCAAAGGTTTTGGTTCAGACCATGCACTTTTTAACCCGTACAGTTCTAGGATCACTCTTGTCCAAGATAGTATTGTTACCGCCTTTTATTTCAATTTTTGGGTTATCCTGCCATTACCTGTTTGGCCTGTGCAAAGTTAGTGTTCATTTATTGGATGGGAAAGACGTTGTGAGTGGGGTTATTTATTATTATTTTTGTATTAAATCATTTTGTTTTTTTTTCATTTTTCACTTCTTTTTAACGTCTGCACAAACTGGGATTCAATTTGACTGGCATGACAATTTGAAAATGTTTGTAAAATAGGACTTGTCAAAAAAGAAAAAAGTTTAAACAGTAGATATCTTGTTGTTCAAGCTGTTTTACATTATGTTGGTTTTGGCCCTTTTGGGGGTGGGGTTCAATGGAACATTAAGTCCTAGTTCTCTGTCGCCTATGTTCTTAGTTCTGTCTTCTCCTTTTTTTTCTTTCTTTTTGGGTACATCGGAGGGCCAAGGCCTTTGGGCAGGGGGGAGGGTGAGTCAAACAGCAGGCATGGCATGCGTGGGGCTCCACTACCACTGGGCTAACCCCTCTCCTCTTAGTCCAGTCTAGTCTTTTGTTATTGTGCAAGTCATTAAATGTACGCATGATGTGCAGGAAAACAGCTGGGTCCTACAGAGAGCTGGAGGCGCAAAAAGGCAGAGTGAAGGATTTGGAGAAATTATACATGGACATGGCACTGCAGAAAGAACTACAGGTTTTATCAACATTATAGATTTGTCGAATTCTTGTATCCTGCTGTAGGGGTTTTTTTTTTTACCATAGCTATAAATAAACGTATTTACTGGAGCAGAAAAAGGGGCGGAAACGCAAACTTTGTGAAGATGAGATTGTATGCCCAACCTCCAAACTAGTATACAAGTGGAGACCAGAGCTAAAACAGTGAAGCGGTGTGGCTCCATCTTTGCGATTTTTTAAAGGATTTGTTGTTCCATCTACTTTACTAAATTAACAAATGAATGTTTCAGATAATGGGGCCATTGTCAAGGAGAGGGTACTGTGAGCCTACCACTTATTTAAGCTATATCTTCTCTGAATTTGGGTGGTCTAAAAATCAAGTCACTGTTGATGGCATTCAGATGCAGAGTTTGAGAGACCTGCATTCCTTATGGAAGATTTAATGCAAAATCTTTAGAAAATGAGAGCTGACTGATACCTTTCTGTAGTACGTACTGTAGACTTGTATCTTGAATAGTATGAACTTACAGTTCGGCGATACTAGCCAATAACTGTAATATGTGATTATTTATTTACAGAAAAAATCTTGGAAAGTTTCTTTACGGGCAAATTACACTAATAATCCTTGTAGTGTATCTTCAGTCTCGATTTGGTCTTTGCAATTTCAATTGCAATAAATTTGCTTTTTAATTTTTAAAAATTTGCAAAATTAATCCAATTAATAATGGCTGTAGCTGAACTAAATGAAAAATTAACACGTAGTGCAGGAGGGGCATATTTGTTATTTTACTTTCATTTCTCCCTCTCTTTTCTCCATTGCTGACGACTCTATTTCTCCTTTATGGAAGGTGACCACCTTCTCCTACACCTGCTGAAAATTCGTAACTTCGCGAGCTCACCCATGTCCAAAATTTCATTTGCTCTTTACGCCAAGTTTTGACCACCGGCACCGAGGAACACCCATTGATAACCTCGGTTGAGAAGGTTAGGTTATGTTGTACCTGCACTTAATATTCTAAAAACAGAATTTGCAAAATTTGAAAGGGGAGGTGCTCTGCTTCCACCTCTAGTTGGACATAATAATGTTTCAATCAAAATGTAAAACTTATATTTCATGCATGACAGCTCTCTCCCTCTCTCTCTCTCGCACGAATGCAACTTAGCTAGTCTCATATCTGACATGATTAGACTTATTGGTGCTTTGATTTGTTGTAATAGAAATGCAGCTAGTACATAACCAGCTATTTTTTCAATTAATTTATTATTATTATTATTACTGTACTATTCTTTTGCAAGAAACATGCCAACTATCAGCAGGATGTGAAAATAATTATGCAGTTGTTCCAACTGCCTCGCTTGGCCAAAACTTTATGCACATCAAAATATGACTAAATCAGAAAATTAGTTGCAACATTCTAAAATTACAATCACAAATTTCCCCCTTTTTTTCACAAAACAATGAAAAAAGTACTCTAATCCTACACGAAATCACAGCTAATTTTTATTTTTTTAAAGTTTATTCCCAACCTGGGTGTTGATTCAACTTAATTCAGCATCTCAGGTTGAGAGTCATTTCAAAAGGCGTTTTATTAAAAACGTTTTTTGAAATGACTTTTTTACGTTGTATTTTCTACCCGTATAACCAAAACAAATAACTAGTATGAAGGGAAAATACGAACTGTATAAAATGCTTTTTCAAAAAGCGTTGTTTCCAACATAAAATCGCCATTTAAAATGACTTTTTTTCCTTTGTAAAAACGCTAATTGAATTAGCGTCTTTAATCAAATCCCTAATCGTCAAAACCCTCGGCGTTTTTCTGTATCAATTTGTCTCTCACACGCCTAATCTCACTCTCTCGCTCACCCTCACTCATGATCTCACACTCTCTCTCTCTCTCACCCTCTCTCAGTTGGTTCTCTCACTCTCGCAGATCAGTCCGATCTCTTATTGTCAGGCATCAAAGCTAGGGCTTGGAAGAGGTGAGTTTGTTAAACTTTATCACCAGCATTTCTATTAGACTTTATGTAGGCGATTTTTGTTAAACTTTAAGGTTGAGGGTTAGGAGGTCATTGTTATAGGTGCCTCGGCTTGAACAATTAGAATGCCAGCACTTTTATCAGTCCATGTTGGCTACTGTCCTGGACCTGCCCCTATGCAACAAAGATAAACATGTTAGATTCACAAGATGGGTCATAAATAAACTGGATACAAAGAAGCTGAGTTTTATAGGTGTAGCACAAAAGTAATTAGTAAAAACTATATACATAGAAGAAACATTAAACTATAATCAGCAACAAATGAAGACCTTCACAAAGTGTCGTAAGCTTCTGATTTGTATCTTGTAGCTAGCATGTAACAACAGACAAATATGTGTAATACATACTCCAACCTGTAACTATAAATTGGAAAGTTTCCAATTCCAGCTCCTCTTGTTTTTAAGAATTCAAGATTAAAGACGACAGTTCAAGATTGCACACAATATTTGGGAGTATAATCCAAGTAATTCTAGCATTACTCATAAAAGATAAATCATTACTTTACGGTGTATATCAAGATTGATTTACGGATGGGATAAAACGATGAGAATTTGAAATTTTAAAACTCATGAATTTTTCTTAAATTAAAGGAGCTGGAAAACCATATCAGAGACTGTTTGTCTAGTGTCTAGAGGGCACATATTTTGGTGCAGGACATGTAACAACTTTGTTGCCCTTTTAGCAAGCAAGTTTCTTGATTAGAAAAAAGAAAAGAGTTGCAGAGGACCCTCAATCTTTCCCTAGTGGTTGTGGAGATGCATCTAAAATTTATCCAAGAAGAGCAAGTGGTCCGGCCACAATGGGTTGTCTCCCCATGAGTGCTTGACATTACTACTTGCAGCAGAACCCTTCTATAGTTTTATTCACATACATGGTAAATATTCATTTTCTCCAAAACTATTCTCTTTCATATTTAAACGTAAACCATGGAGTGCATTTTAAGCATAAAAGGCCACATTCTCTTTCATACTTAAGGATTTCCTGTGTCGGGTTATGGAATGTAGAATTAGGATGAGATTCCTGCCTTTGGAGATACCAAAATGAGATAGCTATATATCTTTCGCTTTAAAGCTTTTTATTCTTGAGGCTAGGCTTTGAGCTTGACATTGTCCCTGGGTTTTCCTTAATAAACTAGTGCTGGTTTGTAATTCACACTATATCACATATGTTTGTTCAAACTGGCAATAAGAATTTTAACTATTTCTCAAGTTTCTAATTACTAAACCTTATTGGCGTGTATTTGTAATATATGTATTTGATGGTAGGCAGGGCTAAGTAATAACAATAATGGTAATGTTTTATTAGGTTTTTTTTTTTTTGGGGGGGGGGGGGGGGGGGGGGGGGGGGGGGGGGGGGGAGGGGGAGGGATAGTAAAAAATCGCTAAGAAGGCATAACCTATGATATAGAGGCTAGCAGCTGTTATGATGTAGGACTGGGAACCTCACTTGCAGGGTTACGGAAAATGATTATGCCTATGATGGCTGAATATGAAGAACATGTGAATATAAAGTTCATATATAGATACCCTTATCGACGAATTGGAGAAGTCATGATATATAAAAAGTTACCGGTTAATGATGACATGACATTGCAAACTGTCTTGAATCTCCCTTTGAGATATACTGACCTGCATTGTGTTAAAATATATGTTGTGAAGGAGGGGAGCTCAATGATCATCAGTGTGAGTCGTGCAGATGTGAATTGGGGAGATGTCTAGTCCTATGGTGAACTCTTGTCGTGAGGGGGTGATGTATCGGCGTTGGGGACATTTACTGAAATGCTTACACTTGGGCAGAGTAATCAAAGTGCACAGGGTACGAATGTGTCGGGACAATGAATATCTAACCCTTTTAGCCCAAATGAGGATTACTTGGAGGGCCGGAGTAATTTTGAACAATTTCAAGATTTTCACATTCTAGCTACACCTCACCCAGAATATGCTTTGGGCCAATGGGGGTGCGCGGAGGCGGGAGGTCCTAATGCAAGTATGGATCCCTTGGAATGGCTTGGTGGCTTAGATGAGATTGGAAGACAAGTAAATGAAGCTGTTGATGTTTTGATGAGAAATGAAGGAAACAATGACTCTAATAACGATGGACATGAAGAAGTGAACATTGCTGACTTGAATGACACTCTTGTGCCCTTTTTATGAACCTGGAAGGGGTAGACTCATACTAGTCAAAATTTATATGATCACAGACTGACATGGTCAGATGCAAATTCGGAGTTTGTAAAAGAGATGATTTTCATAGATAAGAATGTAGTGATTAGTGTATGTAATTGATATCATGTGAAGAAAAACAAACATTATTGTGTTTTGGAAACAAATAAAAAAGTATAGAGTACTAGGTGCACTCACGATTGCCAGTGGAAACTACGTATGTGTTTAAAGAAGAAGTATACTTTTTTTGAGATCATGCAATACCCCGGTCTGCATACATGTTTACATGGGATTGATAGTTTGGAACACCACAATTTGAATTCACATTCATTGCACGCATGATTATGTCCCAAGTTACGATAAGTTGTTATGAGTTTTCAATTTAAATTAAGATATATAAATTTATGTATTAATGTTTTTCCTTGGTAAAGTTTAAGTATTCGTTTGGATCTTATGGTCTACAGGAAGACCTTGGTTGGAAGATAGCATCCATAGTAAAGAATGTAACAAATAATGCTGGTTTCACAGTGTCACATAAGAAAGTATGGTTTGGAAGAACAAAGGTCATTGCAATAGTATTTGGCGATTTGGATGAATCATACGAAAAGCTTTCAAGATACATGAGAACATTGGAGTTCAGGAACCCGAGCATGGCTGTGATTTCACAAAGACGTGACATTAGACAAACAAGCGAAGTTGCGCTAGACAAAATATTTTAGGCATTCTAGCCATGCATTGAAGGCTTCAAGTACTGCCCTCCAATAATAGGTATCGACAGTACCCATCTTTACAAAAAATATACAGGAGTTATGCTGATTGCTACAGAGAGAATAGTGAGGAAAAACATTTTTCCCTTAGCTTTCACACTAGTTGAATTAGAAAACTATCGTGATTGGGCATGGTTTATCTATAATATCAGGCATCTTATTGTGCCCGGGCAGGAGGGGATCACTTTGATTTCTAATCGACATGCTGCCATATTGAGCGCCATCAAATGTGAATGAGAAAGACCACGATCAGGGCAACCACCTAGATTTCATAGATATTGTCTTAGGCACTTTCGAAGTAATTACCAAATAAAGTTAGGTAATGCTAAAGTTAAAGATCTTATATAGAAAGTTGGAAATGCCTATCAAGTGCGCAAGTTTGAGGAGGTAATGGAAGCAATTAAAAAATTATCTGAGCCGACGTACAATGAGTTGTGTAGGGAGGACCCTTTGAAGTGGACATTAACACATGATGGAGGTTATCGTTGGGGAGTTACAACCACCAATGATTCAGAATGCATTAACAATGTATTAAGAGGTGCACGAGTCTTGCCCATAACTGCATGTGTTCAGGTTATCTTCTTTCGCTTGTTAACACTTTCAAAAACAAACGAAGAAAAATTGAGCGTGATTTAGCTAAGGAGTTGAGGTACGCAAGCGAAGTGCAAGACAATATACAAGAGTATCAAGCTCGATCAGCGAGTCATTGCGTAATTGTCTTCAATTGGAAATGTCATACATTTTGAAAAGTGTATATAGTTGTCTTGCTTAGTGCTGGATTTCTATACTTCTCAATGTGTAATACAATGACCTTGTTATTATATTTCAATTACAGGGGTTAGGGTTCCGTTGAGGTTGTTACAAATCTAGAAGGCATGAAAGGGAGTAAAAAACATGCGGTGTCTCTGAATCCTCCGTCATGTGATTACGAAAAATAGATAATCTATCAGTATCCTTACTCGCATATGCTCGCAGTGTGCATGAAATCGAACAGACAACCATGGCTCTTAATTGCTCCTTAGTATAACATGGACATTTAAGCTCGCGTGTACAAAACAAGTTTTCAACCGATAGTGCACGAGCATTATTGGGCAGCATATGTTGGTCCTAAGGTTATACCCCATCCAAGTCGTCGACGAAAAGTCACAATCTGAGCACCCAAATATGAAATGAATCTAGAATAAGATGGACATATCTAGAAAGCGACAAACCAATCATTGCGGTATTTGTAAAGAACAAGGGCATGAGATGTGCAAATGTCCAAACCAGACTACCTAAGTTGTGTATTGGAGGGTAGTTAGTCATGTGTGATGGTTTATTTGTATCTGTATTGAAGATATTAGTTAGTTGTACTTGTATTTGAACTTAATCTTATTGATGCACTGCATTATCTGAATTGAAGAATGGCGTAATAGTAACATCCTTCACAGTCATTTGTTAGTAGTCATTACAACTTTGCAGAGAGTAATAACATCATCCTTCACATTTATGGAGTAGTCACATCCTTTACATGGCTTGCAGAGAGTAGTCACTTCATTCATAGCCTTTTGCCAGCCTTCATAGTCTTTAGTTAAAGCCTACACCCTACGTAGGATAGTCACACCCTTCACATCCTTTATTCTTTAGCATACACATACTTCACAGCCTTTAGTCACATCCTTCACATGGCCTGGAGATAGTAGTCACATCGTTCACAGCCTTTTGTCAGCCTTCCCAGCCTTTAGTCAAAGTAGTCAAAGTCTTCACCTTGCATAGGGTAGTCACACCCTTTACAGCCTTTATTCATTAGTATGCACATACTTCGTAGCCTTTAGTCACATTTTTTACATAGCCTATAGAGAGTAATCACATCGTTCACAGCCTTTTGTCAGCCTTCACATCCTTTAGTCAAAGCCTTCACATGTGGTACCACTAATTGGCATCCAAGGCGAAGTCCAAATCAATGTCATTGTCCACTCACGAGATGACGTGGTTCACATGTAACAATTATATCACCCGGCTCTATATAAAGCATGGGTCATAATTATACAACTCAAATATGAATTACACAGTGAGTGATATTTTTCAAGCAACGAATTGACATTGGGTTGGATATGACGAGTGGGAGTATCATTTGGACCCTAATAAATGCTACTCATGTAACACTGTCAACATAATGTATGAAGAGTACTAATATCATATTAAGAAGGCTGAAGTCTTGGTAGAAGTTTGTCGAGCTGTGAATATTCCAATCCCCTGTCGTAGAGCCATAAATATGCCGATTAATACTCCTCAGTTGTTATAAATGGCATTGCACCATTTCCGTGAATAAGTTAATAGAATGACATAGCGTCATCATCGATGGTCATTTCTTCAGTCTGCAAATGAGAAGAAGGAAGATGGATTTATGGGTGAATGAGAAATGTATATGTAATCTAATAATGACAAGAAATATCAATAAGATATCGAGATATCTGACGAAGAAAATGTTTAACACGTTACCTTTGTATTGTGTTAGTGTGGATATGTTTGTATTTGTACTTCGTAATTGTCAATTTCTTTGTAACCATTTTAAGAATTGTCTATGTTTCCAAGTGCATTCGTGTACTTCATATTGTTGTTTGATGCAATGAGTGATAATGCTACGACTATCAACTTCTCATTACTAAATTAATCGTTACAAATGAAAATAGCAGACATGTGCGACTACTATTATGTTTTCATGTAATATATGTGTGAGTTTGGTTTGGGTCATATTTGTCATTTTCTATTTCATATCATATATATTCATGTTATTCAACTCAGCCGTTGGGGGACCGAAATTGAGAGGAAGGGTCCGGGGAGTGTGAAACTTGACGGTAGGCACCAATGTGACACAAGTGACGTGTTTAAGTTGACGACACGTCAATTAGAGTCCCGGTTTGGAAGTTTTTGAATTTCAAAACTTAGGTTTTCAGAGTTAGGCGAACTTGGTTGTTAGGGCACCAAAATGGGGAGGAAGGGTCTGGGGAGTGCGAAAGATGATGGGAGGCATTGGTGTGACACGAGTGATGTGTGAGAGTTGACGGCATGTCAATTAGAGTCCCGCTTTGAAAGTAATAAAAATTTTTGGAATTTCAAAACTTATGCTTTCAAAATTTGGCCAACTGGGCAATTAGGGTACGGACATGGGGAGGAAGGGTCCAGGGAAGGAGAAACTTAACGGGAGGCACCGTTATGATATGAGTGATGTGTGAGAGTTGACGGCATGTCAATCAGAGTCTCGTTTTGGAAGTTATACAAAGTTTTGGAATTTTGAAACTTAGGTTTTCAGAGTTTGGCCAACTCGACCGCTGGGGTACCGAACTGGGGAGGAAGGGTTTGGGGAGTAAGAAACTTCACGGGAGGCACCGGTATGACACGAGTGGCGTGTGAGAGTTGATGGTACGTCAATCGGAGTCCTAATTTGAAAATTATGCAAAGCTTTGGAATTTCAAAACATAGGTTTTCGGAGTTTGGCCAACTCGACTGTTGGGGTACCGAAATGGGGAGGAAGGGTCTGAGGAGTGCAAAACTTAACAGAAGGCACTGGTGTGACACGAGTGACGTGTGAGAGTTGACGACACGTCAATTGGAGTCCTAGTTTAGAAGTTATGTAACATTTTGGAATTTCAAAACTTAGACTTTTGGAGTTAAGCGAACTTGGCCGTTAGCGTACCAAAATGAGGAAGAAGGGTCTGGGGAGGGTGGAACTTGATGGGAGGCACTAGTGTGACATGAGTGACTTGTGAAAGTTGACGGTAAGTCGGAGTCCCGATTTGAAAGTTATGCAAAGTTTTGGAATTTCAAAACTTAGATTTTTGGAGTTTGGCCAACTCAGATGTTGGGGTACTGAAATTGGGAGGAAGGGTCCGGGGAGTGCAAAACTTGACGGGAGGCACCAGTGTATCACGTATGATGTGTGGGAGTTGACGGCACGCCAATCAGAGTTTCGGTTTGAAAGTTATACAAAATTTTAAAATTTTGAAACTTAGGTTTTTGGAGTTTGGCCAACTCGGCCATTGGGGTTCCGAAATAGGGAGGAAGGGTTCGAGGAGTGGAAAAATTGATGGGAGGCACCGGTGTGACACGACTGATGTGTGGAAGTTGACGGCACGTCAATTGGAGTTCCAGTTTATGAGTTATGCAAAGTTTTAAAATTTCAAAACTTAGGCTTTCAAAGTTAGGTGAACTCGACCGTTGGGGTACCGAAATGGGGAGAAAGGGTTTGAGAGTGCAAAACTTGATGGGAGGCACCGGTGTGACACGAGTAATGTGTGGGAGTTGACGGCACGTCAATTGGAGTTTCGGTTTGGAAATTATGCAAAGTTTTTGAATTTTAAAACTTGGGCTTTCAGAGTTTGGCTAACTCGAACGTTGGGGTACCAAAATGGGGAGGAAGGGTCTAGGGAGTGCAAAACTTGACGGGAGGCACTTATGTGTCACGTGTGACGTGTGGGAGTTGATAGTACGTCAATCGGAGTCCAGGTTTGGAAGTTATACAAATTTCAAAACTTAGGTTGTCGGAATTTGGCCAACTAGGCCATTGGGATACCAAAATCGGTAGGAAGGGTCCAGGGAGTGTGAAACTTGACGGGAGGCACCGGTGTGAAAACACAAGTGACGTGTGAGAATTGATGGCACGTCAATCAGAGCTCCGGTTTGGAAGTTATATAAAGTTCTGGAATTTTGAAACTTAAGTTTTTGGAGTTTGGCCAATTCGGCCGTTGGGATACCAAAATGGAGAGGAAGGGTCTGGAGAGTGTAAAACTTGACAGGAGGTACCTATGTGTCACAAGTAAATGTAGGAGTTGACGACACGTCAATCGGAGTCTTAGTTCAGAAGTTATGCAAGTTAGTTCAACTGCTTCACAGATAAAGGATGGGCTGATTTCCTTATATAAATGCCAATTAAAATGGCGTTTTTTCTAGTTAAAAACATCATTTCAATTGGCTTTTTAAACCGGAAAAAACGCTTATTGAAATAGCTTGTTTAGTCAAAAAAGGCTAATTGAAATATCATTTTTAAGTGGTTTTGTATGTTGGTGTATTTTCATACACTTTGTATTTCTCTTTTTACTTGTAATTTGTTCGAGGAAAAATACTTGAAAAAAATGCCATTTCAAAAAACATTTTTATTAAAAATGCCTTTTAAAATGGTGCTCAACCTGAAATACTGAATTAAGTTGAATCAGCACTCAGGTTAAGAATAAACTTCAAAAAAGGATTGTGTCAGAAAAATTACCCTGAAATCACTAAGCATTGCAAGTCTTTTGCCTCTTAAAACTGTAGAGGCATTCGCTTGGTCTAAAGGTAAAATAAGGACAATCACACATAAGACACTTATATCACACTTACAAATTTTCATTACTTTCTAATGAAAGCGTATCTGATCTGATCAAGTAGCCATTAATTAAACTTAGTCTAAATCAAACATATTGTTCATATATTGATTATAATGAATAGTACATGGGCCTAGTAATTTGCCATTACATGAATCACATCAGATCCACTTTCTTCTGCATGTGATAAAAGAGAGTAAAATGGTGTTATTATATATTTTCACAATGAAGAACCTGGTCTAGTATCAATTGAGTCCCACCAAGACATATTCTTGCAAATATGTAGGTTGTATATATGTAGCAACATGATGACTTCAATTTAAGCATGGTCCAACTATCTGTAATCATGACACTCTGACAGCAACATGCTCTGTAATCGCCATGCTTGAATTAGACCTGGTGATTCAATTCTGAACAAGTTTACAAGACCAGGTACCCCATGAATGTCCTCTCCCTGCAAAAAAAAAAAAAAGTGCATTTTGCAATTGATGAGGTGGAATTGTCGAGGGCTAGAGAACTCAAAAGGAAATGTTTTTTTCCATCCATTAAAAATTGGACAAAAGAAATCAGATTGAGAATAAAGTTCATTGCTCTACTCGCTACACCGGCTATGTATTAAATAAAAAGTGAGTGAAACGATATGTTTCCACAAGCTTAACTCATTTTAGGTAGAACAAATAAAATGATGTAGTGACATGAGGTAATGCATGTAGGTGAATAAATTGTGACAATTTTACTAAAGGAAAAAAAAAAAAACGCTTACAATCTTTAGCTTGTAGGAAAAGAGTGCATCGTCAGAGAACTAAAATTGTTAGGGTCCGTTAACCATTGGTTGTCTTTATTCTCAAGAGGAAAAGGGCATCAGATCAGGCAGAGAGTTGAGTAATGCTGTTAAATTTGGGCTCTGTGTCATAATGGCTGCAATGTCATTAACGGAAGGGGAAGCCTACTCAGCCATAAGCTTGATCCTCGCTTAGTGAGTCCTTTTTTCTGTCATCAACTGTTGAACATATATAGCAGAACAATTTTCCTACTATGATAAAACCATGTTAATAGATACTAAATTATTATATCCCATAATTTTTTTCCATTAGAAGAGACTTCAACTTTTTCTCGAAAAAGTGTAGGAAGTGATCAAACTCTTCTTCTGTATTAGAGAGATTAGAAAGTCTGAAGAGAATCCTAAACAGTCCACAACCATAGCTATAATGTTGTAAGTCGAAGGCTGATCATCTAGAGAGAATAGATCAATATCTGCATTACAAGGTTCTCAACTTCCGAGAAGAGATCCTAAATTTTGTTTTTATGGTATCTTGTAGATCTGTACCATATAACTATTGTTATTGAAACAAGTCATCTTCTCCAATATTTGGTTCAATGTTTACTCAACAATCTCAAGACCAACATCAACACTGGGTGCTTGTTTAATATGCATTTGGCAGTACATGCCAAGAGCAATCCACCATTGCCTCAAACCGTCATGAGTTAGCAACAAACATATCAATGACAATTGGTAAAGTACTACCTAGCTAATGAAGTTTAGTAGTACACCAGGCATGCATCTCATAAATTTTATCCCGCCATTGAGGAGGAACATTACCCATTGTAAAACCTTGAGATGGCTCATTTGAAAAATTGAAAGGCTGATGATCCCCACTCAGCTTCTTCTATTTTCAGATCAGAAGGAGAATTATGGTCCGATATAAAATTAGAAGAAAAGACAAGGTGTCTTCATCACTTTCTTCAGTAGAAAAGAAAGATAAAAAAGAAGAGGGATCAGTAAGGGCAAGACAAGATTAGGTTGAGAAGTTTTTAGTAGGCTGGGCAAGGGTTTGAAGCAAAGTGGTTAAAAGATTTGGTTGAAAAGGCTGGGTAGGTGGAAATTCAACTAGCATTTGAACACCTTTAAATTTTTCAGGAGGAGAAGCAGGTTGAGATGGCGAGAAGCATGATGTGGTGGGGAACTCTGTCTTAAGAAGAGGAGTAGGTTTATACAGCTTATGAGGTAGTAAAAAAAAAGATTTATAAAAAGGATTTGTTCACCAAAAGGAGGAAAATGGGCTAAAGGTTGAGAAGTGAGTAAAGTTGTAACATAAGGAGATAATGGAGAGAGGAAATCCAGGTGTTGTTGAAGAGAATGGAATTGAGTTTTCAAAGCTTTCATTTCCGCATCATTTTAAGCAAAGGCAGCTATGAAGGTTGAATTGGAATAAGCCATAGGAGTATAACGTGTCAACACCCTGTGCATAATAAAAGAGGACCTTGCTCGCAGATGCATGTGTAATAAATAATGGGAAGTATATATGTATAATAAATGAATGGAGTAGTTGTCCATAAAAAACAAATGTAAAGTCATGTTGCATGGTTATTAGGATATAAATTAGTTTAGTCAAAAAGGCTAAGGTAGCCTTGTAGTGTCCTTGTATAGTTATTGTAATAAAGCGCGGTGTGTCATCTTTATCTGTACTATATGCACCTTTATGCATATATATAACAAGGTGCTGGGAGACTATTTCTGCAGAATCTCAGAGAACAAGTCCTCCCAAGTCTCTTTGTAAAATTCAAGCTTTCTATGAATCAAGTCATCTAGTTTTTTGAGTTTGATTATGTATTCTATTTTGTGGTTGTACCTCCTGTACAATAATTATACAAAGACACTACACTAATTTATATCCTAACAACCATACGACATGACTTTACATTGCTTTTCATGGTCAACTACTCCATTCATTTACTATACATATTTGCTTCACATTATTTATTACACATGCATCTGCAAGCAAGGGCCTCTTTTATTATACACATGGTATTGACACCTTACATTCCCACCACGCTCCGAATGTAGATTAATCGTGGTCAAAGTTAGAGTCATCCGAATTATCACATGAATATATATAACGATTTAGATACAATCGAAATATGGGATGGTCTCAATCCATTGAATCATTGGTCCAAAAGCTATAACAATCTATAACACTGTGATGCATCTGCTGAGTGAAGTCTAAAGAATAAACATCAAAATTGGTCTATCGAGAAGTTGTTGGATAGAGAAGATCATTGGGTACAGTAACTGGGTCTAGATAGTTTGCTATGCACATTTGAAGTTTTTTATAATGACCAATTTTTGAATCCAAAAGATCTTGGAGAGAATCAAATCCACCTTGGAATTCACAATGATATGTTTTTTCTATTCTTATGTCATCTGGTTCTTGAACAAATTCATTGCAAAAGAGAAGGACAAGCTTATATCTAAAAGGTGTTTCTTCAATATTTGAATGCCAAAATGAAATATCTCCAAAAAGAAGTAACAAACTAGGTAGACAGAGATATTTGATATTTAGATTGTTAAATAAACATTAAGCCAAATATTGGAGAAAAAGACTTGATTCAGTAACGATGCCTATATGGTACAAATCTGCGAGATACCATAACAAAAGCAAAACTTTATTGGGAAAATAAAAATAAAATTTAGGATTATTCTCAAGGATAGTCAAGAAAGAATAAACACAATGAAAAGGGAGATTGGGCAGTGGACCATGCTCAAGGCTATATCTAGTAATTCATATCCTAAGGAAAGCAAAAAGCTGGGTGACACTTCTAGAAATGAGAGTAAGTTCAAGGATGTGGGTCATGGAAGATATATGGGTTCAAACACATAGACAATAGGAAAAATTGGAGAGATTGGTGATTTAGTTCTAGACCAAAAATCAGGAAGAAAATTGTTTTTCCCTTTGATATGTTTGACATCAAATTTCTACTAAGAAAACCAATTTGCCCATCTTAACCACTGAGATTGAGGAAGCATTTTTTTTGTGGAAACTGGAGTATTTTGGGAAAAGAAGACATCCATTGCAATGAGAAACTGTTGTCCAAGATGAAATTTATAATTTTCAATGCCAAGTTTGACTGCCAAAGTTCCTTGTACGTGGAATGATAATACAATTCAGCATGGCTGAATTGCACCACTTTCATATGCACAAAGATGTATTTGGCCTTGTTGATCTTCTTCAATAAGTATAGCACCCATAAATGATCATTTGCATCAGCTTGAAGGATACACTTCCCTATAGAAGGAATCTTCAAAGGAGAAAGGTCCTGGCCAATTTTTTCAAGGATTGGCCTGCATGAGTACATTCATTACTCCATGGTGGAGCATTTTTCTTGAGCTGGGTGAAAAAGCAGTCCTGTACTTGGCAAGATTGGATATAAAATCAGCCATGTAAATTACAATACCAAGAAACTGTTGAATCTGTTTGTAGGTGAGATTCTGATAAGAAAAATTTTCCAGTTGAGTAACAATATGAGGCTGAAGCTGAAATTTTCCTTTTGAGATATGCATTCCAAGAAAATCAATTTATGGCTTTTCAATGATCGTTTTCTTTTCCGAAAGCTTAATCCCATGTTGTTGGACCGAGTGGAATTTGGCTAGGAGAGAAGCATGGGAATCAATGTTAAGAGAAAAAAGGAGGATGTTATTAATGTAAAACAAAGTATCTAGCAGAAGGGATTCAAAAATTCAGATCATAACTTCCAGGAACAACGATGGGGCAGTCTTTAAGCCAAAAGGCATGACATTCCAGTGATAATGATGATTTAGGATACAAAATCCCCTTTTTTGCTCTATCATCAAGAAGAATGCCCAGTTGCCAAAAACTAGCTTTGAGAACTTGGAGAACAGCTGTGCTTGAGGTAGATGCTAGAACATGACTTTTGTCTTTGGAAGATGAAATTTATCATCTTGAAGAAAATGATTTAGAGGTTGGTAATTGATTACCAGTCTGAGTTTCCTCTAGCTTGTTCTGCTATTTTATTTACACAAAAAGCTTCACATATGCGAAGAAGTGGTTCCACCAATCCATATAATTGTGGTGCAAGCACATTGGCTGGGGTATTTTGTACAGATAGTAATAGTGGATGTACTAAAATCCCCTCAAAAGATTTCTAACCCGAAAGCTAAGTTAGACAAGCTTATATACAAAAACCACAGACGCATGAATCCATTAATTGGTGATTGTTTCTTGTGATTTAATTTGGCTTTTTATATGTTTTTAAGAAGCAAACTATACTTTGATTTCTTAGATAAAAAAAAGTTGTTATTGTTCAAAAATTTATCTTACAGAAAGTGACATCTCCCCTGTTCTAGAGCTTAAACCACATATAGTCCAAAATGTTGTTTACTTATTTATCATGATGAGGATCAAATATTTCACCTTAAAGAGCACCTCTTTCATCCCATTCAATTACAAACAAATTACCAACAAGAATCATAACATTCATAGAATACTAAACCAAGTCAACGGAAAAGAAAAGGAAAAGGAAAAGGAAAATGTAAGCTAAAAGTGAACAAAATGAGACATTTCAAATCCTTACTTCTTTCCTTTTTATATTCTTTTGACCCTCCACTTCCTCTAATAACCAAACACAGTTGTAATTTCATACCCTCTTCCCTTTCCATTTCCCTCACCAAATCCTTGATCCAAATACAGCATAAATGGGACGCAAGATATAAGGCTTTGGCATTGCCAAAGCACATTATTCTTGAGGTGTGACCTTCAAAACAACACTGATCTAAACCATTTTTGTTCAAACCATTGATGATTGCTTACAGCCTTCTAGAAGTGGAATTAGGAAATTTATTTAATGACGGCCAGTGAGCGTACTTATATAAATCTACCCAACATGGGTGCATACTTGTGCACAAGGATAGAGTTTATGACTCAGAACTACAATTTATAGCAAAAATAGAACATTGTAGCAAAACTACAGGAAAATATAGAACTCTCAACAATGAAAAAAATATATAACAACAGCAAGAGAAAAAATAAAAGGAAAAAGCACCATTTTAGTAACAGCTTAATACAACAACAATTTCTCATACATATTATGGTTGGATATGAAACTTTTTAGGATACCCTCTTATGCTAGATGGAAGACTATATGCAAACTTTCCATATGCTTAATTTTCGAATGAAAAAGTAACAAAAAAGCTCATGATAGTTGTAACCAACTGTTAAATTATGTACCTAATTTTTTTAGGTGAATTTAATTACCTAGAGTTTCAGAAAGTAAGATTCCAAATAATGACAAATCAGTAAGGATTCTGGTTCATATCTTTGGCTTCCACGAACGAGAAATTTAATGCTAGAATTCTGGCAGTATTTAACTTTCCATATGAGAAAACAATTTATGTCAATTTTCATGTGGTTCAAGAAGAGATCCATTTGGAAAAATTTCCCAAATGCAACATATAAAACTACCATTTCCGAGAACATGCAAAACATATATCTAAATGAGATCGCTGGATTTGAAAGAGGTTGGTGAGCATAGTAGAGAGTACAAGTTAAGCAGTTGCGAAGTGAGCAAGAAATAACCTGTATTGCAAAATCAACAAAAGCCTGTTTGGGACCGAAAAGTTTGGGTCGAATGCCAGCATAACCAAGCTCAAGAGATCCATCCTTCAGACTAGGGTAGTACTTTCTTATCTCTGGGTAAAATCGGTCTGCACGATCTGCTCATACAAAGTAATCAAATCTGAATAAGGTGAGCAAATAAACTTTTGTTTCATTAACATTCTTTATGAACGGTATACCAGAAATCAGAACATGTGCTTAGGTAAAGCCCACAAAATTTATGAGTCGATGCATGATTCACTCACACAGTGTGTTAGTTTGCTGAAATTCAGAGAAGAAACTACACAAATAAAGGATTAAAGACATAGAGTACAAGTGAAAATATTCCACTCTTAGATGGCACTCGTAAGGATCCTACATTGCTTTTCATTGCATCTGGGCAAATTTGAGAAATTATTGATAGTGAGAATGTAATGAGACTCCTCATTTTTTACTGTTTTGTTCTATGATAATCAAAGCTTCAATAATGACTCAATTGTTATCTTGCAATGAGTATAATAACATCCCTCACACAGGAAACAGAGAATTGATTTTACCTGAGATGCCATGAAAAGCAAACAATTGGATTTCACTTCTAGAGGACAACCAAATGCAAACCCTCATGACAAAGTCAAACCAAACCAGAAAAAGAAAATAGAATTGCTTGAACAACATAGTAGACCAATGAAATGATTATAAGTACTACTAAAGAACATGACTCCATAAGCAGCCTAAGAAATAAGATCCATCCTTCAAGTAGACTAGTTGGCAACAACCTATTGTTGCTTAAATGGAAATAGTAACAGGTACTGGTCCAACTAAACAACATGGCAAAGTCATTATTTTTTGTCTCAATACCCACCAGAAACCACGAAACAATGAGACCTGATAAAAAGTAATATGTTGGCTTCATGTCATTTCTCACTTTGAAACTATTGGCAACCCAAAGAGTCCTGGATAATGCTATACCTTCGTTGGTAGCTGCATCCACAAGCAATTTGTCTCAACCATACCTGAGTCATGCATTTGATGACATAAATTGTGTAAGATTTGTTACACCTCTCCACTCAATAGGAGACCCTTGAGATAATCTCTTATAAGTACTGCCTCTTAAGTCAGTATCAATGGATTTAATATCAAAATATATAATGCCAACAATGCTACTTATGCTATTTGTCCTTTCTACTTTCTTTTTTCAGGTTCATGATCTGTATTCTTCTAAAACTATACAATTTGGTTTTTCTCCACCAAAGAATGGTGTTTCCTTTGAACCATATCATCCCCAACTTGCACTGCCCAACAGATTCTCTGCAAAGACAGGGAAAGTGATGGTAATTGCAATAAAGGATAATTCATGTGAGTAGTCCGTGCACATTGTGGGTGCCATCCTTCTAATATGTTGTTTGGAAAAAACATGATTGTGGTGTCGTGAAAATCCAACCATTGGGGTGCCATCCTTCCAGTGGCAGTAGATTGAGGATCTATAAAGGGCAAGATAGGGTACACATTTAAAAAAACAACAATGCTTCAAAATCATAGGCACTGCAGTCCAGAGACAATGAATGCAAATGTTAAAGCCTACTTAAAACATGGAAAACAACCACAAGATCTTCTAAATCAATTAATTTGGTTGAATGACTGAAAAGTCCCAATCAATCTAATCTTTATCCTGAATCATCTGCTAGCATGAAGCATTCAGTGTGAATGCAATCACCATAATGGAAAATGCTCATTCATTGCCATTCATCAACAAAAAATGCATGTCTCCTGAAGTGACCTCCAATCCACATTAGTAGTCCCGTATTCACATATAAGTCACTGATTTTTCAAGAATGGCACAACATGATAGGACAGTATAGTGTGGAATTGTGATTGCTTCCACACCACACACGAATTCTATATGCTATATTTGTTAAGAATTCTAAATAATTGAACATAATTTTTTTTTTTAACAAGTATTGAACAGATAAAATGGTTGAGAATCTTGAGATTTGTACTCTGGCTATCACATTCAAATTTGAAAGTAAGATCACAACAGGTTTGCTCTCTTACCCACATGTGCAAAGCATCTTGTACAATCATCAAGTACCAAGTTCTTGTACAAAAAATTGACTCTCTCAAATTAGCCATGCAAAAGATTCTCAAAATATAGGATAAAAGCAAGGATTACAGAGACATTACTTGTTTAAGAAGCTTGAAATATCATCGATACTATCAATCCATTCAACATCAGGACCACATTTGACTAGGCCATTCAGATCCAGAGTAACATGCACTCCAAGGCCACCATCCTCAGGTATAGGATAAATCAAATGCCTGAAAAGAGGAATTTTAGAGTTTGATAGAGTGAAGTAGCAACCACAAGCATAATAGGGAGCAGGAATAACTTCACTATCTATGTCATCGAATCGCTTTGCTAGGAATGGTGCACTCATGCATGAAGAGTTCACTACCAACTTAGAGATAAGTATAAGCTCTTGCTGCAACGAAATTTTCCCATCCCAGTTTTCAAGAGCCTTGCTTTCAGAAATATAAAGGCAAATATTATTTCCTTCAAGATGGCCACCAATCACAGTAGTGTTGTAGGAGAAAGTTGTTCCACAATTCTCGGCTTCCCCCTAAACCAACATTGATTGCTTCTAGAAAGTGCGATATGATCCGCAATTGCATGGCCGCGGTGTAATAATACTCGGAGGAGTCCGAGGTTGATCCATAGGGAAGACGGTTGGTGTCCAAAGGAAACTCTCTTTAAACGAACAAAAACTCAAAGAATAACCTCAAAAATAAGAAATAAGAATGATTTGGTTTGAAGAGATTGTTTATCTAATGATTAAATAAAAATAAGGGTTTTACTAAGTAAAAGAAGAAATTGGCTAAGAACGATTCAATTGCCCGGTAGAACGATAATTTCCCAAGGTATTTGTTTACAACTCAATTCAACGCCATCAACTTATGTCGTTGAATCGGAAGATTTCGTGGTTAAAACCAATTTAGAATCTATCTCAACTTTATTCAGTATTTTTAGAAATTAGTTTCAAAGTGTTCATATCATGGATCTAAGCAATACTCATATGAAATCAACGTTGTACATAAATACTCAAAGATTTGATCATAAACCCTTGATTTCGAAGAGAAAGGAATGCGAAAAGAAAAATTCAATGTTTAAAAGATGAAACGATAAAGCCCATTGAAATACCTTGTTAAACAATCAATTTTCAAACAATCTTCATGTTCCTTACCAAGAAAGATGATTAGCTACTCAAAGACATAATGAAATCTAAAGTTTTTATTGAAAAGTGGAATCAAATAGAGGAATATTATTAATCTAATGAAAGAAGATAATATGAAAACTCTCTAATACTATCTCTCAGTCTAAAAATGACGTCTAAAACTCAGCACCCCAAATTAGGGTTTGCAAGGAAGTATTTATAGGTTTAAAATTACACAAAAAATTAGATCTCCGTAAGGTGTCCGGACATTGTATCAATTCCCAAGGGTATTCGGACACGTGTCTAGACTTTCTGCTCAAGGTTCGGAGTAAGGTTGCAGAAGTTGTCCAGGGTGTCCGGACATGTGTCCGGACATTGTCACATTCCCAAAGGTGTCTGGACATGTGTCCGGACTTCCTAATTTTGTGCTTGATTTGAGCCTCTGAAGTTTCTCTGGGTGTCCGGACATGCTTGCATCACTCTGGGGTGTCCAGACATGTGTTTGGACATTCTTGTCAAGTTTTGGCCAATTTTGCTCCTATGTCCCAATTTCTCTTCTGAATGCTCCTAAACACTCCCAGATGCTCCAATTCACTCCAAAACCCTACAAAACATCCAAATAAACTTTATTAAACTAAAAACATAAATATAACGTTATTCTGAAGTTAACAAAGTACAAATCAAAGCGAATGAATTACACTTTAATAGTGTAATCAACCAACATTGTAGTAATATCCCCATCAATATATATATTTATTACCCATTGTAAAATCAGAAGCACAAGAATAGTCTGCAGAATAGATAACTTAAAATTCTGTTTCAGCATTCACAAAAATAGAAAGTTAGGTTCTGGATATGATTAACAAGGGGACAAGAAAGACGGAAGGCCATACCACCAAAGACAACATTAGGTAATGGGTGTCAACTATTCCTGACACAGGAGAAAATAAAGCTTTCATACATAGCAATTCCGGCTCAATTCTTATGGCTTTGTAACCTTCCATCATCCCTACACCATCAACCCCATTTTCAATCCCTTGATTCATCAGACTATTCAACTTTGGAATCTCTGAAGATCTAGTAGCAACTATGAGTTTACCTATCTGTTTATGAGGAATATCATGTCCTTTGAAATACTTGTACAACAATTCTCTTCCTCTAACACAAAAAAGTGCCTGCAAAATGAATTATAACTAAATTTCGACGACATATCTTTCTAATACACAAAATGAAGTAGAATTGTGCAGGACACCTTTCGCATCTCTAAATGTATTTTTCTAGGTCAAAAATAAAAAGTTGCATAAAGATTTGTTTAGGATGCTGATCTACTATGGAAAAGAATGATGCAAGTTTAATCTTCTAATATTTTGGGGTTAAATTTGCTGCAGTGGCATTTCAAATTTCGTTTTGGGATGTATTCACATCGAATAAAGGCATCCAAATAGATAATTTTGAAGGTAACGTATAATAGGGAAGAAAAAAAAATATTCCTGATGATAGTGACTATAACATGTAAAAGATATCAAAGCTAGAGTACTAGCTAGCTTACCCAAGGTTTGTCAAAGATTTGAGCTACAGTGAACCAATCATTGAAATCATCCTTTGGAACATGAACTATAAATGGTTGACAGAGAATAGCCAAATGTTAATGTTGAGGAGTCGGGCACAAGATTGGAATGCCTGTATGGTGCATCTCCAAAAGACTAAAATGAAACAGGTGAATAATGAAGTGGTAAGGAGTGTACAAAACAGCAGGCTTTTCATTCAGAATGATGATTTGGCATAGTTGGTACAGCTGGGGGAGTCTTAGATATATGGATAAGATAAATGTCAAAAAGTTGACGAGGAGGTGGGAGTTTTCTGTCTCTTATATATTTCATTGCAAAAAGGATAGACCCCCTTGAATTTTCATTTATGGTGCTATCAATCATCACTTGTTAAAGAAATTATGACCAATATTGCAGCCTGGGAGAAGAAAAACCTAAGAACTTCAATGTTGTTATCATTATAGTTGTGAGGGGGTAAGGTGTAATTTTAAATCTTAGTTTCTAAATATTTTCTTAGTCCTAAAGCAACATTTTAGATAAGAAGATTACTTAAGCTTTAAATACTTTGTATGTGAGAAACTTCCTTCAGTGGGTTATGGGTCATCACCTACCTGTCAACTGCTATATCATCTACATTTAATCTTGTAGCTTACTTCACTATTCAGTACTTCATTCTTAAGGAACCTCCTTAATTTGCAAGGTCATAACTGATGCAAAACATGATAATAAGAAGAGGAACAATTTTTAAACTATGGTAACAATGCTTCGGACATTCTTTAATCAAGAAAAGGTATGATCTGAATCAAATTTTCTATTGGTTGTAGGACATTATACTTGATGCAAGTCATAGGAGATGTACGAAAGAGAAATTTTAAAGGAGATTTTAGAGAACTTGATTGATTTAAGGTGGAAGCCATTAGAAAACACATTAGCTCTAGACTTGGTTAAAAGCGTTAGGGTTGTAGAAACTAGAGATGTAGTTTTATTGTATTTTATTGTACCTTATTATTTTGTGAGGGGTTTTTATGTAATTTTACCACTTTTATTTACCCTAATATAAATTATAGGTTTTGTGTGTGGCTGTGAGGTAGAACAGACCACAATATTATGTCTGTGTATTCTGCTTAGACCTCTATCTAGAATTTACATGGTATCAAAGCTAATCATCATTAGGTGATTAAAGAAGACATATTGATTTCCTTCGCTTCTATTCAATCCTAGAACCTAGTTCGAATCCATCCAACTAGATTTCTTATATTGACAGATTTTGATCTGTTAAACTCTTTACTTTCCTTTGAACACATTTCGATCTGCGTTTTGTCTTTCTTGGTGCTTCTCAATTGGACCCCTACAGTCCTCTTGGTCATTTAGTTGTTGTCAATTGATACAATTGAGATTCAATCTCATGGCCTCAAAGAAAGGTGATGTTTTGTCTGTACAGCTAGATGCGAAGAACAACGTAATCTGGCATTTTCATTTTCAATTCTTTGTTAAAGGAAAAAAGGGTTATGGGGTTATGTTGATGGAACCGAAGCACAACCTGATCCATCTAAGGTTAAAGAGGTAAACCAATAGAAGGCAAGCAATGCTAAAGTTGTGTCAAGGATATTGGGCTCTGTGGATACCAACATTGGTATTCCAATGAGAGGACTTCGTACAACAAAAGAGATGTGGGACTACCTCGAGAAAGTCTATCAGCAGTCATACTTGGCTCGAAAATTTCAGATTGAGTGAGATTTTTAACTATGAACAAGGTGAGAGGAGTATACAAGAGTATTATGCTGGTTTCATGGATTTGTGGGCTGAATATGAGTTTATCATCATAGGGAATATAACTAGTGCTTGTTGTATTCGAAGTTTGAAGGCCATATACGATGAGAGGAAAGTGACGTAATTCTTGATGAAATTGTGTTCTGATTATGAAAATATTCTGGCTAATATTTTGAACCGTGGTATGCTACTAACAATAGATATGGTTTTGGGGGAACTCCTTCAAGAGGAGACAAGGGTTGCAACACAAGCTACCCTTGTAGGAAAGAGGGTTGTTGAGTAAGTTTTTATTGCTAAAAACAGGTTTGGAAAACAAGTTTTGAATGCAAGGAGTTTGGACATGTGGTGTTTCACTGTAAGAAGAAATTTTTTTGTGTCTACTGCAAACATCCTAGGCATAATATTATAGAGTGTGGTGAACTTCCACAGAAAGGGTGCAGAAATTTCAACCAAAGGAAACCAAACCATCGAGTTTACCAAGCTGCTAGTGTTACATCAGTTGGGTCTCCTCAGGATGTGAAATTAGACGCTGCCTCTTCCACTGGCTTAGAGACAACAGGAATTCAAGCAACCCCGATTTCTAATGAAATTCTCCATTTGGTACAAAGCTCTGTATCTTCAGCTATTTCCTCTGCTTTTTCTGCAATTGGCTTGTCTAGTAAGAATTCTCATGTGTCTCCACTTATTAACCCTCTTTAGATAATTGACTCTGGTGCATCCAACCATATGACTGGGGTATATGCTAGCCCATCTCCAGCAAACCTTACATTGGAAATAAACAAATTCTCACAACAAACGGTGAAAAGCTAGATATCATTGGAACAAATAACATCTCTTTATCTGTTACGCCTAATTCTTCTTTTCGTTTACCAAATGTTTTTTTAGTTCCTAAGCTTGCAACTAATCTTGTTTCTATTGGTCAACTTGTTGATGATGATAATATTGTTTCTTTTTCTCGTGATGGATATCTTATCTAGGACTGTCGCACTGAGACAGTGAAAGGGAAGGGGCGTAGGATTGGTCGGCTGTTTGCTCTGGAGTTTGAGAGGCCAAAATACAGCACTTGATTATTCACTTCTTCTAAGTCTAATTTTTCTGCTTCTAATAAAATTTGTCATGTGTGGCATCGTAGACTTGGCCATCCAAATGCCAAAAAGCTAGATACTTTGTTTTCTTCTAATTTCTTAAAAGAGAAAATTTCTTTATCGGGTAACATTAATAAATCTTGCATTAGTTGTTCTTTGAGTAAAAGCAAACATTCGCCCTTTTCTGTTCATTCTGATATTATCACTGCACCTTTTGATTTGATTCATAGTGATGTATGGGGTCCTTCTCCTATTCTTTCTAGATTGGGGTATAAATATTTTATTTTATTTATTGATGACCACTGTTTGACTTCTTACAGCTCTTTCTACTTTATGTCAGTGGCCTATCTTTTAAATGGATGTCAAAAATGCATTTTTCCATAGCCATTAAAACAAAACAGCCTATATGAGACCTCCTCTTGGTTGGTTTCATGACAAATCTATGGTTTGTCACTTAAAAAAGTCTTTATATGGTTTAAAACAAGCTCCAAAAGCTTGGTTTGAGCGGTTCCGAACAGTTATTCTTGATGCAGGATACATACAAAGTAATTATGATTACTCTTTATTTACCCATCACTCTTCACATGGTATTACCATTCTTCTGTTGTATGTGGATGACATTCTTATTACTGGTGATGATCTAGAAGGTATTGGAAACTTGAAGCAGCTCCTTTGCCAATCTTTCAAGATGAAAGATTTCGGACCTTCGATGTATTTTCTTGGCTTAGAGGTGCATTGTTCATCTTATGGATATACTATTAATCGGAGAAAATACACCACCGATTTGATCAAATTTGCTCATTTGACTAATGATAAATGTGTTAATAACTTGATACCCCTATAGAGGTGAATGTCAAGTTCAAATTGAATGACGGGGCGAAGCTTCCTTATCCAACTTATTACCGTCAACTTGTGGGATGTCTAATCTACCTCACTATGACTTGGGCGGATATATCTTATGTAGTTAATGTTGTTAGTCAATTTGTTTCTGATGCATGCCATGCTTATCTTACAGTTCATCGTATTATTCAGTATCTTCAAGGCACTACCTCAAGAGGATTGTTCTTTCCTTGTCGTCGCTCTACCACTGGTTGGTGTGTGTTTCTTGGAGATTCACTTGTTTCTTGGAAGTGTAAGAAACAACCAATTGTTTCTAAGTTTTCAGCTGAAGCACAATACCAATTATGTCTTCATCTTGTGGTGAGATCTCCTGGCTTAAAGGAATTTTGCAAGAGTGGGTGTGCATATTACGACTTCAACACCATTATATGTTGATAATGGTAGTGTTATCCGTATAGCATCCAATCCAGTATTTCATAGACGTACTAAGCATATTGAAGTTGACTGCTATTTTATTCATGACAAATACTTGGATGGTCTGATTACTCTCCCTCATATTGCCTCTCAGCACCAACTTGCAAACATTTCCACTAAGGTAATGACTGGGGCCCGACATGTATATTTGGTTGACAAATTGATGTTAATTAATTAGCCTCAGTTTAAGGGGAAGTGTAGAAACTAGAGATGTAGTTTTGTTGTATTTTATTGTACCTTATTATTTTGTGAGGGTTTTTTATGTAATTGTTCCACTCTTAATCACCCCAATATAAATTATAGCTTTCCTGTGTGGCTGTGAGGTATAACAGACCACAATATTACGTCTGTGTATTCTGCTTAAACCTCTGTCTAGAATTTAAATATCTTTTGAAATTTTATAAGTTAAAGGAGGGTATTATTTGCGGATTGAGATCCTCTAAAGTTAAACTGTAAAGTAAAATTTTCATTGGTCCATGTCAGCCATAAGCAGTGTATTACCGAACTGCAGGACACATAATAGTACTACTCTTATCTTTCCACAAATTGCTCCTTACCTTCTCTATCATCGTGCTCTCTTTTTGTTTCATTTTGCTTTTTTTTTAATTCACCATTATTTTTTACAGATCCCGAAACACATAACCCATTGGCTCTTTGCCCACAAAGAGATTAGACTCACTGGATTATTTGATCTTTAATTTCCATTGATGAATTCTCAGTGTCTTCATTTTATCTCTTTTTTTTCCCTTTCTCCTTTGAATCAAAGATCTAAACCTGTTAACTTCTGACGTATCATGAATAGTTATATATACATATAAATATATTCAAAAGTCTATGCAATTAGTGATCTAGTGATTATTTTTGGTTTTTATGCCCAAAAAACGAGGAAACGACCCAGTCTCTAATAATATATAATAGTTGAACGCAAGAAGAATTGGTTAAAGATCTTTGGTGATACGATTTCACAGCTTGTTTAAAAACTTCAGGAAAGAGAGAAAGGGAGAATAAAAAGAAGAGAATTTTCCACTTTCTTTTACTTTTCCTTTTTAATAGTTATTTGATATTTTTAAATTTGTTTTATTCTTTGAATTGATGAATTGGGAGCAAATTCTAAAGAAATCTACAAACTCTAGATGGTCAAATTTTAGAATACTAATTTGGAGTAATAGTTAATTGTTTATTATTATGGTATTAAAAAACAAAATAACATATTTTTATTGAGATTTTGCTTAAATAAATATATTAATATTTATATGTACACGCAATCTTACTCCCATTCCCGCTTTCGTACTAATGTAAAAAAAAAAAATAAATGGTAATAATTGTCTTCGTAATAGTATATATTCTTGTGAATTAGGCTCCTCTTTTTAGGTGCCGAAATTCTTTCAGTATTGGAGTTTTCTTTTCTTTTTTTTTTTTTTGAGAAAAAAATGCTTCGAGAATAATGTAAAAAAAATAAGGTAACAGTTGTGTTCGTCATGGTATGGAATCCCATAAATAAGGCTCCCTCTTTACAAGTGCCTAAATTCGGAAAGGTGGCGAAATTCCGAAAGACAATTGTTCTTGTGATCCACCTATTAAAAATTTGTCCTTAATAATGCCCTTAAAACTCCATTTGTTTTATACATTAAAGTAGCATTGATCAGAATTGTTTGTTAGCAATACAAGGCCGGGGGTTAGACATTTAGATTTGGGGAGGCATTTTTTGTTTGCCTCAGCAATTAACATTTGCTTTTAATCTGAGCGAGGTAATTGTCCTTTGGGATGTTTGGAAGGGCATCATGATACTCAATTACAGGGAATTTTGTACCTGTGCCTCTATTTGATCATGTTAAATCACACAAAAAAATAAAAAAGAAGGTAGATTGATGGGATAAACCCAACAAATTGACTGTGCCCCACCAAAAATAAAAATGTCGAGAGAAGGTACAATAATATTACTGTGAACCAGTAATAACAATTGACATAAAGCCCTCTGTGAATAGGAACTAATATGCCAGTCCTCGACAATCTTTCCACTGGTGATAACTAACTTTCAGTTATTAGACGACACATTCCCAGATACCAAATATGAAAGTAGAACCAAAATTGTTAACGAGCTCACTAGCATTCCACCCACAAGAGCCGTGTCAAGAAAAGCCCAACTGCGTGTCCCTCCAGTGCTCTGTTCTTGTCTTTCTTCGGTTTCCAGGACAATCCCATTCTCCATCCTCTTATGTGAATGGTTCTTCCGCTTCCTTAGTAACCATCTGATGAGATTTCGGTGGTTGTTTCGTTCTTCTGGCCTCGTGTCATACTTCGGAAGGGAAACCATATTTTCCTCCAATGCATTTTCTCCCTCACAAGTCTGTTCACAATCACAAGGTTCTGGCTCTCCCGAACATGCACATGTTTCATCCAGGTTAGAGCAAGGAGAACATTTGTTGCCAATAGACCCTATCTCACTTTTAGCAGTATTTTCATTTCTTTGGTTGAGAGTCTTGATCACTTCCCCAAATACTGACCACCTTCCTATTGAAGTTATCTTAACTATAGCTGTAGTCCCCAGCATGGTTTCTGGACCAACTACCAGCACCTGCACATATCCTTTGGTGTGACCCACCTGAAGCAATGAAATCCAGATCAAAAAAACCAGAAAGCACATATTTCCAGGAAAATTAAACGAAAATTGTACTGGGTGTGAATCTGAATAGTGCTTGACCGGGCCTCTTTTCCCCCCCAGTATATTGGAGGGCCAAAGCCCTAGGGAGGGGGAGGGGGAGTCAAACCCATGACCGTAGGTATGAGTGGGGGCGCCACTACACTAGGTTAACCCTCTCCTCTTGACCAGGCATTTCTACCATGTCAACATGGCTCCAAATTCCTATAATCATCTTAACAATCTTCATTATGTTTCTTCCTTAACTGCTGTGGAAATAGGTCTAGACTGAAATGATGGCATCTTAACCTCAAAGCTGCTATACAAGATGAGGAGAAATCTAACATTTTCCTATGACCAAGTCTCAGACACAGTCTTACCAAGTGGATTCCATCGGTGGCAATTTCAGTGATCCATATTCTCTCTACCTTGCCTTCCATGCCACTGTATGGTGTAAATGATTCGAAAACAGAAGTCAATTCACGACTCCGTTTCTTCACTACAGTACTTGCAACCTTTTTCATCCTTGCAGCAGGGGTTCCTGGTTTTGGAAAGAAGTTAAGAAACAGATTTGGAAAGGAAATACTATGAAATAGCTAACTGATTATAACTTGTTCTATGCATTCAGGATATGTACCTCTTGATTACAAGTTAAAATTTATATCAAAATAGTTAAAAACAAGTGAAGGAAAAAGGTAACATGTAAAAGTCAAATGCAATTATCATAAAATTACATTGCAGGAAGATCCCTATTACTTGAGACCTGAAAAACTAAACCTTCACATAAGTTTTAACCTTCTATTTTGAACTCTTATCACTTGCATCTAGAGATTATCTGTATGTCATCTTATGAACATTTAAAACTTTTCAGTATGTAACTAGAATCTCAAAATCATGTTTTGTTATAGATTTGACATTCTCAAAACTTTAAAACTGTTACATTATGGATGAAATGGAAATGCGTAAGATTTTGAGTAGTCAAACATGGTTTCTGACAAATGCAAATACAGAAGTAAATTCATCCCTTCTCACAATTCTGAAACTATTCACAGGACTACTCCAAACCAAAAAATCAACACACCAATGTCATGGTCTATTAACTACTTCAGATGCTTCTGAAAAGAAAGTGTTTGAGAATATCTATTTACCACAAACACACTATACACTGATGGTAACTTGATTAATGTCAGACTAAAGCCCAACTTACAGACTCAAAAACCAGTTTAAGTTGAATAAATACAATTCTCTAGGTTGCCCAAACTGTGTGCAATTTGTAAAAGAGTTAATTCCCCATGTGCCCCTGTTAAAAACAAACTTATGATGGAAATGCATACCAACTACATAAAGCTCATCAAATTATTAAGCCCAAGACCTTGAAAAAACCAAAAATTAATATAAGACATCAAATCTGAACTATTTTTTCATGGAAGATATGAGAATGGACGACCCAAAGCATGGAGCGGGTACTTGGAACTTAGCATATGCCATTGACATGCATTGTCTATGTTACATGGACTCTTCTAAAGTGTATCAAGTACCAAACACCCAACACTTGGAGTCCGACATTTGGGCAAGGGGATAAATTTGTATCTGACATGTTTTGTTGGATATTCATCCCAACAAAAGTGTTAAATAATTCGAGTTTACCATATAAATATGCATAAATTTGTCATATTATGCATGAAATACTCTACAAGACGTTGTAAACACTATTTTATACCAAAAGATATGAATATTTTGTTGTGTTCCCTTGTCCTTGAATATGGGAACTAGATGAATCTGACCCTTAGACACCTACCTACGCCCGATACCTGTACCGAGTCTAGGTACCATAACGCATGGTCATACATGTCCTTGACATGTCATTATCTAAATAAACCACGTGCCAACCTGATTACAAGGCACATAAAATAACCTACCAAATGGCTCTACTTTGGCACTTAAGATTGTGAAACCACTTACAGAGCAAAAGACCAACAACACTTAAGTGTGTGCTTTGGTCTCATGTGCCTCAAAAGAGGCGTGACGCAGAACTTTCTTGATCGTTCTGCAGCGATTAAGAGTTCAATGACACCTTGAGTTTCTGATCCTAGGTTAGGGGCAGCGCCTAGAATGTTTATTCAAACATCTGCTTCAGTGCCACAGGACACGGAGGTTTTGTGGCTTGGGGGGTTAGAGGTGAGGGTTCACGCGGCACTTCACCCCCACATGGATTTGGTCACCTTAATCCAGGTCGTGGGCTTTTAGGGACTAACCCTAGTTGATACGGGCCCCTTCTATGGGTTTTAGAAGGAGAGGGCAAACAATTTGAATGCTAGACTAGCCAATTATTGAGCGTCTCAAGCCTGTTCGAATTTAATTCCGAATAATATTAGCCAACAGCTTAATGTTGAAAAGTTGAATTCTAATAAAGTGGGTACTTTGAATAGGTAGAAAGCCGATTGGCAATTGCTGAAAGAGCAGAATGTCACAACCACTAATTCTAGCCAATTTACTAGTTAATTAGCCCATTTTAGTACCCCCTTTACGCCCGCTCTAATTAGCCCACTGTCCCTTGAGACCCGATTATATCATGGGTAATCAATATCCTAATGCCAATTGCTTAAATAACTGAACTTCAAATCCCAAATTAAACCGAGTAATGACTGATAAGCTGTATTCATGGTCACCACATACGCTGTATTCTGGTGCTGCCCGTCCATAAAAGCTTGACAAAATCCAACGTCAACACCAAGGTCATGGGTTAACATAGCTAGAAAGTAATTAGAATGGCATGACATCAATAATCATCATAAGTAATATTGAATGAGTGTCCTGACAGATATAAAGTATGCTCAAGGAATTCAACAGCAGCATACCAGGCCGAGGATAGAACTGTGATATATGAACTTGAGAAAACTTGTACTCCTCAACAAGGCTCACAGTTTGAGCAAAATCTTCATCAGTTTCACCTGAGAAGCCAAGAAATGAATATTACTTCTATAATTAACTTTCAACTCATAACTAAACAACTAACTACACAAATTTTACTGATAAGACCTATGTTACCAGGACTCATGTACAAGTGTCCGGTGCGGGTACGTGTCCAAGTGTCGGATTCATCAAATTCTCATGTCCAAGGACACACAAACACGACTAGATTTCATATTTTTTAAATACTTCTTTTGCTTTTTTAAGGTAAAATGGAATTTACAAGGTAAAATATAGCATTTTATGCATATAGCGGAAGTCCTATGCTTAGTTCTATAGTAAACTCAAATACTCATACATACTTGTTAGATGCATGTCTAACTAGCCATATCGGACAAGACAATCTAATGGATAAATATTGTAACCAAAAAAGTCCATTTTGCTAATGATGATAAAACTACTAAATGATTTTTATATACAATTTTTCATAATATAAATAGCATTCTAATAAAAAATAACTTTTCCCATTCGAGCAAATTAGTTCCACTTGTTTGGAACTTGTTTTGCTATATTACTTGATTAACTCAACAACTTGAAATAGGCTTAGGAAGTACAATTCCACATCTGAGAATTTGCTACTATCCAAACAATGAATGAACATACACAAGCTATTTACCATCTCAAGGACAGTTGCAAGTAGAAAAATTTTAGTTACGTCACTTGCAACAGTAGACCAACATTTCCAAGCTGAGCACGAAAAATAATTCCATGTGCAAAAGCAATAATAAGAGGTGAAGAGGACCCTAAGATGGTAGCCAAACTTGCAACTAACCAGGGAATCCACAAATTATATCAGTCGCAATCTGCATCCCAGGCACAAGTTCAGTCAATGTGTCAACTATTGTCCTGAACTCACTTACAGTGTATTCCCGATTCATTGCCTGAGCACCAATCATCATAGAAATGAGACCATTATTGGAAAACAGAATCGAGAGAGAGAGAGAGAGAGAGAGAGAGAGAGAGAGAGAGAGAGAGAGAGAGAGAGAGAGAGAGAGAGAGAGATTTTTATCAGCACAACTAAAAGGTGGTTCAAATCAGTTTAAGAAAGAGACTTTACAGTCAGGACATTGTCACTCCCAGATTGGACAGGTACATGAAGAAATGTGTATACACATGGATGACGCAGAACATCTGCTATGTCTTTTAAGTGCTCAAGAATATAAGGAGGATTAGTCATCCCAATACGAAGCATAGTGCTTTCATCTGAGGGAAGCTCTGCAACAATAGCCTTCAATAGAATTGGGAGATTAACACCAATGTCACGACCTGCAAATTTTCCAAAGCCAAATTTATAACCAATTATTACTGAAAAATCACCTTTTGTCCTCTGATTATTTTTCGGAGAAGTCAGGATCTTGGCAACATGATTGTTAATAGTCAGAACCCAGTTCACAAGAAGTGAAAACCAGAAATCTGGCACTTTTTTCCCCTCAAAAAATACTTTGAGATTCAGCAGCACATTTATAATGGCAGAGAAAGCACTAAAAATACCATATGCTCCAGTGTCTTCACTGCTCAACCAAATCTCCTTCACTCCGTCAGTCATGACAGTTCTGACACGCTCTACCTGAAGTGTTAAACTTTAATAAAACAGCTAACAAATTGAGATCAATATTATGAATCCATGCAATGGCACTTACAAGGCTGTCAATAGTGTAGCTCCCTAAATGACCACGAGCATGCTTTGTCTTGCAATAAGTGCAAGCACCTAAACAACCAACATTTATGGGAAGAATCTCAACAAACTTGTTCTTTCTCACCTGTTGGAGTAAATAAGCTGAACACATCTTAAGAAAATAATTAAATAACAATTCCACCTCCAAATAATTTCCCAACTCAAGCAAACATTAGCAAGACTATATTATAACGTATTTTCAAAGAGTCATTCTGAGCTCAGGGATACAGTGACAAAGATCTAAGATTTGCACCTTTGGAAGATCAAGTGCCGGTAAAGTCTTGCGGTTCAAAAGCCGGACCTCATGACCTTTCAGAGTCTCTTCAACAACTTCAACCACACGGTCAATTTGCTGGACTCCAACTATGCTAACCCCTTCTAGCTCTTTCAAATCGCGACTTCCTTGAGGCACACATCCTGCCACCACCAAGGGCTTTTTTGCACTTCTACATTTTGATATCATAGTCTCCATTGCAGACTGACTCGGGGACTTTACTGTGCATCTGCATCATCCAATAGGAATCAATACATAGCCGATATCAAGTTGAATACCATTGACTTACAACCCATGAAAACTTTCGCTCATCTCAATCTCCATAGAGTGTCAATCTAAAATGAGTGAACAGATCAGTTTGTAACTAACTTTTAGTGCATGATTGAAGACGTTAAGCACATAAATTCCTGGGAAAAGAGAGAAGACACTTGCAACTATGTCAATTCATATGAGCGACAATACATTAAAAGCAGTATATATTCCATATTTTCTAGAATTAGAATTCAGGAAACTCAGGACGTGTTTGATATACATAACATACATATACCATTAGCTAATCAGATAATGTGTGCCCTAATAGACAATGAGATGGCCACCACTGAACCTATATACACAAATAAACATCTATGCATTTGTGTGTTTTTTCGTGTGTCCTGCATGCATGCAGACATGCATGGATTCATTTTTGTTTTTTTTCTTGTACAATAGTTAACCTGTCCTCAAGATGCACAAGGTATATAAGATCCAGAAAAATTTTAAGTTACTGCTGCCTTCAGCAATGGAAAGTTAAATTGATCATAAGAAACAAGAAGGAAATTTTTTTTTAAAAAAAGAACTTCTAAATTTTTATGTAGGCAAGTACATATTAGAAATCATGAAAAAGTATAAATAAATTCTATGCGAAGTACGGATAATGGCCATATACTTCATAAGTCTGTAACTCACCCCACACCAGATGCAACAGGTTTGGGAAGGATCTAAATGGGGTAAGGCAGGTATAGGGTAAAAGAGGCAGACCCAAGCTAGGTCTGGGACAGGAATGGGAATATGGGTCTCCATATTATTAACCTAATTTGCCCAAGGAGGCTGGTGAATTTCGTTCTGGATCATGAGCTTGTGAATTTTGACTTAAACCAGGAAAATTTGAGGATTCTATTGGTCAAATCCATGAATGGTGAACAATTGTGTGTCTGACCAATTATTAACTGCCACAAGGCTTCTTAATGGTGAGTGAATCCCCAAGAAAACCGGCCACCCTTGCACATAGGAAGAAAGAAGCCACAAAAACACATGGGTGGAAGTTTTGAACCTTTTACACAAGGATGAAACCAATGCTATCTTACCATAAGTTTTTTTTTTCCTTTTATTTCATTTTTTTTATGCGCAGATATATTACTCAAAACAAAAGAATGAAGCATAAAAGAAATAATTTACTTAAATGCATGTTTACACATGTACATATGCATAAAAGTTACTTAAAACATGTATACAATGTATATACATACAAACTCTAGAGGCACTCCCGTTTGAAAGTACATGCCCTGGCTCTCGCATATCGGTTACTGAGTTCTCCACCTCACCCTATCCTAACGGACCTAACCCAATTAGACAGTTGTCTTACCCAAAGGCCCTAAATTATTTCTAATGTCCCTTGAATACCCCTTCTCAAAAAGATTAAGAATTTTTTAGTTATCACCTCAAAGACCAGCATACAAGGGTGTAAGTTTCATTTTGACATGTCATTTCTATTAGTTTAGAAGAGGAAACCTTTCAGAAACACAAGGAAACTGTCAAAAAATTCCCGTAGAAACACAATCTATCTATATGTACACATAAGCCTAATGATTGATTAATTGAAAATTTTGAGGTCCATCCAAAGATCCACAGAAATGGCACAAGTGTAGAACCAGGAAATTATTACTAATTAGTTACTTACCTAGAGAAAAATTAATTGGTTTGTTGGGTTTCACAAATTCTCTATCTTTTTTTAGTGGCTTGGTTTCTCACCTTTTGATTGCTCTCCTTGAAAGCTCTCAACCATATATACGACTCATATATATAGAGAGAGATGTTCCAAGTTTCGACTACCAAGAAAAAGGATGAGAGAGAAAAATTGAATCTTCCAAATAGGATGGAAGACATTTGACTTGTCGGCGGCTGTGGTGGATGGTGTGAAGTGGTAGAGAGGGGAAAGGGTAGACGTTGGTCCGCGAGGGTTATAGTGGAGGAATTGGGTAGGGTAAATAGAGCTCCGCAAACCATCTCTAAAAAGGAACGGCAATATGGCTACTTCGATGTTGTGGTCAAAGGTCAAAGGAGAGTGGAAGTCCAGAGCCTCTCCAACAGTGGAGGAAGGTATCTAGCATGGGTGTTAAAGAGCTTGAAGGCTCAGGGGTGGTGTTTGTTCTAGAGATGGTTAACACATTTTTGTTTAACATGGTTGATTTGGGGTGAAAGAAATAGGAAAACTTTTCAAGGTATTGAAATGCCTTTGTAATGGTTAAAAAGAAACTTTTTGACTATTTTGTATACTTGGTTTTCGGGTAAAGTGCAACCTCATATAGGCCAACCTTTTTTGATTTCATAGACAACATGGAAGTGTAGGGAGCGGATAGTCTTTCCGGCTTTTTGTATAGGTCCCTTTTTGTACATGGGCGGCATCCCCTTGACGCATTTTATCAATACAAAGTTATCCTACTTATGAGAAAAGTATTGAGAGAGGGTCAACCTTGCAAAGCTTAGGCAAATTGATACAAGCACAATCTTAAATTTGTACAACATAAAAATTAGATAGACATTTTTCAAACAACTATTAGTTCTCATCCTCCTAGGAGAACCTTGACTCACAAGAAAACCAGTAAACCTTTGTTAATTAGAATATTCTAATGTAACATCCTAGATCTTAAATTTCATTTGCATTCATGCCTTGAATGAATGCATTCCATGATTTGTTAAGTAGAAACTTGTATATTTGTGTTTAGATATTCGTTGCATAGCTCATTTAGGAGTTACATTTGTTTTGGACCAATTTTAGACTGCTTAAAGGTGATGGTTAAACTTTTCCAGGTGTAGGAGTCCTCCAAGAACACTTGGAGTTGACTGCAAACTGCAATGACCCACAGATTTCGCACACTGTCACTTGGTGTCGACTCCAAACTTCAGAAACCAACATCCTTAACTGACTGCACCATGGACTTGACACCAGTCAGATGGAGTCAACTCCACTACCGGGAAAAATGCATTGAAGGCTAATTTAATCAACTAATTAGCAATAAAGTATGTTTAATTGGCTGGCCCACATAGTTAGTGGATGGATTACTCATCTTTAAGACTTCATGGGAGAGTGCCACCTCATTCTTGACCTTTGCTAGAGAAGTGTCCTTGTCTTGCTTATGAATTGCATGCATTCTCTACTCTTATATGAGACCAAACACCATTGTAGAGAGAGAACTTGTAGGTTTGCTGGAGAGAATTGTGCTTGGCTAGTGACCCATCAAACTTGATCAATTGTCCCCACTCAAGTGCAATCAATAACTCCACCTCAAATGGACAAGCAAGACCAATGAACTGTCTGCTCATCAACAAGTGAAGGTACCCTGAGTTCTTGGATGTCATTCTATTTCTCTCTCAATTCAACAGTAAATTTGCCAGGTGTTTTTTCATATACCTGGAAAAAATGCAAGCAGCCTTGAATATCTAAGAAAAACCAGCATGGAAGACCGACTCCAGGAAAGTATTACTAAGTCGTCATTTTCACCAATTATTTGACCCATTAAACCAAATCAATCCAGTCTTAGATATGCACTCGAAACTCAATATCATCGACCTCAGCCACAAAAGCAAGATGAAAAGGCCGACTGCTAATTACATGAACAAGGTACTCACAATGCCTTGGATTCTTGGTTCTCTCTCCAGTCCACATGAAAATTTGGCTGACATTCAATACTAACATAAAACTGATATCCATGTTATTGGAAATTGACTATGATGAATGACTATCATTGAGACCCCACAAAAATGAATGAGTTTCATAAAGAAATCGTAACTAGGTTTTACATGTTGCGTATCATCAAACAACCATATAACTGTTATAAGCATGAGTCATGGGTCCTGACTAATGACCACGTTGATGTGTCAATCATTGAAACAACATTAAACTATTTTCTCCAATGCAACATATTATTCACTAAAAAATAAGCCTAGCCAAACATTCCAACGAAGAGAAAGACAAAAACGTGAACAGAAACTGAAACAGGATCCTCACGTATTTATCAGCCACAGGTCTGACTCCTCAGGATTGTCGCTCAGTAGATAACCAAATGCTGAAAGCTGACCCGCCATATATTCACTGTCACTCTGACACAACAGTAGAACATGAGGAAAAAAATCTACAAGAATAAAATGAGTTCACTCTCAGAATAATACTCATGTTATGAATTGGAGAATGCATAATTGTGCTAAAATGATAATCCTATGGCTCAATCAGAAGTAAAGCTAACAAAACAAGCTATTCCCACAAGATTGCAATTTGATTGCAATTAATCAGCAGGGTATAATCACTCATGCCAAAGAGGAGAAATCACACAAGCTCCATAGAGGAATGTTTTCAACTCCCAATAAATAAATAACTAAACATACATTGTGCAAAGAACTTAAAAACCCAATGACAAAAAAGTTACCAATAAAGAACTTGGATTCAATAGGCAAGGGGTGTTGTGCCGAAGTTTGTCATGCATAGCCCTATCGAGAAGACGTGTTGTAATTTTTTCAAAGGGTTAGAAAATTAGTTTAGAGTCATATTTAGGAGTGTCCCAACCGGTTGTTACTTTCATTGTGCTTTAGCTTGTTGCTTTGCTAGTTGCTTAGTTGTGCACTTTGGGTGTGTGTGTGAGCTTTTTGCGAGGTATCCCTTGGCTGGCTTGCATGGTGCCACCCAAGGCAAGCATCACATGGCTTTGCACTCTAGTAGAACGTGTCGGTCCGTGACACCCTACTATGAGTGGTGCAGTTGTGACAGTCATAAAAAGTGAACTAATTGTTATGAAAAGCATATTAGGTAGTTCAAATATATATAATATGATATCAGAAAATTCGTTTATCTCATTGGTAGTTAGTTGATGACAATGGAGATTTTGTTGCATTAATTTAAATTAAGGGAGGTCAGTCTTATTTTTTATACTACAATGGTGATAAGTGTATTATAGTCAAGCTTAGTGTAATTCACCTTTTTATTTTTTGCGCTAATAATAGTTGATCATAAGTGATGATGTCGTTATTTAATAAAACTATCGCAATGCCAATAAATAAATAAAAAAAGAAAGCGAGACACTAAATTCTGCGATGTTATGAATTATTAAGTGATCCCCTTCTATACAATTTTCTTGTAGGAAAATGAAAACAAAGTGACGCCATGTCAAACAAGACCTGTATGCATATGCGTGTGTATACAAGCATTTATGTTGGCATACTACATCATGAGTTTGTTGTATATTATGATATAGTGGATACTATAACATAATTAGTACATGCTTTAATTTGAGCATAATATAATTCGTAGTTTTTATTGGTCCATATCATGAATAAAGTGATGGTAGCTTCATTACATCATACTGTCCTAACTAAGCAATTAGGTATACGAAAACAGGACGGTCCATTACATCCTTGTGTCCTAACTACGCAATCAAGCAATTGGTAGCTCCATACATTTCTTATGTAAACACTTGCATGCGCAATTACAAATGAAACAGAACACTTACTTGATTATGTGAACATCCAAAAGTCTTCACATAAATCGTCTGCACAAATATTCAAAAAGGCGAATGAAAATTAGTCATGTGCGAGACCACACACACACACACACAGAGACAGAGAAACCTGAGTGCCGGGGATTTTGGGAGACAGGGGGGCAGTGAATGAGCCTTCTATTGCAGAGTGCTTATTGACGTTAGGCTGCTGGTTCTTTTTCTTCTTTGGATGGACGCCGACGGACGCTGCTATCGGCAGCCGAAAACCCGGCGGAGCATGGCCACTCCCAACCAACAGATCCTCGATATCTTCCATTTCGTTACCTAGATTCCGGACTCTGCAGAGAAAGAGGGGTTGAGCTCATATGGCGAGGGCAAAGGGACAGAGGGCAGAGTCTCGTTTTGCCAAAAGGGTGGGTTCGGGCTTTGGGAGGGTTTGGATTTTTGAAATAGGCCATTGAACAAGCTGGCCTCGAATACGTACTCATCTGTTATTGGGCCAGACTGGAGTTCCCTATACCAGATAATATGCATTTTGTTCATTACTATCGCTTACTACAAGCAACCTTAATTATTTGGGCTAATGACCCGTTAATTAGGATTTGAATTTAAAATCATTTCTTCAATTTCGAGGACATACCATCTATTGGAGATTAAAAATTATACGAAAACACTTTGACTCAGGCTCACGAACCTTTAAATTTAATGAGAAACTTTATTAAAGTTCAGATATTTTTTGTCGTTGCAAAATAGCTATAACTATACGTCATCAAAGAAACCACTTCAAAATCAAGAAACAGGTAACATATGGCCATATTACATGCCATGGCTTGTACTCGAGAGCTCAACAATTAGGATGATAAATAAGACAATCGGATGTCATTAAATACATGGTATTGGTAAAGTTTAGCTAATTATATAAGCTAAAATTAGCTCCAAGAATTGTGAATTTAAGCTTAAATGGGGGCACTTGTAAGGTCTAACTGAACGTAAAATCTAAATTAAAGTTCAAATTAAATAACCTAATCTTGTATCACGCTCTAATTCTTTAACTTACCGAAGTAGGCACCCAGATTGGTTCACAGATTGATTTAGTATTTGTACAAATTTCCCTAAATTGCTTTTCCATGTAGAGTGTTGTCAACAAATACAAATTTGTATTGAAAGAAGAAAATCAGCATTGGCTTCCCTCTGTTTTTTGTTTTTTTCCAAAAGTATGAGAAGTTTTTGAATGAATGAAGTAATAAAAAAAAGAGTTTATGCTCTCATTATGCTGTGACGCAAACATACCAACCTGAAAAAGTCTGTTTTATGAAAATCGAAACCCAATGATGTTGATCCTCCTATAAAGATTTCAACTATTTATATTTGAAAGATATGATTTATTACATTTTGTCCCTCTGTACTTTATACTAAATTTCACTTTAAGACCTTTAGTTTTAATTATAACAATTAACTCTTACACTTTTAATTTGTTGTAATATCAACTTTCTACTCATTTTAATTTAAAAAATAGATAAAAAATTCACATATGACAACCACGTTGTCTTTTTCAATAGAAAGATATAAAACCATACTTCTTTCTAATAAATTATCACAAATTCCTCTCAAATCACTCTAAAATTATGAGTGTAATTAATTTTGTGATATATATAATATAATTAGGCTTCATGTAAAAACTCTTAATTCAACTTACGTGCAATACAAGTAAGTCTATGAGATGAAAAATTGTTGAATTTTACATATTTGTCCCTTGAAAAAGGTTATGTGGTTATTATATGTGAATTTTCTATCCATTTCCTAAATAAAAGGTTAACATTGTAACAAATTATAAGTGTAAGGGTTTAATTGTTACAATTGAAAGTAAAGGTCTTGAAATGAGACATGGTGTAAAGTATAGGGGTGTAAAGTACAATTAACCCCTTTCAAATTATAATCTTCAATCATTTTACTCCAACCTTCTATAAAGTCATCAATTCTCAAATATTATAGACACATTTTTGCAAGCTGCTCTTAATTACTTCATATTCTAAGAAACCTCTCAACTTTTTTGATAATTTTTCATTATACGCCATCTACGTAGACAATGAAACGTGTCGAGAAACACCTTTCTAATTGCACCTTGTACAGTTTTACATTTGTCTGGGATTATGCATTTAGAGTGTGACCTGACATACAATCTAACCCTCCAAATAATGAAATATAATTATTTGTGGTCTCTTTGCATAGACCACAACCAAGTAATATTGAATGCTTATGATGATTCACTCCCACAAAAAGAACAAAGAGATGTATCATAATTATTTGTTAAATATGTTGTATCAAAACAAATTACATGACTAAATGACTCATATGCAGCCTTACATTTTGCATCAGCTCAAAACACTTTTTGTACATGCCTTTCCGTACCAAGACCTAACAAATGATATGTGGAATTTTTTTTTTATGCATGCGGGCAAAATATTTATGTATAACTTTTGCATCTACTTCTCCAAGTTCAATCTTTTAACTTTGTCAATATAATTTTTGGAAAATTTTTGACCAAATCATAGGTTTTCATAACCTCTAGCTTCTACAACTAAAGAATTGAAATTTTCACACAAAGGTTTTGAACATTTAGTTCTAGTCGCTTTCTTGTATAAGCATCTACACACCTGTTGTTAGGGTTTTTAGTATTTGCATATTCCTTTGACAAAATTACTTTGTTTGTAATTATATTATGAGTTGTATTTGGGCCAACTTAGAATAAGTTTCAAGTAGATGTTGTTAGAATACAAGCTGCTGAAGCTAGAGTATAAGCTGCTAAAGCGCATAGAGTTAAAACTTTAGAAGGCCATATCTCTCAAATCAAAAGTGCTACTGAGATCCATAATATATCGATTTTACATAACTTTTCGATATCAATGCATTTCAATTGATCGGCTGTTTGAATGGGGTGTTGAGGCATTCGAATGGTTCAGCATCCGAACCATTGACTGGAGGGTTTGTACGCACGACAGAGTTTTAGAAAAATTTGAACTACAACTCCATGTTTGCTAGGAAACCTTTCCTAGTGCGAGATACACTTCGCCCAACACTCTATAAACACTTGAATCAGTATATAAAGGCTCTGAAGGTTTCACAATTGTTAGACATACAATCAAAGAGATCATCTAGTTATTCAGAGAGTTTTATTGTACTTCAAAGTTTATTGGAGTGTTTCTTCTAATCAACTAAACAATTTCACACATATCGTCTTTGACGGATTCCAAAGGTTGGCGTCGATAGCACAGGAGAACTGTGAATCGTGGGTGTCTAGCTATCAAGTTTGAAGCTTCTACCATAGTTGTGGACCAACGTGGAGTTGTGGATCAACTACTTGAGTTGTAAGTTTATTCTTATAACTATGCAAAGTTATAGTGCTGAGTACATGATTACATTGTAAAAATATAATTACAAGTTCCTAATTTGTGTTTGTTAGCATTAAAATAATTTTAAATAATTTTAATTAATTTACTTTTAATCCTAATAAATTTTGTTGAGCATTTTGTAGGCTTTTTAGATAAAAGAAGGAGCAAACTCACATGGAAAGAAATGAGTCTTTATTGATTGGAGCTTACTCACATGGGCAAACATCCATTTTCCAATAACTATACCAAAACAAGCAAGGCATGTTTTTGCTTTTGGATAAAAGAAAGAAGACAATTCACATGGAAAGATGGAAATTGACATGGAAAGATGCTAACTTACATGGAAATTCACATGAAAAGATGGAAATTGACATGAAAATATGGCAATTGACATGGAAAGAAGACAAAAGAAGAAATTAATAATTAAAAAAATGAATAACGCATCATTGTAAGGAATAGATAACTTCATTTTGTAAGTCTATAAATAGCAACACTAAGAGAGGCAAGAGAGAGAGGGAGAGCTTGAGAGGAAGCAAGAGAGAGATATATGTAGGAGCTTCCAATTATTTATAAAGTCATTTTTTTTTTAAGTCAAGTCTCTTCAATATTATGAGTAGCTAATTTTATTCTTGAAGTCAATTGTGAAAATCATCCGAGGATGTTGGGATATCAACAGAGGTAATTGGTATTTCTTGATAATTAAATTCTAGATTTTTAAGAAAACTTAGATTCTTGACTATGTTTGTAATACCTTCCACCTTGACAAAGTAGCCGGTATATACAAATCGATGGTATGAATCTATGGCATTAATTTTGCTATTTTAGATTTAATTATTATTGAAATTATAATTTTATCGCTAAATCTTCCAAATCAAAGGTTTAAGACAAAGCCAATGATTTGAGTTACAAAACCTCTATTGATATTTCAAGTAAATCGGGTGGTCCGATCAATTAGATCCAATACCGTTTTTGTTATTTAAAGTCTAGTTCCATAATCATCAACCTTTCCAAAAAAATATTTTTCTTTTGGTTACTATTTTTCTGCACCAACTGTTTAGATCTCAACGATGCTATTCTTGGTGCAATTCAAATAGGTTGGCTTAAGTTTCAACTGAAACCATTGCAATACTACGGTATTTAGCACGGCTTAGTCGGTATCTAATTTTTTTACCGTGGGTGAATTTTTAGCTCAAACTTTGCATGTTTTGTTTCTCTGTGGATTCAATCTTGACTTATCGAGTTATTATTGTATCATAATCGTACACTGGCGAATTTCAATCACATTATTTACAAGTGAACAATTTTTGGTGACGTTGCCGGAAAATGGTTTTAATTAAAATTTGTGAAAATAAAAAAATAAAAAATTTCAACATATAAAAAAATTCAAAAAAAAAAATTTTTTAAAAAAATTCAAAAATAAAAAAATATAATAGCACATTTGTGGACTACAAATTGATAATACATTTGTTGAATTTTGGACAATTGATTGCTTCCCTACCTTGATGAAGGAATTGGATGGTGTATACCAACTAATAAGTGGTTTGTGCTTACTTTTTACTTCGTTCCGTTGTTAACTTGTACATTTGTTTATATTTAGTCATTTATTTTTATGTGGTTAAACTCTTTGGTTGGCATATTCGTCTATTGCCAGACGAAGTCATTCAAGTTGGGTACCATCTTTTCTGTTTTTATTTTTCACCTAACCCATTTAACTCATCTAACCATTTAACTTTATTTACAGTCTTTATTTATTTATTGTTCTTTTATTTACAGTCTTTATTTATTTTTCTTTTCTTTTTTATTTTGGATAACCTTATTTCGGGTTGATTCACTGCCTATTTAATCGGTGCCACCCACTAAGGTTATCAATACTAACGTTCCTAACGTGTGTTTCTTTTTGTTGTTTTTATGTGTATGTGGTTTTTCTTTCTTTTTAGCGTTTTTTCTAAAAAAAATAAAAATAAAAATAAATTTTTTTTTTGAAAGTCATTGAAAGTCTCTCAAGTCCAATATTAAGCAAGTCTCCATTGAAGCATTCAAAAGAAAAAAGAAGACAAAGGTTGGAGTTCTCTTTAATTTTGTGCAAATCTCCATTTCTCTTTTCTCCCTCTTAGCCCACTTGGGTTATTCTTCAATTTTCTACCCCTATCTACTTCATCCCCCTTTCTTGTGTGCTTGATAAGTTGTGTACATTTGTGTCTCACAACACTTCTTTAGGAATGTTTATAGGCGTTTGGTGAGAGTTGAAAATCTTCCTCCCACCTATCACACTCTTTTTCCATTAATGACTCCTGTCCCAAATTTTCAATTAGCATTTGATCTGGGTCTTATACCCATGGCCAACAATAATGATGGAGCTAACCCTTAGGGTTTGAATCCTCCTCTTGTCCTACTGCTTCCAGTAGATCCTAATAATCCTAATGATAAAAGGAGTAACCATGGCAACATGTCACCTCCCCGACATAGAACAATGCGGGATTACATGAATCTTACAAGGCAAACTCCCACATCATGCATAGTAATTTTTAAGCATCAAAATACCATCAATTTGAGATCGGGAATGCTACAACTATTGCCTACTTTTCATGGTATGGATTCTGAATGTCCATACATTTATATCAAAGATTTTAAGGATGCATGCTCGCTATTTCAGGATAACTCTTGTCCACGGGAAGTTTTACTTTTAAAACTATTCCCGTTCACTCTGAAGGACAAGGCCAAGATATGGTTTAATTCATTAAGGCCTAGGTCTATACACTCTTTGCATACATTACAAGGGAAATTCTTGAAAAAGTTTTTTTTCCTGAACATAAGACTGAGACGATTCGTCGCCAAATCTTTCAATTTGCCCTAACTTTAGGTGAAATCTTCTTTTAATATTGTGAGAGGTTTAAAGATTTGTTGTTGTCATGTCCACATCATGGCTTTGCCAATTGGCATATCATCAACACTTTCTACTCTTCATTGACCCTTCAATTGAAGATGTTTGTGGAGTTTATGTGCACAGGGACCTATCTTGATAAGGATCCCATTGAAGCGTATAACTACTTTGACTACCTAGCTAACTTGGCTAGAGATTGGGCCACAACTAGGACCCAAAATCCTGAAACTAGACCAACCACACAACATTAAGGGGTTAAGTATCAACTTAGAAAAGTTAACGATCTGAATGCTAGATTTACCTCACTTTCCCGTAAAGTAGAGGCTATGGAGATGTCTAGAGTTAATGCCATAAAGGTTGAGCCTACTAGTTCACTATGTCTAGTGTGTGACACTTCGGAGCATGACACTGCCACATGCCCAGTCATACCAGGAGTGCGAGAGGCATTACATGGCCAAGTCAATGTAGTTGGCCAATACCAAGGGGGGTATACGGACCAAAGGAGTGGGGAAACCCCTACTCTAATACATACAACCCGGGCTAGAAAAATCATCCTAATTTTGGTTGGAGAAATGAGGGTCCCGAAAACCCTCAAGTTTACCAAGGAGGGTTTCAGAACCCTCAACCTTTCCAAGCCCCACAATCTATGCCTTACCAACCCCAACCCACACAGTAGTAACCTCCTCATAGACGTATTGTGGATGATAATGTTAACCAATTGTCTAATGATTTGAGAAGAGTTACCAATGGGGTGGATAGGACTGAACAAAAGCTTGATTAACATACAAGTATCTTGCATGATATTTAGAAGAACATTGTTGTAATGTCTCAAGCTTTGACCCAATAGGTACCAGGGAGATTTTTGGCACGACCTCAATTGAACCCAAAACCTGCCAATTTAGTTGAAACTAGTCATGAGTAGGTGCAAGCCATCACAATCCTTAGGAGTGAGAAAATCATCGATAAAATTATTTCTCCTAGGAAAGAAAGAAAAAAGGATAGTAATGAGATTGTTGGTTTGGGAAAAGAGCAAGAGAAAGAAAGTGAGCGAGAGTCAAGAAAGAATGAGAATCATTCTAAGCCTCTCATTAAATCTAATGATGCATCTAAAGATGAGGGCATCGATATCATGAAGCATGCCCCATTTCCCTATCAATTGATCAAACCTAAGAATGAATTGCTAAAATTTGAGATTTATGAGATCTTTAAATAGGTTAGGGCCCCATTTTAGATGCTATCAAACAGATTCCCTCCTATGCCAAGTTCTTGAAGGACTTGTGTACTATTAAAAGGAGATTGCATGTCAGAGAGACGGTTATGATGAATGAGAGTCAGAGTGCCATTTTATAATGTAAAACTGTGCCGAAATATAAGAACCCAGGTTCTCCTACTATTTTGTGTACAATTGGGGGACATAGAATTGACCGTGCTTTGCTTGACCTAGGATCTAGTGTTAATCTTCTTCCTTACTCGGTCTATAAAGAACTAGGGCTAGGAGAGTTGAGCCGTACTCGGGTAACTTTGGAGTTAGCCGATCGATTTATCAAATTCCCTTGAGGCATTATTAAGGATGTGCTCATTCAAGTAAATAATGTTTACTATCTCGCGGATTTCATTGTGTTAGATACCCAACCTGTTGAGGCCACCAATGCTAAATAACACATTCCCCTCATTTTAGGATGACCCTTCCTAGCAACTGCTAATGCTATTATTCATTGTAGGGATGGGTTGTTGAAACTGTCATTCAGGAATATGACCTTAGAGATGAATATCTTTATGGAGGGTAAACAAATGGAAAAGTGCGAGGACATTAGAGAAATAGACTTCATTGAGTCTAATATCCAAGAGCACTTTGAGCATGAGTTTTTTGAGGATTCTTTAGAGAAGGCTCTAGTTTTGAGTAAGCCTCATGGCCAGTTGGAGAATGATTGTGTCAATGTGGGCCACCTAACTATTGGAGGGATATAGAGCAAGCAATGTATGCAAGTGGGTCACTAGACTCCATCATTTGAGTCTCTGGTCCCTAGTGATATTAAACCAATCCCTTCTAAGCAACAACCACCCATTCCAAAAAGAAAGCCTTTGCCATCCACCTTGAAGTATGTGTTTTTGGGTGAAGATGAATCTTATCTGGTTGTCATTTCCTTTAGCCTATTTGAAGGCTAAGAGGAATGTTTAATGAGAGTGCTTAAATTCTATAGGAAGGCCTTAGGACTATAGCGAATCTTCATGACATTAGTCCTCTTATATATACTCATCGTATACACCTTGAGGAAGAGTCTAAGCCTGTGCGTTAAATACAAAGACACTTAAACCCAAACATAAAGGAGGTCATGAGAGAAGAAATACTAAAGCTTTTCGTTGTAGGTACTATTTATCCCATCTTTGACTCTAAGTTGGTTAGTCCAACCCAAGTGGTGCCCAAGAAGTTAGGAATAAAGGTAGTGAAAAATGAGTTCAATGAACTAGTTTCCACTAGGATTTAAACTAGGTGGAGAATGTGTATTAACTACCGTACATTGAATGCAGCGACTATGAAAGACCACTTTTCACTCCTTTTCTTGAACCACGTCCTTGAACGAGTGGCGGGCCGAGCGTTTTATTGCTTTTTAGATGTTTACTCTGATTAATCAGATAGAGGTTGCTCTAGAGGACCAAGAAAAGACCACTTTCATGTGCCCCTTCGGCACTTACGCTTATAAGAGAATGCCTTTTGGCTTGTGCAATGCACTGGCCACCTTTCAAAGGTGCATGATGTCTATCTTTAGCAATATGGTTGAAAGGTTCTTAGATGTCTTTATGGATGATTTCTCTGTGTATGGGGATATTTATGAAGTTTGTTTGGAACACCTTGAGAAGGTGTTAGTGAGATGCAAAGAGAGCAATTTAGTGCTCAACTGGGAGAAGTGTCATTTTATGGTTACAAAAGGTATAGTTCTTGGACATATAGTATCCAACAAGGGGATAGAGGAAGACAAGGCTAAAATAAAAATGATTCAAAAGCTCCCTACCCATAAGACTATTGAAGACATTAAGTCTTTTCTTGGGCATGTTGTTTTTTATCGGCAATCCATAAAAGGGTTTAGTGTCATCTCCTGTCCAATGTGTCATCTATTGTCCCAAGAGGTTCTATTTGAATAAATGTCTGATTGCCAAAAAGCTTTCGACAAGCTTAAAGAGCTACTGACTATTGCCCTTATTATTCAATCACTCGATTGGTCTTTTCCTTTTGAGTTGATGTGTGATGCGAGTGATTATATAGTTGGGGCAGTCGTGGGGCAAATGGTAGATAAGAAGCCACATGTTATTTACTATGCAAGCAAAACCCTTAATGAGGTCCAAATGAACTATACCACCATAGAGAAAGAGCTTCTCGCCGTAATTTTTGCATTGGATAAGTTCAGATCATACTTAGTCAGATCATTAGTCATTATATACACTAATCATCTCACACTAAAGTATTTGCTTACTAAGCCCAATGCAAAACTGCGACTCGGCCGATGGATTCTCTTGCTACAAGAGTTTCATATTGAGATTAGAAATAAGAAGAGGGTAGAGAATGTAGTAGCCAACCATCTTTCGAGACTCCTTACTGATGGGGACGCCTAAGACTCACTTCCCATTAATGAATACTTTCTAGATGAGCATCTTTTTCAGGTGCAAGCATTGTCACACGCTACCACTCCTTGGTATGCGGATATATCCAACATTTTAGCTACCGGTAAGATTCTCTCGCATTGGTCCAGTCTTAATAGAAAGAATTTTTTTTAGAGATGTGAGATATTTTTCCTGGGACGATCTATACTTATTCAAGTACTGTCCTGATCAAATGATTCGTTGGTGTCTTCCCGACGATGAAATTCAAAGTGTTATGGAGTTTTGTCACTCACAAGCATGTAGTGGGCACTTTTCTTCACGCAAAACAGCTGCAAAGATTTTGCAAAGCGTTTTCTATTGGCCCACTTTGTTTAAAGATGTTAATATCATTTGCATGTCATGTGATATGTGTTAATGTTTAGGGAGTCTTTTGAGGAGGCACATGATGCCTCTAAACCCCATTATGGTTCTTGAGATATTTGATTGCTGGGGTATTGATTTTATGTGACCCTTTCCTAGTTCATTTGGTTACTTTTATATTTTTGTGGCCATAGACTATGTGTCTAAATGGGTTGAGGCTATTACCTTTCGCACGAATGATCATCGTGTGGTGGTCTGGTTCTTAAAAGAGCATATCTTTTCATGCTTTGGTATGCAACGTGCTATCATTAGCAATGGTGGTTCCCACTTTTGCAATAAACTTGTTGGATTATTAATGAGAAAGTATAGGGTTGTTCATAAGGTTAGTACATCTTATCATCCCCAAACTAGTGGCCAAGTTGAGTTAGCTAATCGGGAGATTAAGCAAATCCTTAAGAAAACTGTTAACCCTAACTGATAGGATTGGTTTTTGAGGTTAGTGAATGCTTAATGGGCTTATTGGACTGCTTATAAGACCACTTTAGGTTCCTCTCCTTGTAGATTTGTGTACGGAAAGGCTTGCCACCTTTCGGTTGAAATTAAACACAAGGCTTGTTGGGCTATTCGCTAATTTAATGAGAACATTCATGAGGCGGGTCAAAATAGGAAGTTGTAACTTAACGAGTTAGAAGAGCTTCGTAATGATGTCTATGAGAATTCTAAGATCTCTAAGGTGAAGATGAAATTCCTTCATAACCAACACATTCGTAGAAAATCTTTTTCAATTGGTTAAAAGGTATTGCTGTACAATTCCCAGTTACACTTGTTTCCGGGCAAGCTTCAAAGTACATGGTCAGGACCTTACACTGTTAGGGACATATTACCATATGGGGCAATAAAAGTTGAAAATCCCAGTAATGGGAATATTTTCAAAGTTAATGGGCATCGACTGAAGCCTTACCTTCAGAATTTTGTAAGTTTCATTAACGTGTGGATCTCATGGATCCACCATTGCTTAAATAGAAGCAACACTCGTGATTTGTACAATTAGGATAGTTTAATATAATTTGGTAAATAGTTTCTTTTTAGTTGGGGGGACTACCTTGTTCCCCTCCCGCGTTTGTTATTTCCCCTCTTTTTGTTCCCTTTTATGCCTCGAGACATGGCACTTCTATAATTTTTTTTTTTTTTGGGGGGGGGGGGGGGGGGACACTTTCGTTTTTTTGATTTTATGTTGTTATTTTTTTATAGTTTTGTCTTTGTGACCAACAGACTTTAAAGAACTGGATAGAGTTATGTCTTCAACTAGTAATTGTGTTGTGACTTCGCATATAGATGGTTGAGTGCTTATATTTGCATATTACATCTATCCAATATTTCCATTTGATATTCGGGGCGAGATAGTTCGTCATGCAAAGATGATGAGGAGAGTTGAGCTCCAAGAGGAACAACCTCATCCTCTTACTGGTCGTACTTCTCTAGCCTATAAGAGAAGAACAAATGTACTAAATAGGTGTCGCTGTTGTGCTAGACACACATGTGTGGATAAAAATTGCAAATGGAGTAACTGACTAATGTCAGAGAATCAAATGGTTTACCTAGATATTATTAAAGGGCGAGTAGATGCTGACGCATTAAGACGCCTTGGAATCACCAGAACGGTAGACTATCTTAATTTTGATGTCAAAAGTCTGGTTCGAATTTGTAATAATTATTCCTCTTAGGGTGTGTAAGGTTGTGAGTGTTTATTTTCTGTGCTTATGTTTATCTGTAAATATAACTAACATTTATTTTACAGATGTTTTGTATATTTAAAAAAAAAAATAAGAAAATCATCATTCACAAGGTTGAGGTACGTACACTTCAACCCTCTGAATGCATTTGTGATATATATAAAAAAAAGTTTGCGTATTTTTTTTATAATTTTATACAGGTTAATGTGAAATGAAAAAGTAGATTTTGAAAACTTGTCGGACATATGTTTTTATTCACCTTAGAATAATTTTTGTTTTATCCTTTTTTTTAATACAATGACAAGATTTTGTCTTAATGCATAAAAAGAGAATATTTTATATCACTGATTATCATATCATGATAAGTTTAGTATTTTCATATAATGTATAGTTTCATCCTTACAAAATTGGAGATTGTTCACCAAGTGAGCTTAAAGCTAATAACGCCTTTTGAAGTGTTTATATCTACTCTTGATGAATTTTTTCTACATCACTGATTCAATAGCTCTATTATATTTGTATTTGACTCAATTGTTTGAATTGCTATGTGTAAGCATTTATTTTTGCCCGTTCGGTAGTCTCCAGTCCATCCAGACTTGTACTTAAGTCAATATGAATGTATTCCAATCTAAATCAACTTTCCAAGTCTAATCCCATCAATCAAACAGCTTCGCGGGCCCGCCGGGCTTGAATAGAGGCAAAATGACCAAAATGCCCTTGGGGTAATGTTTGGTCCAATTCCAACAAGCACGTCTTTCCGAAGACGGTAAGTCCCCTTTCCAATTTCATTTCTAATTCCAATTCCAATTCCAATTCTAATTTCAATTAAATCTGGCACACTTTTCAAGAAAGTTGATTCCTCAAGGTAGTAAGACCCTCCAATCCGACACGTTTACGAGTGAACTTTTCGGAACGGTAAGTCCCTTCAAACCCGTCGACCGGGACGAGACCCCAAGTCCCAGAGATGGTAGAACGGTTCACCTTTGGCGCTTGCTAGCCAGCCAATGCAGAAATGTCAGTTTCGGCACGCATTTTGAGAAATTTGATTCCTCAGGCGCTAAGTCCATTTAGTAGCTTCCCGAGATCAGACAGTCTCGGGAATGATCGCGAACCGTCAGAGTAGCAGAAGTACTCGTAAACATCGCAACCGTTAGAGTAGCAGAAATACTCGCAAGCAGGTTGATATAGGGAACTGCCAACAAACCCCTGTATCATGGGACCATCGTTAGAGTGGCAGAAACACTCAAAACCCAGGTCAACACTGGTGCCTGTTAGCCCATTTCGGTGAAAAATGACCAAACTGTCCCTATGGCTATTTCTGACACATTTCTTGAGAAAGTACCTAAGTCCTCAGAACAATGTGTCCACCTTTCCAAGATCGTCTTAAAGGCAATCCAGCATAATTAGGTGTCTTCTAGTATGTTTCAGGCCAATTTCGAGACTTTCTGGTCAAGATGACCATTTTGCCCCTAAGCATTCGAATGCCCCGGGAACCACACCAATTTTGGGTATCAAACCGATAACCTCATTAGAATGCTTTTTATAGTATTCTTAACCTTCCATTGTCTGTACAGATCATTGCGAGTTAATTTCGGTAAACCTAGTGCAAAATGACTGTTTTGCCCCTAGTGGGTCGGTCGCCTTTTCCGACCACACCGGCTCGGGGTATTAAACCGGTAACCTCGTGGGACATTCTAAATAATGTTTCTAAATCTCGAGTCTTATTCCGGGACATTCTGAGTCCGTCCTGGCAGCTTTTCGGCCCGATTGACCGTTTTGCCCCTAATGGCCCGGTCAACCCTTCCGACAATTCTTGTCATCCTTTTTCAAGTCAAATACCTCCAAGACTCTATTTTGAGGGTTCCTGCCCTTTTTCAGCTTTTCGGGCCATTCCTAGTCCCTTAAATCCTTCCCGGACCTTCTGGAGCCACTGCTAGTGAAGCTAGGCTAAAAATTACATGGTAGTTACTAGTATAGGTGCCCAAATCTTTTGAAGATACATTGCTTGCCGACTTAAAAACTTTCCTAAGTGGCTAGCGCCACTAGGAGTGGCGCCAGAAGATTTTTTGGCCTAGGGCCACTACAACAGGCATTAGGTCATTCTTCTCTCTATAAATACAGAGCCTCTTCCAACATGAATGAGGTCCGCAAACTCAGTCTAAAAATGCTACTTTTCGATACACAGAGCTCGTAGCCTCTCTAAGCCCTAGTCTCCTTTAGGTTTTCCAAACCCTAGCCTCCATACACAAACCCTAGCCTCCTATACACTCATACACACTCTCATACACTCATACATTAGCCTCCAAAGCCTCCATTAAAGACTTTAAGTGCTACAAACTGAAACTCTCAAAGATTAAGACGAAGACTAAAGCGAAGACCGAAGCAAGGTGCGTAAAGCAAAGCAAAGTAAAGAAGACACAAGGTAGGCTTTCTCTTTAAGTTTACGCATCTTCCCCCTCTCTTATCTCTCCTAACCCACTTAGGTTTTCTTCTATTTTAATCTCCTATCTTCTTCCCCCCCTTTCTTGCATGCTTGAAACAAGGGATTTCCCGATCCATGTGTAGGATTAGGCTATTGGAGGGTCACCGTGTCGGGGGCTTTCTTTTAGTCTAACTGGAGATCACGAGGGTTCGGCCCTCTTGATTATGTGGTGAAGCCTTAACCTTGTATGTTCACGACTCCAACTTGCATTGTGCATATCATGATCTTGCATTCTTTCAAAATTCGTTTTCAAACTTGTTTTCAAAACTTGCATCAAAACCTTCTTTTTCAAAACTTGTTTTCAAAATCACAATCCTAGGGTGATTTTAGCATTTTCATGGTTAGGGTTACTTTAGAAAAGTGTTACATTTAAAGTGACCAATATGGTCCATATTTTTAAATCCTTGTTGTTTTCAAAACCACTATCTTAGAGTGGTTCTAATCTTTTTATGGTTAAAATCGCTTTAGGAAAGTGAGGTATTTTATATACTTTCTAAAAACTCCATTTTCAAATCTTTCCTTCTAAAAAATTCCTTTTTCAACATGCTTTCTAAAATCTCTCTCTAAAAGTCATTTCCAAAATTACCTTCTAAAAACTCCCTCCAAAAATTTATTTTTCAAAAACTCTTTTTCAAACTCCTTTCCAAAACACTCTCCTCAAAATTCGTTTCTAAAAACACTCCTTAAATTTTCTTCCTAAAAACTCTTTCCAACAATTTCTTTCCTAAAAGCTTCTTCCAAAATCTTCTTTCTAAAACTCTCTCAAAGTTTTACTTTTCAAAATCCCTTTCGAAAAACTCTCTTTTCAAATTCACTTTCTAAAAACTCCTTTCTAGGATTTCTTTTCAAAAATCTTCCTTTCTAAAAGCTTACTTTCCAAAATCTCTTTTCTTGAAGCCCAAGTCAAACCCTAGAGCCAACGATTAGGAAACCCTAACTTCTTTTCTTAAAACATGATTTTCAATCTTACCTTAAAACCTAAATTTCCAAAATCTCCCTTTTTACATAAAAAATCATAAGTTTTCAAAAACCTATTTTCTACATCAAAGTTATAGTCTTCTAAATCTAGGGTTTCTAAAACATCATCTTTTCAAATTCATACCAAATCTAATTTCTCCTTTAGGAAACCAAATCCAATCTCCCGTTTAGGAAACTAGATACAATCTTCCATTTTTGGAAATAAAATCAAATCACCTCTTTAGAAACAAAATCCAATCCCTTGTTTTAGGAAATAGAAATCTCAATCCTTTCAAATCTAAATATTTTCTAATTCAAATCCTTCCTAATCTCATACTTTTCTAAACCATAGGTCTCCAAAACTTAAACTTTCAAATCTTTCCTAAATTTAAACCTTCCCTAATTCCACCATTTCCTAATTTCATCCCTTTTCAAATTTCGACTTTCCAAATCCAAGTCTAAATTTTCAAATCTTTCTTAAACTCAAACCTTTCCTAATTTTAAGAATTTCTAAAACTCAAACTTTGAATCTTTTCAAAATTCTAAACTTTCCCTAAACTCCAAATCTTTATAAATCTAAACATTCTAAACTCAAAACTTTCTTATTTTCAAAACTTCTCTATTTCAAAACATTCTAAATTTAAAACTTTCCAATTCCAATACTTTCTTAAAACGAAACATTTCCTATTTCAAAACCTTTCTTAATTTGAAAGCTTTCCTAAATCAATACTTTTCTAAAACGAAATATTTCCTAAAATAAAACTTTCCTAAAATGACACTTTCCTAAATTGAAACATTCCTAAAACGGAACTTTCCTAAAACGAAACTTTTCTATTTTGAAACTTTCCCAATTCGAATCTTTCCTAAATCCAATCCTTCCTTAATCTTCCAAGTCCAACATTCGAGTTAAGTCTTTCTTATTCTCAAGTCCCAATCCTAGCTTCCTAAGTCTAGTTTTCCTAAATCTCTATCTTCCAATCAAAGTTCAATCTCTCAATCTTCTAATCCAAATTCCAATTCAATTTCTTTTTCAAATCAAGCCTTCTATTTTTTATCGGACTCTTGTTCGAACTATGACTGACCTAATTCTTCAAAAAAGGATACGTAGGCAACTCTCATGGGTGCGGTCACAACCTTTTTCAAGCTTCTATTTCCACAACCTTTTTCAAGTTTCTATTTCCATAACTTTTTTCAAATCTCCAATTCTATAATCTATTTCCAAACTTCCAATTCTAAAAATCTATTCTCAAATCTCTAAAACTTTCCAATTTCAAATCTATCTTTTCAAATCTCTTTTCTAAAATCAAATCAAGTCTTTTCAAATTTATTTTAAATCTTTCTGTTGCATTTACATATTATGCATCATGTTAAATTTCTTTTCAAAAATTATTTTCTAAAGTGGATAGGATTGAAAATTTGTTAGTTGAAGATTCTCATAGGTGAATCTAGGGTGAATAGACATGTAGGTACTGCAAGGACGGGGTAGGGTGATAGCTTAGTGCGTCTTCCCTACACGTAACAAACCTCCGAACCTAACATCACTGTTTTCGAAAGACCAAATGAAGTTACTTTCAAAAAAGGGCTTAAATATTTTTCAAAGGTTGCCAAATAATCTGTTTTCTTAAAAACCTTCTCTTGAGGAAGTAGTTTCAAAATCTTTTTCAAAAACCCTAAGTATAGTCTTCGGATTGTGCTTAGTTTTTAGGTGACCTAACTCACCTTAATCAAGTTAGGTGGCAACTCCAAATTATTTTCCAAAAGCTCTTTATTCAAATTAATTTTCAATTCAAACCTAGTCGCACTCATTCTTCTTGGGGGATGAGTTCTAAATAGAGAGTACAATATTTTTCCCGCTTGTGTGTGTATTCCTCGAGTGCGAAAAATTTGGGCGCGACTGTAAGCACTCCATTTTTGACCGCTCGGTGGTCTACAGTTCATCCAGACTTGTATTCAAGTCAATGCGGACATATTTTGAGTCAAATAAACTTTCCAAGGCCTAATCTAGTCTATCTATCGCTTTACGAGCCCACCAGGCCCAAATAGAAGCAAAATAACTAAAATGCCCTTAGGGGTATTGTTCGGTCCAATTCCAAAATAGGCATGTCTTTCCGAAGACGGTAAGTCCCCTTTCCAAATCCAAATTAGGCACGTCTTTTCGAAGACGGTAAGCCCCCTTTCCATTTCCAACAGGCACGTCTTTCTGAATACGGTAAGTCCCCTTTCCAATTCCAACAGGCACATCTTTTCGAAGATAGTAAGACCCCTTTCCAATTCCTTTTCCAATTCCAATTCTAATCCCTCTCTCGAGAAAGCTGATTCCTCGAGACGGTAAGTCTATCCAATCTGGCACGTTTTTTGAAGAAAGTCTCTTCGGAACGGTAAGTCCCTTCAAACTTGTCGACCGGGATGAGACCCCAAGTCCCCTAGATGGTAGAATGGTTCACCTTTGGCGCCTACTAGCCCGCCAATGCAGAAATGTTTGTTTTAGTACGCCTTCTGAGAAAGTTGACTTCTCAGGTGCTAAGTCTCTTTAGCAGCTGCTCGAGATCAAATAGTCTCGGGAATGATCGCGAACTGTCAGAGTAGCTAAAGTACTCGTAAACATCGCAACCGTCAGAGTAGCAAAAATACTCACAAGCAGGTCGATATAGGGAATTGCCAATAAACCCTTGTATCACAAGACTACTGTCAGAGTGGCAGAAACACTCAAAACCCAGGTCAACACCAGTGCCTGCTAGTCCACTTCAGTGAAAAATGACTAAACTGCCCCTAGGGCCATTTTTTGGTATGTTTCTCGAGATAATACCGAAGTCTTCAGAACGAAAATTCCACCCTTCCAAGATCGTCTTAGAGACGATCCGGCAAGATTTGGTGCCTTCTAGTAAGTTTCGAGCCAATTCCGAGGCTTTCCGATCAAGATGACCATTTTGCCCCTAGGCATTTGAACGCCCCGGGGACCACACCGGCTCTGGGTATCAAACCGGTAACCTCCTGAGAATGCTTTTTATAATATTCCCAACCTTCCTTTATCTTTCCGGATCATTCCGAGTCAGTTCCGGTAAACCTGGTGCAAAATGATCATTTTGCCCTTGGTGGGTCGGTCGCCTTTTTCTAGCCACACTGGCTCTAGATATCAAACTGGTAGCCTTTGGGAACATTTTAAATAATGTTTTTAAATCTCGAGTCTTCTTCTGGGACATTCTGAGTCCGTTCTAGTAGCTTTTTGATCCAGTTGACTGTTTTGTCCCTAATGGTTCGGTCAACCCTTCCGACAAATCTTGCCATCCTTTTTCAAGTCTACTACCTCCGGGACACTGTTCTAAGTGTTCCTATCCGTTTCCGGCCTTTCGGGCTATTTTCAATCCCTTAAGTCCTTCCCGGACCTTCCGAAGTCACTCCTAGTAAAGCTAGGCTAAAAATTACATGGTAGTCACTAATACAGGCGCCCAAATCTTCTCAAGATACGTTGCTTGCCGACCTTAAAACTTTCCTAACTGGCTGGTGGCGCCAAACCAATATTTGGCCTAGCACCACTCCTAGTGGCACTAGAAGCATTTTTGGCCTAGCGCCACTACAATAGGCCCCAGGTCATTCCTTTGTCTATAAATACAGAGCCTCCTCCAGTGTGAAAGAGGTCTGCAAAATCAGTTTAAAAACCCTACTTTTCGATATACAAAGCTCGTAGCTTCCCTATACCCTAGCTTCTTTAGGTTTTCCAAACCCTAACCTCCATACACAAACCTTAGCCTCCTATACACTCATACACTCTCATATACTCATACTCTAGCCTCCAAAGCCTCCTTTGAAGACTTGAAGTGCTGCAATATGAAACTTTGAAGATTGAAAACAAACTCTTGAGGACTGAAGTGAAGACCGAAGCAAGACAAGCAAAGCAAAGCGCGTAAAGCTAAGCAAAGTAAAGAAGACATAAGGTAGGCTTCTTATTTACGTTTATGCATCTTCCCCCTCTCTTCTCTCTCCTAGCCCACATGGGTTTTCTTCTATTTTAATTCCCCATCTTCTTCCTCCCTTTCTTGCATGCTTAAAATAAGAGAATTCTCGGTCCATGTGTAGGATTAGGCTATTGGAGAGTCATCGTATTGGGGGCTTTATTTTAGTCTAATTGGAGATCAGGTGGGTTTGGCCTCCTTGATTATGTGGTGCAGCCTTTAACCTTGTATGTTCACAACTCTCTTTGCATTGTGCATATCATGATTTTGCATTCTTCCAAAATTCGCTTTTAAACTCGTTTTCAAAAGCTTACATCAAAATCTTTTTTTTCAAAACTTGTTTTCAAAATCACAATCCTAGGGTGATTCTAGCCTTTTCATGGCTAGGGTTGCTTTAGAAAAGTGTTACATTTAAAGTGATTAATATGGTCCATATTTTCAAAACATAGTTGTTTTCAAAACCACTATCTTAAAGTGGTTCTAATCTTCTTAAGGTTAGAATAGATTTAGGAAAGTGAGGTATTTTATATACTTTCTAAAAAACTCTTCTCAAAAATCTCCTTCTAAAAATCTCTTTTTCAACATGCTTTCCATAAACTTTCTTTAACTTCCTTTGCAAATTTTTTTTCAAAAACTCCCTCAAAAAATCTATTTTTCAAAACTTCCTAAAAACTCTTTTCTAAAACGCTTTCTTCAAAATTCACTTTCTAAAAATACTCCCTAGGTTTCCTTCTTAGAAAATGCTCCCTAAATCTCTTTCCTAAAAACTTTTTCCGACGATCCCCTTCCAAAAATTCCCTTTCCAAAAACTCTCTCAAAGTGTTACTTTCCAAAAATTCACTTTCCAAAATCTCCTTCCTTAGAGTCCAAATCAAGTCCTAGAGCTAACAATTAGGAAACCTTAATTTTCCTTCCCAAAAGCATGATTTCCAATCTCTTATTTTGGCCTCAAAACCTAGGTTTCCAAAACCTCTTGTTTTCTACATCAAAACTATATATATTTCCAAAACCTATTTTTTATATCAAAACTATAGTCTTCCCAAAACTAGAATTTCCAAAACTCCATCTTTCCAAATTCATGCCAAATCCAATCTTCCATTTAGGAAATTAGATCCTATCCTCTGTTTTTAGAAACAAAATCAAAATATCTTTTTTTAAAAACAAAATCCAATCCATTGTTTTAGGAAATAGGAATCTCAATCCTTCCAAACCCAAATCTTTCCTAATTCAACTACTTCCTAAACCTTAAGTTTCCTAAACTTAAACTTTTGAATATGTCCTCAAGCTTTAAGCTTTCAAACCTTTCTTAATTTTATCCCTTTCCAAATCTTAACTTTCCAAATCTAAGTTTTCAAACCCTTCTGAAGCTCAAAACCTTTCCTAATTTCAAGAATTTCTAAAACTCAAATTTTGAATCTTTCTAAAATTCTAAACTTTCCAATTTCAAAACTTTCTTAAAATGAAATCTTTCCAATTTCAAAACTTTCTTAATCCAACACTTTCCTAAATTAAAACTTTCCTAAAACGAAACTTTCAAAAAAAGATACTTTTTTGAAACTTTCCTAAATCGGACCTTTCTTAATTCAAACCCTTCCTAAATCCAATCTTTCTTCGATCTTCCAAGTCCAATATACGAGTCAAGTCTTTCTTAAACTCGAGTCCTTTCTAAATCCTTTCTTCTTAGGTCTAGGGTCTCTATTATTCCATTTCAAATTCCAATCTTCTATTCTAAAATCAAATCAAATCCAAATTCCAATTCAATCTCTTTCCTCCAATCATACCTTCTATTTTCTATTGGACTCTTGTGCGAACTACGATTGACTTGATTACTCAAAAAAGATACGTAGGCAACTCTCATGGGTGCGGTCACAACCTTTGTTAAATCTCCAATTCCAAATCTCTATTTCCAATCTCTAAAAATTTTCCAATTTCAAATCTATCTTTTCAAATCTCTTATCAAATCAAATCAATTTCTTTTCAAATCTATTTCCAAATCTATTTTCCAACTCCCTTTTTCTATTGCGTTTACATATCGTGCATCATTCTTTTAAACATTATTTTTCTAAAATTGATAGGATTGAACATTTGTTAATTGAAGACTCTCATAGGTGACTCTAGGGTAAATAGACATTTAGGTACCGCAAGGGTGGGGTAGGGTGATGGCTTAGTGCGTCTTCCCTACACGTAACTAACCTCTGAACCTAGTATCACTGTTTTCAAAGACCAAAATAGAGTTTATTTTCAAAAAAAGGCTTAAATGTTTTTCAAAGGTTGCCAAACAACCTGTTTTCTTAAAAATTCTCTCTTGAGAAGGTATTTTCAAAATCGTTTTCAAAAACCCTAAGTGTAGTATTCGGATTGTGCTTAGTTTTTAGATGACCTAACTCACCTTAATCAAGTTAAGTGATGACTCCAAATGTTTTTCAAAAGCCCTTTATTCAAATATATTTTCAATTCAAACCTAGTCGCACTCGTTCTTCTAGGAGGGTGAGTTCTAACGAGAGAGTACAATGTTTTTTCCGCTTGTGTGTGTATTCCTTGAGTGCGAAAAATCTAGGCCTGATAGCAACACTATGGTAATTAAATATGTTGAATTCTTAGAGCTTTGAGCTATTGTGCACTTTCAAAAATGAATTGAGGCAATCTTTGATCTTTTGAGCCATAGATTTCTTTCTTGATATAATTCCCTTGAAACTATCTTTAAGCCTATTTCTTTGTCTTCGCTTCATATATCATTGCTAAAGTTGCATCTCTAAAAAAAAAATACAAATATCTTCACGTGTGCAAGTTGAATTCTGAAATGTGGTGTTCTATTTGCAAAATGAAAGAAAAAGAAATTAGCAACGGAAGAAAAAAAACAAAACAAATGAAAAAGGGGAGTAGAAAGAAAGAAGAGAAAAAAAAAAGGAAGAAGAAAAGGATGTTGTCTGTTGAATTTTTTTTTTAAATGAAATAGGAAAATTGAAGGTATATATTCATTGATCAATTCATGCCTTGATCACACATATTTTTAGCATTTTATCCTTTCTTTCTCCTTACCTTAGACCTCATAGCCAAGTTACAACCTGAACAAAGTTCTCAAGGATGTGATGTGTACATTGCTTGTTTATCATTTTGTAGAGAATTCACTTATCAATTGCTTGTGTAATTTCAACAATGAGTATTCTTTCATGGAGTTATACTAAGTCATCTTACTTTATATATTTACATCATTTCTTTACTATTATTTCCTTTGATTTTATATTACATTTACTCTTTTACAACGACAACCGGTGTGAGATGCCTATGTTCTTTCTTACTTCTGAGAGAATAACTAGTGAGGTTGAATCAAAGCTTAAAGGATGTACTCGTGTTTTTATGTTGTAATATTTTTTTTTATCATGTAATGATCACACACACACAAAAACCTCTCATATATATTTTAAGACATTATTAGAGCATGCTTGTGTTTTGATACAGGTCATACTTTATCCTCATAATCCTTAGTTGCAGATCCATTTAAATGTTTGTGGGTACCATCACTAGAAACCTTTACGAGACACCACTCGTCCACTAGGGGTAACCCAGGGGTTTAAAGGCTAAGTGCATATGCTGAATGTACTCGTGATCCTTATGAAAGTGGAGCATATCTTTTTAAGTGTGTTTATTTATTTTGCTAGGGACTAACAAAAAGCAAGTTGGGGGGTGTGATTACATTGTAAAAATATAATTACAACTTCCTAATTTATGTTTGTTAGCATTAAAATAATTATAAATAGTTTAATTAATTTACTTTTAATCCTAATAAATTTTGTTGAGCATTTTATAGGCTTTTAGATAAAAGGAGGGAGTAAACTCACATAGAAAGAAAGGAGTTTTCATTGATTGGAGTCCACCCACATGGGCAAACAACAATTTTCCAGTAACTCTACCAAAATAAGCAAGACATGTTTTTGCTTTTGAATAAAAGAAAGAAGGCAACTTACATGAAAATTCACATGGAAAGATGAAAATTGACATGGAAAGATGGCAATTGACATGGAAAGAAGACAACTCACATGAAAATTCATATAGAAAGATGAAAATTAACATGGAAAGATGGTAATTGACATGGAAAGAAGACAAAAGAAGAAATTAATAATTAAAAAAAAGAATAATGCATCATTGTAGGGAATGAATGCCTTCATCTTGTGAGTCTATAAATAGCAATACCAAGAGAGGGAAGAGAGAGAGATATATGTAGGAGCTTCCAATTATTTATGAAGTCATTTTTTTTAAGTCAAGTCTCTTCAATATTATGAGTAGCTAATTTTACTCTTGGAGCCAATTGTAAAGATCATTCGAGGATCTTAGGATATCAACAAAAGTAATTGGTATTTCTTGGTAATTAAATTCTAGATCTTTGAGAAAATTTAGATTCTTGACTATGTTTGTAATACCTTCCGAATTGACAAAGCAGTTGGCATATACAAATCGATGGTATGAATCTATAGCGTTAATTTTACTATTCTAGATTTAATTATTATTGAAATTATATTTTTATTGCTAAATCTTCCAAATCAAAGGCTCAAGGCAAAGCCAATGATTTGAATTACAAAACCTCTGTTGATATTTCGAGTGAATCAAGTGGTCCGATCAATTGGATTCAAGACCGTTTTTGTTATTTAAAATCTAGTTCCATAATCATCAAACCTTCCAAAGCAATTTTTTTTCTTTTGGTTACTATTTTTCTGCACCAACTTTCAAATTTCAGCGGCACTATTCTTGGTGGAATTCAAACAGGCTGGCTTAGGTTTCAACTGAAACTAGTGTAATACTTCAGTATTTAACACAGCTTAGTGGGTATCTAATTTTTTACTGTGGGTGAATTTTCAACTCCAACTTTGCATGTTTTGTTAATTGTTTCCTGTGCATTCGATCTCAACTTACTGAGTTATTACTGCATCACAATCGCACACTGGCAGATTTTAATCACAATATTTAGAAGTGATCAGTACGTTAGTGGTTATGTGTGACCCCGTAGTTTTTTTCGTACTATATAAGTGTAAGCACCCTATTTTTGACCGCTCGGCGGTCTATAGTCCGTCCAGACTTGTATTCAACTCAATGCGGACATATTTTTAGTCAAATCAACTTTTCAAGTCTAATCCTATCTATTCATCGCTTCGCGGGTCCACTAGGCCCAAATAGAAGCAAAATGACCAAAATGCCCTTGTGGGCGTTATTTGGTCTAATCCCGTAAGCGCGTCTTTCCAAAGACGGTAAGTCCCCTTTCCAACCCCTTTTTCAATTCCAATTCCAATCCCTCTAAAGCTGATTCCTCGAGATAGTAAGTCTATCCTATCCAGCACGTTTTCTGAAGAAAGTCTCTTCGGAACGGTAAGTTCCTTCAAACTTGTCAACTGGGACGAGACCCCAAGTCCCTTAGATGGTAGAACGGTCCACCTTGGGCGCCTGCTAGCCCGCTAATGTAGAAATGTCCGTTTCAGCACGCCTTCTGAGAAAGTTGACTTCTCAAGCGCTAAGTCTCTTTAGCACCTTCTTGAGATTAGGTAGTCTCGGGAATGATCGCGAACCGTCAGAGTAGCGGAAGTACTCAAAAACATCGCAACCGTCAGAGTAGCAGAAATACTCGCAAGCAGGTCGATATAGGGAATTGCCAACAAACCCCCTGTATCACGAAACCGCCGTTAGAGTGGCAGAAATACTCAAAACCGAGGTCAACACCAGTGCCTGCTAGCCCACTTCGGTGAAAAAATGACCGAACTGCCCCTAGGGTCATTTTTCAGCACGTTTCTCGAGATAATACCTAAGCCTTCAGAATGGTAAGTCCACCCTTCCAAGATCGTCTTAGAGACGATCCGGTATGATTAGGTGCCTTCTAGTCAGTTTCGGGCCAATTCCGAGACTTTTCGGTTATGATGACCATTTTGTCCCTAGGCATTCGAACACCCCAGGGACCACATCGGCTCTGAGTGTCAAACTGGTAATCTCCCGAGAATACTTTTTATAGTAGTCTTGACCTTCTTTTATATTTCTAGATCATTCTGAGTCAGTTTCGGTAAACCCAGTGCAAAATAACCGTTTTACCCCTGGTGGGTTGGTCTCCTTTTTCTAGCCACACCGGCTCTTGGTATCAAACCGGTAACCTTTGGGAACATTCTAAATAATGTCTTCAAATCTCGAGTCTTCTTCCAGAACATTCTGAGTCCATCTCGACAGCTTTCTAGCCTATTTGACCGTTTTGCCCCTAATGGCCCGGTCAACCCTTCCGACAATTCTTGTCATCCTTTTTCAAGTCAAATACCTCCAGGACCCTATTCTGAGGGGTCCTGACCTTTTCTGGCCTTCCAAGCCACTCCTGGTCCCTTAAATCCTTCCCAGGCCTTCTGGAGTCACTCCTAGTAAAGTCAGGCTAAAAATTGCATGGTAGTCACTAGTACAAGCGTCCAAATCTTCTCAGGATACATTGCTTGCCGACCTTAAAACTTTTCTAATTGGTTGGTGCCACTACTAGTGGCGCTAGAAGCATTTTTGGCCTAGTGGCGCCAGAAGCATTTTTGGCTTGGCGCCACTGCAACAAGCGCCAGGTCATTCCCTTATTTATAAATACAGAGCCACCTCCAGCGTGAAAGGGTTCCGTAAACTCAATCTAAAAACCCTACTCTTTGATATACAGAGCTCGTAGCCTCCCAAAACCCTAGTCTCCTTTAGGTTTTCCAAACCCTAGCCTTCATACACAAACCCTAGCCTCTTATATATTTATACACTAGCCTTAAAGTCTCCATTGAAGACTTGAAGTGCTGCAATCCAGAGCTCTCAAAGATCGAAGACAAACTCTTGAAGACTGAAGTGAAGACCAAAGCAAGATAAGCAAAGCAAAGCGCGCAAAGCTAAGCAAAATAAAGAGGATACAAGGTAGGCTTCTTATTTACGTTTACGCATCTTCACCCTCTGTTCTCTCTCCTAACCCACTTGGGTTTTCTTCTATTTTAATCCCCTATCTTCTTTTTGCCCTTTCTTGCATGTTTGAAACAAGGAAATTTCCGGTCCATGTGTAGGATTAGGCTATTGGAGAGTCACCGTGTCGGGGGCTTTCTTTTAATCTAACCGGAGATCACATGGGTTTGGCCCCCTTGATTATGTAGTGAAGCCTTTTACCTTGTATGTTCATGACCCAATTTGCATTGTACATATCATGATCTTGCATTCTTTCAAAATTCATTTTTAAACTCGTTTTCAAAACTTGCATTAACATCGTTTTCAAAATTGAATCAAAATCTTCTTGTTTTCAAAACCACAATCCTAAGGTGGTTCTAGCCTTTTCATGGCTAGGGTTGCTTTAGGAAAATGTTACATTTAAAGTGACCAATATGGTCCATATTTTCAAATCCTCGTTGTTTTCAAAACCACTATCTTAAAGTGGTTCTAACCTTCTTATGGTTAGAATTGCTTTAGGAAAGTGAGATATTTTATATACTTTCTCAAAAATCTCTTCTTAAAATTCTCTTTTCCAACATGCTTTCTAAAAACTCTCTCCAATCTCCTTTCCAAAATTGTTTTCAAAAGCTCCCTCCAAAAATCTATTTTTCAAAAACTCCCTTTTCAACTCCTTTCCAAAACACTCTCTTCAAAATTTCTTTCCTAAAAACACTCCCTAGGTTTTCTTCTTAGAAAACTCTCTCCCTAAATCTCTTTCCTAAAAACTCTTTCCTAAAAACTTCTTCCAAAGTCTTCTTTCTAAAACCCCTCTCAAATTCCCTTTCTAAAAATTCCTCTTTAAAAGCTCCTTCTAAAATCTTCCTTCTAGAAACTCCTCTCTAGGATGTCCTTCAAATCTCCCTTTCCAAAAAAATCACTTTCCAAAATCTATTTTCTTAGAGCCCAAGTGAAGCCTTAGAGCCAATAATAAGAAAACCCTAATTTTCCTTCTCAAAAGCATGATTTTCAATCCCTTATTTTGGCCTCAAAACCTAGGTTTCCAAAACCTCTTGTTTTCTACATCAAAATTATATATATATATATATATTTGCAAATACCCCTTTTCTACATCAAAACTATAGTCTTCCCAAAACTAGAATTTCTAAAACTTCCCTTTTCAAAATTCATGTCAGAGAAGATTTCGCCAGTGAACTTCCAAAAAGTGAGTTTTCAAATTTTGTTGATTTTGATGTGTAGAACTTCGTTTGAATCCTGTGAATGGTGGAACTTGATGTTTTGATGTGTTTTGAACATGATGGTGATATTTTTTTTGCATGTTGGTGCTTGTTTGATTGAATTTGAGTGACTTTTCATGATTATGCGAAGAGAGTTTTCCGCAAGAATAGTGAATTTGTTCCTACAGCCTTGGGTATTGGGTTTTCTGGCTATATTTTTGTGCAATGTGCCTTAGAAAAATGTGTTCAATAACCTGAAGTTTCGTGATTTTTTGAAAACTCGGTGAATTTTTTATTTTTTGAAAAATAGGAAAATACTGAGAAAATTTAGAAAAATGAGAAAACTCAAGAAATTGATGGGATTTTTAGAGTTTAAAATTTGAAAAAGGTAGGAATATTTTTAGAAAACATTTGAAAGAATTTTAAGGAATTTTAGGGCATTTTTTGAAAACTATGGATTTATTGGAAAAATAAAACATGTGTTTTGAAAATTTTGAAAAATTGAAAAGTGTGCATGGGTGCTGATGTCATGTGATTGTGACAGTGTGAAGTACACATTTTGTGTTTTGTGTCGATGTTATGGGTGTTGTAGGGGCCATTTTTGAACGGGACTCTGCCGAAATTTTTAGAAATTAGGAGAAGAGTTGGTTAAAGTTTTAGAAATAAAATCTTTTGAAGGAAAAAGATAGAAAACCCTTGAAATTTGATTTGAAGTTGGAAAATCAAAATGTGCATGCAAGAAATTTGTTTTATCATTTGAAATCTTTCATTCATTCTGTTTGTGTTAGTTGCTTATTTTATTTTATTATTATTTGAACTGCATGCATGGTATTTTAATATCTCTTACCTTGGCTTACCTTTTCAGGAGGGCAGATGCGGGTGATGACGGTTCTAAGAGGAGACGCCGCTTGGGGAAGGCGGCTCAGACAGATTCCACTAGCGGCTCTAGTCAGTCCAGGGGTAGCCGACGGTCTACTGGGCAGGCAGCATCTAGTCAGAGTGGTCGGGGGAGTAGGCCACCTGTCGACCCCTTTCCCCCAGTTAAGCAGGCTTTCGTAGAAGAGTTGGACGTCGAGGTTTCCCACTTTTGACTTTTGGGATGGCTGACGCTATTTTGAGCTGGCTATGGGTTTGGTATGACGGGTATCCTCCAGATGAGCAAGACATTTTCGCTGGTCCTTTGGTTGCATGACTTCTCTCCTATTAGTGTAGCTTGTTTTCTGACAGTGGTTCCCTTTTGGCCACCTGACCTGTCTCTCTTCTATTTTGGGGAATGCTAGTTTGCCCCTACTCCCCATGAGTATGGCTTCCTCCTAGGTCTTCAGGATGGTTCAGCAGACATAGTAGGATCTGCCTTCCCTGACGGTTGCACGACAGTTGTCTCTTCCTAGCTTAGACTCCAACATGCTGTTCTTTCGCCTACCTTTCTACCCCAGTTTCCTTGCATTCCAGTGGAGTTCCTCTTTTCCGCTTTGAGTTCACGACGGGTATGTGGGCTCATTCGGGTGATTGGTACAATTCTGGACTGGTTTGTTTCTCGCGTGCTTAGTCTAGCTCTGCTTCTCCTAAACTTTTTGATGTTTCCACTGGGGGGGAATGACTTGGTCGACTGTCGGTTATGTGCACTGCTTGTCAAGATTCGTAAGGGGCATTTCCATGCTCCTAAGGTTGTGGGAGAGACCTTCGTAAGCCTTACCAGACTCCAGCCGGGGGTCAATGCTCATTTTCGGGGATATGCTTCATTATTCCAACTTTGAACGATCAGACACTTATTCGTTACTCCCCTTTTTCAGCATACAGGGTATCTTGAGTCAGGAGTCATTTGATTGGGGAGGTCGAGGGTGGGTCACTGCCCCATTCTTTGTTTCTTGTGGGTCATGGAAATCTGAGCTTTCTGAGGTGTGTAACGGTGCTGTAGATGTCTGAGTGGTGGCTTTAGCTCCTTTTTACATTTTCCTTTGTTCCCTGTTTCTTATTTGAGAGAGAGGAAAAGACATAGAGTTAGTGTTTGTACAAAAACAATTTATTTATGCTAGTTCTAAAGATGCACAGGTAAAGGGGTGAATGCATGTTATACCCTTTTTTTTATTTTTATTTTTATGAATGCGCATGGAATTAGATGTATAACTTATTTTGCATGTCCTACCTTTTTGATATATATATTTTATGAATGCACAGATTCATGCAGAAATGAAATTTAATGCATGTTATACTTTTGGATAATGCACATATAGGAATGGAATTGAATACAATGTCCCTCATTTTTTTTTTGGTGATAAATGCACAGATTTATGTAAGAATTGAATTAAATGCATGATGTACTTCCTTACAAATGAACAGGTTCATACAAGAATGTAGTTGAATGCATGCATAGATACAAACTACACAGGAATCTAAATTGATGTACATGTTATACATATCATGGATGTATTAGTATTACATGTATATAAGCTATTTACAAAGAATGTCCCAGTATTGCCCCAGGGCCCATACTATCAAGATTCTGTTTCCTTTCCAGGATTCTGCCCCATTCAGTTTTGTCCCATTCATATTGGGGTGTGATAGCATTTGCACCATTCTCCAGGGATCTTGACCTTTCGGTTTACTACTTTATCCCTACTTTCTACAGGGTTACTGTTTGGGATTTTTCTGATCTCACTTGGTTTTTCCTCTCAGATTTCCAAAATGCCACCATGGCTTGAGCGACAACTCGAATGCCCTTTGCAGAGCGATAAACAACTAAGCCCTCAATCTGAGAAGACTTTTTTTAAGACTATAATGTAGGCTGGGTTTAGGGGTTGTAAGAAACGAAGAGATAATTAGGCTCAAAGATCTTCTTTTAGTGGGTTGTTTAAACCAAAACCATCTGAGCACACCTTGGAGCATGAGATTGCCCCTTGCATTCCCTTTCAGTTCTCCTTTCTCATCTTAGTTGTCTTGGTATTGTTTAGGTTTATTTGGACTAAGCAATTTTCTTTGATCAGAGGGGACTTTAATTTGGACCATAACGTAGGCTAGGTTAAGGGGTTTATGAATGAAAAGGATGTGCAGGCTCAAATTCGATGTTGTTTCCAGTGGGGTTTAGATCCACACCATCCTTAGTTGGTCTTCCAGCGGGGTTTCGTCCCCTGATATCCTCCTTTAGTTTCAGCTACATGTTTGGCTCATTTAGATCAAGCAATCCTTCTCAATCAGAGTGGACTTTAGTAGGGTTGTAATATAGGCCATGGTTTGGGGTTTAACAAGAAAGGGTAAAGGCTCAAACCTATTATTTCTACTTGGTGGCCTTGTTACCTAGGATCACCTTTAAATTTCCTCTTTTACAAAAACGAGTTGAATTTTCTTATAACTTTTGACCTTCTAAGTCTGACGCTTACCCCTTTTTTTTTTTCTTTCTTACTTCCAGCTTTATATGCTTTTCCAACATCATTCTTTTCCAAGATAGCACAACATCATTCTTTTCCGGTCTTTCCTCTGATATGCTTCTTTTTTTCCTTTACTTTCTTGTTGCTTTTGATGAGACGAATATTTCTACAACTTCTTTCTCTCTGATCCTTTCTTTAACATTTTAATTTAACCCATTGTGGGCGGTGATCCCTAGGTTGGGGTTTCTGTCTAGAGAAAAAGGTAACTAGCTTAATAGGTTTGACAAGGGTTGCTTTTAACTGTATAGGAAATGAAATGAGGGCCTCTCTTCATTTTGAACAAGATTGCTTGATCCATAGAGCCTTCACGTTACTTCAGCTTGATGGTCAATGACATTCTCTGCCAGATCTTTTGCTGCTTGTCTACCCAAGTGTGGGGGAATGGTTTCGGATCGGGGTTGACAAGAAGAATCTTCTGCTTTTTGCAAGGCACTAATGGGTTAAGCAAAAGGATTATTTTTGTGTATGGTAGTATAATTGAGGGCCTCTAATCATTTCAAATTGAATTGCTTAGTCCATAAAGCCTTTGTACAAAATTTAGACATTACTCCTAGGGATGATGTGTTTCTGTCAGTAAAATCCTACATGTTCTATCAAATCAACTATTCTGTGCTCACCCCAATGTGGGGGATGGTTATAGGTTTGGGGATATCTGAAAAGAAATTTTGTACGACTCTAGTGGGCTGATGTCGCGCTCAGATTTTTCGCACTCGAGGAATACTCACCCAAGCGGAAAAAATGTTGTACTCTCTCGTTAGAACTCATCCTTCTAGGAGAATGAGTGCGACTAGGTTTGAATTGAAAATTAAATTGAATAAAGGGCTTTTGAAAAAGATTCGGAGTCACTACCTAACTTGATTAAGGTGAGTTAGGTCATCTAAAAACTGAGCATAGTCCGAAAACTACACTTAGGGTTTTTGAAAAACAATTTTGAAAATATCTCCTCAAGAGAGGGTTTTTTAGGAAAACAGGTTGTTTGGCAACCTTTGAAAAACATTTAGCCCTTTTTTTGAAAAATAACTCCTTTTGGTCTTTGAAAACAGTGATTCTAAGTTCGGAAGTTGGTTACGTGTAGGGAAGACGCACTAAGCCATCACCCTACCCCGTCCTTTCGGTACCTACATGTCAATCTACCCTAAATTTACCTATGAGAGTCTTTAACTAACTAATGTCCAATCCTATCCACTTTGAAAAACAATGTTTAGAAAAACATGATGCATGATATGCAAGTGCAATAGAAGAGAGTTGATTTAGGAAATAAATTTGAAAAGAGATTGATTTGAAATTAATTTGATTTGAAATTAGATTAGAAGAGATGGAATTGAAATTGGAAAGTTTGAAAATTTGGAAATAGAAATTTGAAATTGAAAGTTTGAAAGTAGATTGGAATTTGAGATTTGAAAAGATTTTGGAAACCGCACCCATGAGGGTGGAATTAAAAGTTTGAAAAGTGTTGTGACCGCACCTATGAAGGTTGCCTACGTATCCCTTTGGGGGAATCAGGTCAGTCGTAGTTCGGACAAGAGTCCAATTGAAAAGAGATTGATTTGAAAGAAAGAGATTGAATTGGAAATTGGATTAGAAGATTGAGAGATTGAACTTAAAATAGAAAATTGGAAATTGGAATTTAGAATTTAGGAATTGAGAAAATTGAATTTTGATTTGAAAAAGTAGAACTTGGAAAGATTTAGACTTGTTTTGGAAAGATGGAGGTTTAGGAAACCTAGACTTAGGAAAGATAGGAGACCTAGGAAAGACTTGAGATTAAGAAAGATCGGATTGCAATGTTGGATTTGGAAGATTTAGAAAGATTTGGAAACTTGAAATTTAGGAAAGATTTGGATTACGAAAGTTTCACTTTTGGAAAGTTTTGAATTAGGAAAGGTTTAGGTTTAAGAAAGTTCAACTTAGGAAAGTGTTGTTTTAGGAAAGGTTTTGAAATTAGGAAGTTTTAAAAATTGAAAAGTTTCGTTTTTGGAAAGGTTTGAAAAAGGGAAGTTTTCAACTTAGGAAATGTTTGAATTAAGAAAGGAAAAGTTTTGAATTAAGAAAGCTTTGAGTTTAGAAAGTTTTGAATTTAGAAAGCTCCATTTTAAGAAAGGTTTTGAAAAAGGAAAGATTTTAAAAATAAGGAAGTTTTGAAAATAGAAAAGTTTTGGATTTGGAAAGATATTGAAGTTTTGGAAAGATTTAGAATTTAGAAAGATTTAACTTAAGAAAGTTTTGAATTTAGGAAACTTTGGATTTGAAAAGATTTAAAATTTGGAAAGTTTAGGATTTAGAAAGTTTTAGAGTTTAGAAAGATTTAAGATTTTAGAAAGTTTTAGAGTTTAGAAAGATTTAAGATTTTAGAAAGTTTTAGAGTTTTAGAAAATCTTGAAATGAAGAAATGTTTGAATTTAGAAAATGTTTGAAAGCTTGAATTTGGAAAGTTAAGATTTGGAAAGGGGGTTGAATTAGGAAAGGGTTGAATTAGGAAAGATTTTTATGTTCAAGTTTTTGGAAACTTAGGGTTTGGGAAAGTGGAAGTTTAGGATGGATTTGAATTAAGAAAAAAAAAAAAGTTGGATTAGGAAAGGATTGGATTTTGTTTCTAAAAGGGAAGGTTTGATTTCGTTTCCAAAAACGGAGGATAGGATCTAGTTTCCTAAAAGGGGAAGATTTGATTCAGTTTCCTATAAGGAAGATTTGATTTGGCAAGGATTTGGAAAGGGAGGCTTTAGAAACCATAGATTTGAAAAACCATAGTTTTGACGTAGAAAATAGGTTTTGGAAACATGTATATTTTTTATGTGAAAACATGAGGTTTTGGAAACCTAGGTTTGGGGCAAAGTTTGAAAATCATGTTTTTGGAAAGAAAATTAGAGTTTCCTAATTGTGGGCTCCAACGCTTGATTTGGGCTCTAAGGAAAAGGGATTTTTAGAAAGTGCTTTTTTGGAAATGAAGGTTTTCTAGAAGGGAATCCTAGGGAGGAACTTTTGGAAAGTGAATTTGAAAAGGGAGTTTTTGGAAAAAGATTTTAAAGAGAAGGAGTTTTGGAAAGTGCGTTTTTAGAAACGAAAATTTTGGAAAGAAGATCCTAGAGGAGAGTTTCTAGAAGAAAAATTTTGGGAAGAGATTTTTTGGAAAGAGTTGTGGGGAACGTTTTTAGAAAGTCGATTTTGAAGAAAAGATTTTGGAGAGGAGTTGAAAAAGAGAGTTTTGAAAAACAGATTTTGGGAAGGAGTTTTTGAAAACAATTTTGAAGAGGAGAGTTTTAGGAAAGTATGTTGAAAAAGAAATTTTTAGGAAGAGATATTTGAAGAGAGGGTTTTTTGGAAAGTATGAAAATGTCTCACTTTCCTAAAGCAATTCTAACCATAAGGGGGCTAGAACCACTTTAAGAAAGCGGTTTTGAAAATCAACAAGATTTTGAAAATATGGACCATATTGGTCATTTTAAATGTAACACTTTCCTAAAGCAACCCTAGCCATGGAAATGCTAGAATCACCCTAGGATTGTGATTTTGAAAACAAATTTTTGAAAAAAGAGATTTTGATGCAATTTTGAAAACAAGTTTGAAAACGAGTTTGAAAACGAATTTTGGAAGATGCAGGATTATGATATGCACAATGCACTTTGGGGTCGTGAACATACAAGGTTAAGGCTTCACCACATAATCAAGGGGGCCGGACCCACGTGGTCTTCGGTTAGGCTAGAAGAAAGCCCCCGACACGGTGACTCTCCAATAGCCCAATCCTACACATGGACTGGGAATCCCCTTGTTTCAAGCATGCAAAGAAAGGGCGGGAAAGAGATGGGGGATTAAAATAGAGAAAACCCAAGTCGGTTAAGAGAGAGAAGAGAGAGGGGGGAAGTGCGAAAATTTTAATAGGGAGCCTACCGTATGTCTTGTTTATTTTGCGCGTCGTGCAGTCTTCAATTTCGGTCTTCGTCTTGATCTTCTTCTTCGACCTTCAAGGATTATCTTCAAGCTTTAGATGGCAGCTCTTCAAGTCTTCAAAGGATGGTTGAAGGCTAGTGTATGAGCGTATGGGGGAGTGTATAAGGGTATAGGGGACTAGGGTTTGTGTGGGGTGGCTAGGGTTTGGAAAACCTAGGGAGGCTAGGGTTTAGGAGGTGCTCGAGCTCTGTATATCGAAATATAGGATTTTTAGGTTCAGTTTGCAGACCCCTTTCACATTGAATGAGGCTCTGTATTTATAGAAGTTGGACAAACCTGGCGCCTGTTGCAGTGGCGCCAGGGTAAAATTGCTCTTGGCACTACTAGGAGTGGCGCCAGCCACTTAGGAAACTTTATAAGTCGGCAAGCAACATATCTTTGACTAGATTTGGGCGCCTGTACTAGTGACTACCATGTAACTTTTAGCCTGCCTTCACTAGGAGTGACTTCGGAAAGTCCGGGAATGATTTAGAGGAGCCGGGAATGACCCGGAAGGCCAGAAAGGAGCAGGAACACTTAAAATAATATCCTAGAGGTATTTGACTTGAAAAGTGAGGACAAGATGTGTCGGAAAGGTTGACCGGACCCTTAGGGGCAAAACAGTCAATCGGACCGGGAAGCTGCCGGGGCGAACTCGGATTATCCCGAAAGAAGACTTGGGATCTGAAAACATTATTTAGAATGTTCCCAGAGGTTGCCGGTTTGATTCCCAGAGCCGGCGTGGTCGGAAAAGGAGATCGACCCTCTAGGGGCAAAACGGTCATTTTGTGCCGGGTTGGCCGGAACTGACTCGGAATGACCCGGAAAGGTAAAGGAGGGTTGAGAACACTATAAAAAGTATTCTCGGGACATTACCGGTTTGATACCTAGAGCCGGTGTGGTTCCCGGGGTGTTCGGATGCCTAGGGGCAAAATGGTAATCTTGACCGGAAAGTCTTGAAAAATGTCCACAGGACAATTTGGACATTTTTTACCAAAGTGGGCTAACAGACACTGGTGTTGACCTGGGTTTTGAGTGTTTTTGCCACTCTAACGGTGTGAGTATTTCCGCTACTTGGACGGGGTTGATGATTTGTGAGTATTTTCGCTACTCGGACGAGGTTGATGATTTGTGAGTATTTTCGCTACTTGGACGGGGTTGATGATTTGTGAGTATTTCTGCTACTCTAACGGTTTTGTGAGTAATTTTGCTACTCGGACCATCTCGAGGAATAAACTGTCTCGAGAGTGGGACTGGAAGGGGTCTTACCGTCTCCGAAGAGACGTGCCTGGATTGGAACCGTCTCGAGGAATAAACTGTCTCGAGAGTGGGATTGGAAAGGGGTCTTACCGTCTCCGAGGAGACGTGCCTGGATTGGAACCGTCTCAAGGAATAAACTGTCTTGAGAGTGGGATTAGAAAGGGGTCTTACCGTCTCCGAAGAGACATGCCTAGATTGAAACCGTCTCGAGGAATAAACTGTCTCGAGAGTGGGATTGGAAAGGGGTCTTACCGTCTCCGAGGAGACGTGCCTGGATTGGAACCGTCTCGTGGAATAAACTGTCTCGAGAGTGGGATTGAAAAGGGGTCTTACCGTCTCCGAGGAGACGTGCCTGGATTGGAACTGTCTCAAGGAATAAACTGTCTCAAGAGTGGGATTAGAAAGGGGTCTTACCGTCTCTGAAGAGACATGCCTGGATTGAAACCGTCTCGAGGAATAAACTGTCTCGAGAGTGGGATTGGAAAGGGGTCTTACCGTCTCCGAGGAGACGTGCCTGGATTGGAACCGTCTCGTGGAATAAACTGTCTCGAGAGTGGGATTGGAAAGGGGTCTTACCGTCTCCGAAGAGACGCGCCTGGACTGGAACCGTCTCGAGGAATAAACTGTCTCGAGAGTGGGATTGAAAAGATTTTGGAAAGGACAATGCCCCTAAGGGAATTTTGGTTATTTTGCCTTTATTTGGGCCCGACAGGCCCGGGAAGCGATGGAGAGAAGGAATTTGAACCTAGAGAATTGGTTTCGATTGGAATATGCCCACAATGACTTGAAAACAAGTATGGATGGAGTGTAGACTGCCGAGCGGTCAAAAATGGGGTGCTTACAACTGAGCAAATGATAGTGTTTATTTGGGATAAGTAGAACAATGGCTTCTCATCATTTTAGGGACTCGGCTGCCCATCGCTTAGCCAGGATATCACACAAGTGTCGCCTTTTCAATAAACTCTGCACTTCTCTATTGAGACTGTCTTCCTCCTATCTCTCATTCTCTCTTTGTCTCTCGAAGGTTTTAACCTCTTTTAAATAGGTGACCTATGTTATCCCATTCTTCAAGTCGAGTCATCACTAAATGGGAAAGAATCCTTAAACGCAACAATCCTCCACAAGAGTATGAGACAAAGGGGATAAACCGAAAACTTCATCTTTTTCATTTCAAATCATGAATGCACGGCATGTGTGTTTATTTAAACAAGATATGCAAGAAAATAGACAGACAAAAAGGAAACAGATGAATTTTATGAAAACCTCCCTTTTCTTGTGGGCCTTTTGGTGAGAATCCTTAATAGGGTTTTGGGACTACAACAACCTCTTGGTGCTTCATTCATCAGGTGTATCAATGGAGGGCAAGTTCACGATATTTGAAATGTATTTGGAAGTTAGAGGATGTGTTGTTGCAATGCACGGGTTTGACAAGACTTTGCAAATGGTGAGGTCCTCTTCTGCATGGATAATGATTGTCTTGGCATGGCGCGAGGGTAGTTGCATAGAGGTAATGTCTTGCGAATGGATGGTTAATTATTCCTTCATATAGGTTCGGCCTCCTTCAATAGCCGGGCTTATCCTTGCATGAGTTTGAATTGGGCATGATACTAGAGGGGTTTCCATGAGTTCGGTTGTGCTCTTTAACCCCCTTTCTTGTCTTGCTTTTGTCTTCAGTTCTCTTAGTACTTGGAGATGAGGAGGGGGAGAATAGAAGATAAGAAACAAAAGAAGAAAAAAAAGAAGTTAGTGCCTTGATTTGAACATTTTTATGCAATGCATGTCTTAGGGGTGCCCCTACTTGAGAGAGAAACTAAACCTGATGTGTTTGCTCACTTTTGGAGATAGGGGATTTGCCCCTGTATGCAGATACCTTACTGTCAAGTGGGAACCATCAGCCATCCATGCATTCATTCGCAAAAGTAAAGAAGTACATTAAATTTTGGGTTTAAGATACAAAAGAATTGAAATACATTACAATAGGGGGAAATGAGCATTTTCCTTTGGACTTCCACTTATCTAGTTTTACAAAGGGAACACCTAAACTACTCTTGAGTCTTCGGATTCGCCTTCGTTGGATTTGATGTCGAGAAGGTCACTGAGAGACCTTGTGGATAAGTTGCCCCTTGTCTTCTCGACAATCCTATCTCCGTGAGCATAGAGGGACTAGGGCCCCTCTTATGGAATGGATTGATATGCATGTAATGAGTCCTTAGGGTTACATGGGAACCCTTAGGGTTTAGGCAGGTTTAATGCAAGAGAGAGTGACCTTGGTGTCACTCTCAATGGGTTGATCATATGCATGAGAATGCAGTGACTTGAGTTACTTGGAACTCTTGTCTTGACATGGAATATTGAATGCATGAATATGGGTATGCAAAGAGTATAGGGAGAGAGAATGCAATAGCAAAGTAAACGTGCATGCATGAGCAACTAGACAATCATTATAACAGTAAGAATACAGACATTATAACAACATGAATAGATAGGTATAAATGAAAGTAAGAGCAGTCGCCCTTTCCTCCGTGGTTTTGAAAATGGTGCCCGTGTCTTAAATCCGGCAGAGGTTCGGCTATGCATGGTGTCTATATGAGTATGAGATTGAGGGTTGACTAATGCGTCCTAAAAAGGCTCGGTCCCTGGATCTTCAAACCTAGGCCCACTCCCCGAGGTGGTGCCATGATCGGTTGGTGATCCGAGCGGGGGAACCATCAAGAGGCCGTAGGCGAATAAACTGACATAGCATCTTGCCCACAACCAATATACCGTTCCCCCTTCCTAACTAGAAAGAACATATTAGGGTAATAATGCAAGTATGCAGAATGCAAGTGCACATGCAGTGTGTGTGTGATTTTAAAAGTGGAGGAAAGAGCCTAACAACTTCCATTCATCCTATTCATCACATTCATGCATAGCAGTTAATAAAATTTAAACAAAATGTGTACCTACAAAATAAAGATGCAAGTGTTAGTATGAGGATGGCAAACATAATACAAGATAATATGAATAAATGCATGTTTTTTTTTAAATCAATTCTGAAAATTTAGTTTTGAAAATTTAAAGTGAATAGGATTGAACCAAGTTAATTGAAGACTTTACATGGGTGAAGGGTACAGAGACATGACTACGGCCTAACCCTCTAAGTGTCCCCAGTGGAGTCGTCAGCTGTCGCGCCCAGAATTTTCGCACTCGAGGAATACTCACACAAGCGGGAAAAACACTGTACTCTCTCGTTAGAACTCACCCTCCTAGAAGAATGAGTGCGACTAGGTTTGCATTGAATATTGATTTGAATAAAGTGCTTTTGGAAAAATTTTGGAGTTGCCACCTAACTTGATTAAGGTGAGTTAGGTCACCTAAAAACTAAGAATAATCCGAAGACTATGCTTAGGGTTTTTAAAAAACGATTTTGAAAATGTCTCCTCAAGAGAGAGTTTTTAAGAAAAACAGGTTGTTTGGCAACCTTTGAAAAACATTTAGCCCTTTTTTAAAATAACTCCTTTTTTGGTCTTCGAAATCAGTGATCCTAGGTTTGGAGGTTGGTTACGTGCAGGGAAGACGCACTAAGCCATCACCCTACCCCGCCCTTTCGGTACCTACATGTCAATCTACCCTAGATTCACCTATGAGAGTCTTTAACTAACTATTGTTCAATCCTATCCACTTTGAAAAACAATGTTTAGAAAAACATGATGCATGATATGTAAGTGCAAGAAAAGAGAGTTGATTTGAAAATAGATTTGAAAAGAAGAACTTGATTTGATTTTAGAAGAAAGATTTGAAAGGATAGATTTGAAATTGGAAAGTTTGAAAAATTAGAAATAGAGATTTGGAAATAGAAATTTGAAATTGGAAGCTTGAAAATAGATTGAAGATTTGAAAAGATTGTGGAATTTGAGATTTGGAAAATGTGGAGGTAGAAATTTGAAAAATGTTGTGACCGCACCCATGAGGGTTGCCTACGTATCCTTTTGGAGGAATCAAGTCAGTCGTAGTTCGGATAAGAGTTCGATTGAAAAGAGATTAATTTGAAAGAAAGAGATTGAATTGGAAATTGGATTGGAGGATTGAGAGATTGAACTTGGAATAGAAGATTTAAAATTGGAATTTAGAATTTTGGAATTGAAGAGATTGGATTTTTATTTGAAAAGGTAGAATTTGGAAGAAAGATTTAGACTTGTTTTAGAAAGATGAAGGTTTAAGAAACCTAGACTTAGGAAAGATTTGACTCGACTTGGAAGGTTTAGGAGATTAGGAAAGATTGGATTTAGGAAATGTTTGAATTAGGAAAGGTTTCAAAAAAAGGAAAGTGTCATCTTAAGAAAGTTTCGATTTGGAAAGTTCTGCTTTAGGAAAGTTTTCGAATTAGGAAAGTTTCATTTTTGGAAAGTTTCAAATTAAGAAAGTTTTGAATTGGGAAAGTTTTCAAATTAGGAGAGTTTCAAAATTAGGAAAGTTTTGAAATTAGAAAAGTTTTGAATTTGGAATGTTTCAACTTAGGAAAGTTTTGAATTTGGAACGTTTTGAAATAGGGAAGTTTTGAAAATTGGAAAGTTTAGAAAACAAGGAAGTTTTGAAAATAAGAAAGTTTTGAGTTTAGAAAGTTTTAAAGTCTTGGAAGATCTTGAGATTAGGAAATGTTTGAGTTTAGGAAAGGTTTGAAAACTTAGATTTGGAAAGGGGTAGAATTAGAAAAGAGTGTAATTAGGAAAGATTTGAAAGTTTAATGTTTAAAGAAAGATTTGAAAGTTTTGAAAAACTTATGGTTTAAGAAGGTGGGAAATTAGGAGAGAGTTGAATTAGGAAGGATTTAGATTTTGAGTTTTAAAATTTAGGAAAGATTTTTATGTTCAAGTTTTGGAAACTTAAGATTTAGGAAAGTGGAAGATTAGGAAGGAGTTGAATTAGGAAAGATTTGGATTAGGAAGTGATTGGATTTAGTTTCTAAAAGAGAAATTTTGATTTTGTTTCCAAAAACGGAGGATTGGATTTGGTTTCCTAAAAGGAAGATGGGATTTGATTTCCTAAAGGGAAAATTAGATTTGACAAGGATTTAGAAAGGGAGGTTTTAGAAACCCTAGATTTGGAAGACTATAGTTTTGATGTAGAAAATAGGTTTCGGAAATATGTTTAGTTTTGATGTAGAAAACAAGAGATTTTGGAAACCTAGATTTGGGGCAAAGTTTGAAAACCATGTTTTTTGGAAAGAAAATTAGGGTTTCCTAGTGGTTAGCTCTAGGGCTTGACTTGGGCTCTAAGAAAAGAGTTTTTGGAAAGTGCGTTTTTGGAAACGAAGGTTTTTAGATGAGAATCCTAGGGAGGAGTTTTTGGAAAGTGAATTTGAAGAGAGAGTTTTTGGAAAGAGATTTTAAAGAAAAGGAGTTTTTGGAAAGTGTGTTTTTAGAAACGAAGATTTTAGAAGGAAAATCCTAAAGGGGAGTTTCTAGAAGGGAGATTTTGGAAAGAGAGTTTTTGAAAAGATTTTTGGAGAGAGTTTTTCTAGGAAAGAGACCTAGAGAACGTTTTTGGAAAGTGGACTTTGAACAGAGTGTTTTGGAAAGGAGTTGAAAAGAGAGTTTGGAAAAATAGATTTTTGGAGGGAGTTTTTGAAGACAATTTTGGAAAGAAGAGTTTTAGGGAAGTATGTTGAAAAAGAGATTTTTAGGAAGAGATTTTTGAAAAGAGAGCTTTTAGGAAAGTATAAAAAACATCTCACTTTCCTAAAGCGATTCTAACCATGAGAAGGCTAGAACTACTTTAAGAAAGTGGTTTTGGAAACAACAAAGGTTGAAAATATGGACCATATTGGTCACTTTAAATGTAACACTTTCTTAAAACAATCCTAGCCGTGGAAAAGCTAGAATCACCCCAGGATTGTGATTTTGAAAACAAGTTTTTGAAAAGGAAATTTTGATGTAATTTTGAAAACAAATTCGAAAACAATTTTGAAAACGAGTTTGAAAACGATTTTTGGAAGATGCAAGATCATGATATGCGTAATGCAATTTTGGGGTCGTGAACATACAAGGTTAAGGCTTCACCACAAAATCAAGGGGGCTGAACCCACGTGGTCTCTGGTTAGCCTAAAGGAAAGCCCTCGACACGGTGACCCTCCAGTAGTCTAATCCTACACATGGATCGGGAGTCCCCTTGTTTCAAGCATGCAAAGAAAGAGGGGGGAAAGAGATGAGGGATTAAAATAGAGAAAACCCAAGTGGGTTAGGAGGGAGAAGAGAAAGGGGGAAGTGTGGAAATTTAAAGAGAAAGCCTACTGTATGTCTTGATTATTTTGCTTGCTTTACGCGCCTTGCTTTTTTTCGGTCTTTGTCTTGATCTTCGTCTTCAATTTTCAAGAGTTGTCTTCAATCTTCAAACTTCAGATTGTACCTCTTCAAGTCTTCAAAGGAAGGCTGGAGGCTAGTGTATAAGTATATGGGGGTGTGTATAAGTGTATAGGAGGCTAGGGTTTAGTGTATGGTGGCTAAGGTTTGGAAAAACTTAAGGAAGCTAGGGTTTAGGGAGTGTTTGAGCTCTGTATATCGTAATATATGATTTTTAGACTGAGTTTGCGGATCTCTTTCACGTTGGAGGAGACTCTGTATTTATAAAGAGAGGAATGCACTGGCGCCTGTTGCAGTGGCGTCAGGCCATTTTTTGGCTTGGCGCATTTAGGAAATATTTAAGGTCGGCAAGCAACGTATCTTTAACTAGATTTGGGCACCTGTACTAGTGACTACCATGTAATTTTTAGCCAGGCTTCACTAAGAGTGACTCCGAAAAGTCTGGGAAGGAGTTTGGGAGACCGGGAATGACCCGGAAGGCCAGAAAAGAGCAGGAACACTTAAAACAGTGTCCCGGAGGTATTTGACTTTAAAAATGAGGATAGGATGTGTCGAAAGGGTTGACTGGGCTTTTAGGGGCAAAACAATCAATTGGATCGGGAAGTTGCCGGGACGGACTTGGACTGTCCCAGAAGAAGACTTAAGATTTGGAAACATTATTCAGAATGTTCCCAAAGGTTGCCAGTTTGATATCCTAAGCCGGTGTTGTCAGAAAAGGTGATCGGCCCACCAGGGGCAAAACGGTCATTTCGCACCGAATTTACTGGAACTGACTCGGAATGATCCGGAAAGGTAGAGAAAGGTTGAGAGTACTATAAAAAGCATTCTCAAGAGGTTACCGGTTTGATTACCTAGAGCCGGTGTGGTCGAAAAAGGAGACTGGCCCACTAGGGGCAAAACGGTCATTTTGTACCGGGTTGGCCGGAACTGACTCGGAATGGTCTGGAAAGGTTGAGGAAGGTTGAGAATACTATAAGAAGTATTCTCAAAAGGTTACCGGTTTGATACCCAGAGCCGGTGTGGTTTCCGGGGCGTTCGGATGCCTAGGGGCAAAATGATCATCTTAACCGAAAAGTCTCAGAAAAGGCCCAAGGGGCAGTTTGGTCATTTTTCACCAAAGTGGGCTAGCTGGCATTGGTGTTGACCTGGGTTTTGAGTGTTTCTGCCACTCTGACGGTGGTCGTCGTGACATAGGGGTTTGTTGGCAATTCCCTACATTGACCTGTTTACGAGTATTTCCACTATTCTGACCATCTCGAGGAATAAACTGTCTCAAGAGAGGGATTAGAAAGGGGACTTACCATCTCCGAATGACGTGCCTGATTTAGAACCGTCTTGAGGAATAAACTATCTCGAGAGAGGGATTGGAAAGGGGACTTACCGTCTTCGGAAAGACGTGCCTGATTTGGAACCATCTCGAGGAATAAACTGTCTTGAGAGAGGGATTGGAAAGGGGACTTACCATCTTCGGAAAGACGTGCCTGATTTGGAACTGTCTCGAGAGAGGGATTGGAAAGAGGACTTATTGTCTTCAAAAAGACGTGCCTGATTTGGAACCGTCTTGAGGAATAAACTGTCTCGAGAGAGGGATTGGAAAGGGGACTTATCGTCTTCGAAAAGACGTGCCTGATTTTGAACCGTCTCGAGGGATAAACTGTCTCAAGAGACGGATTGGAAAGGGGTCTTATCGTCTTCGAAAATACGTGCCTGATTGGAACTGTCTCGAGGAATAAAATTTCTCGAGAGTGGGGTTGGAAAGGGGACTTACCGTCTTCGGAAAGACGTGCCTGATTTGGAATCGTCTCGAGGAATAAATTATCTCAAGAGAGGGATTGGAAAGGGGACTTACTGTCTTCGTAAAGACGTGCCTAACTTGGAACCATCTCGAGGAATAAACTGTCTCGAGAGAGGGGTTGGAAAGAACAATGCCCCAAAGGGCATTTTGGTCGTTTTGCCTCTATTTGGGCCTGGCGGGCCCGCGAAGCGATGTATAGATGGGATTTAGACTTAGAGAGTCAGTTTTGATTGGAATACGTCCATATTGACTTGAGTATAAGTCTGGATGGAGCATAGACTGCCGAGTGGTCAAAAATGGGGTGCTTACACAAACACAATTCAAACTTTCCAAAAACATGAAAGTTCACCGGAAGCCCTAGGAGAACATCCCGAGTGCAACCGATTCCCCCGAAACCTTCCCGATTGACTTAATTATCGAGACAAAGTTTGGATAAACCTTTCCGGCAATGGAAAGTATGCTACATGCGCTCAAATTTTAATCAGATCGACCAATTTTTTATCAACAGTCGAGATTTAACCAGTACACAGGATGCCACGTTTCATTCTGGCAATGGAACAGTACTTGTGCATGTCCTACATGCGCTAGGTCAAATTTTGGCCAGGCGCACGTCATACATGCGCCAGGTCTATTCCAGAATGTCTATAAATACCAGCCCCCCCTTTGCATATTCCAACTCTGATTTTTGATGCAAAGCTCTGCTGAAGTCACTCTAGAACTGCGAATCTCTATACACACTTCATCCCTCCAACACTTAGCTTAGATTCCATCATCCCCAAGCCTATATACTTCACATATAAAGCCTTATACACCATCAAACACTCCCTACCAGGCCACTAAGCCTTCTTAAAGTCATTCAAGCTCCAATCAAAGCATCCTTGAAAGATTACAAGTGTGTTGAAGGCAAAAGGTGGTATCCCTTTTACATTTGTGTTTTCCCCCACTCTTTTCTTCTCCCTCCTAGCCTACTTAGGCTATTCTCTATTTTAATCCCCATCTTCAACCCCCCTTTCTTGCACGCTTGAGCTAAGAGGGCTCTTAGATCATGCCTAGAGGAAAGCAAGTGAGAGCCACCGTGTAGGGGGACCTCTCACTAGCCTACTTTGAGATGGGATGGCCTATGAGCCCCTTGTTTATGTGGTGTAGCCTAAAAGCCTTGTATGTGATCATGACCCCTTGTATATTACTATTTTGATCATATCTTGTATGCTTGGCTTCATTTTATGCTTATTGTCATGTTCTACAATGCTTACATTGCTCTTATTTTTATGCCATTTTCAAGCTCTATATTTCTTTCAAAAATGGTTCCAAGAGTTGTCCCCTTGAAGCCTAGGATGAAACCTTAGAAATCATGCCTTAGAAAATCCCCTTCTTACCCCCTAACTCCCACTTTGGCATCATGACATTTTAACTTGTATAAGGGTTGCTTTCTAATTCTCTAATTTTTAAGATTTTCATTCTTTTAAGTGTAGAGGTTGGAACGGACCTATGGAACCTCTCTTGAGTGGTCTTCCTTTTATTTGACCATATGAACCCTCTCTTGATGGAATGGTTCCCTTGAAAAATAGTTTTCAAAATCCTTCTCAAAAGATGATTTTCAAAAATGCATTCTCTACATCTTTGCATCAAAAATGATTTTTCAAAAGTTGCCATCATTATGTTGATTTTTGAAATCCCTACTCTTGTCAAGATAAAAGTTATAATGGCCATGAGGAAACCTTCCTTGGAATGATTTCCAAACACCAACCATATAAACCATACTCTTGACTAGAGTCAAAATTTTCATGGAAATGATCTTCAAAAGGGTTGTCCACCAAAGTCCATTGCATAACATATTTTGTTTGTCAAAGCTCTTTCCAAAAGCGCATCAAACCAACTTTAAAAACCATTTTTCAATCCAACTCTAGGTTAACTTGACCCTAGTTGACCAACCCTAGGTTAACTTGACCCTAGTTCACTCACCTTAGGTTGACCTGACCCTATGTCATCCTAACCTTAGGTTAACCCTACCCTAGTTTGCTAACCCTAGGTCACCTTAACCTTAGGTTAACCTAACCTTAGTTAGCTAACCATAGGTCATCTTAACCCTAGGTTAAACCAACCTAAGTTAGTTAACCTTAGGTCACCCCTAACCCTAGGCCAACCCAACCTAGGTTAGTACACTTCAAGGTTCCAACTCTTGAACCTTTTTCTAAATGATCATTCAATTTTAAACTATTCTTGTAACCTATTTTTCCAAAACCCCCTACTCTCTTGATTCAAAAAAACCAATTCCATAAACTCTTCAAATGTTCTGACACTCCATCTTTAAGGCATTTTCAAAAATGTTTTCAAAAGGTCACAAACCTAAGGTGTCCCTAGCCCTCTCATGGTTAGGGATTCTAAGGAAAAGTGATATATCAAGAACAACCTCCAAGGTTGTCCATATTAGGATTCCAAACCCTATGCCATTTCCAAAAACCACTTTCAAAAACTAATTCATCAAAACATTCCTCCAAGGTTTTCAAAACAAGACTTCAAAAACACTTTCAAGTTCTCTTGATTCATGCCAAAGCATTTTTCCAAAACTCCCTTAAGTTGATCCAAAAACATTTTTAAAACACTCCACCATCCAATTTCAAGTCAAAACTTCCAAGACCACAAAGAGTCTTCAACTTCTAAGATCGCAAAGAGTCTTCAACTTCCAAAGACCTCAAAGTGTCTTAAACTTTTCCAAAGATCTCCAAGTGTTTTAAACTTTTTCAAAGACCTACAAGCGTCTTAAACTTTTAATATCACAAAGAGTCTTCAACTTCCAAAGACCTCAAAGTGTCTTAAACTTTTTCAAAGACCTCAAAGTATCTTAAAATTTTCCAAAAGCCCCAAAGTATCTTCAAACCTTCCAAAGGCCCTAATGCGCCTATCCTCCATCGGACTCTTGCTCGAACTACGAATGATCTAATTCTCGCCAAATGAGATACGTAGGCAACCTAAAATGGTGCGGTCATAACTTTTATTTCAACTTCAATCCCTTTTTTCAAAAATTCCAATCAATTCAAAGTTTCTATTCCAAACTCTTTCGAAACCCCCATTATTTTCAAACGTCTTCCAAAAACTTGCATCATGCATCATCTATCCAAAAAGTGATGACGAAACCCCGTTTTCAAAATTCTAAACTAAATATTAAGTGGACAATAGTAACCGGTTATTCTAGTGAGTGAACAAAGGGTGATTAGACATGTAGGTACTGAAAGGACGGGGTAGGGTGATGATCTTAGGATATTTTTCCTACACGTAACCAACCCCCAAACCATAGATTTCTGTTTTCAAATGACCAAAATGGAGTTATTTTTCAAAAGGTCTTAAATCTTTCCAAAAGTTGCCGAACAACCTATTTTCTTAAAAACCCTCTCTTGAGGGAGTTTTCAAAACCTTTTAAAAAAAAACAAACCCTAAGTTTAATCTTCGGACTAACACTTAGTTTTAGGTGCCTTAACTCACCTTAATCAAGTTAGGTGGCGATTCCTATTTTTCTAAAAAGCCTTTAGTCAAACCAATTTTCAAACCTAGTTACACTTGTCCTTCTAGGAGGATGAGTTCTAGTGACAGAGTTTCGTGCTTTAGGGTCTCTGAGCCGAAAAGACCTTAGACACCCACAAACCAGGGCGCGACACATAGATATATAGGCAGTGAGAGAAACTGTTAACCCACGTTGCACAAATTATATTGCGGAGTAGTTATTATTTCTTTATTTGAAATATCTTGGCGAGCATGGGAGTGTGGCTAGGCTTTGAATGGGTGTTCACCCCTTTTAGCAGTGCACATGCTTTAAACTGAGAAAAACTGATTTGATTTTATTATTATGTTATGCTTGTGTATTGTCCCATCATTTAATTGGTCTTGCAATGAAGGGACCAAACTTTTGCAGGTTTCCTATCAATTTGCAAGTTTACCCGAGCTCATTTGTATGCATATATACGTACAACATATGTGTATATATATTTATATCTATTCCTTTATTTTAAAAATGATCTTTTTTGTCCACTTCCAGATACATACATATATATATATACAAAACTCATGTTTTGATGGACTCTTCCACCCAAGCAACCCTCACTTTGTTCCGGAATATTCTTTTATTTTTATTATTGTTATTATTGCTATTTATTTTGTTTGGCAGACACCTGTATAGCTCACATGTTGAATTCGTCCTATTTAACCATCCCCACATCCGCCTCTAGAGTGTTTCTTTTTTGTTTTTTTTAATATTAAAAGTCTAGAAACCTGCAGGTTGTTTGTGGAAATTTGTACAACCACCAATGGAAAAAAAAAACATGAACCCACGTCTGCCTTTTTTTTTTATTATTTTATATCATTTATTTCTATAACACTTTAAGACATTCATTAATGTAATTAACTTTGGCTATGTGTATAGAATTTGACATTTGGAATTATATAACCTAAGCAACGTGTGACGTTATTAAAAACCTTATACTATTAGCTGGGTTATTTAAATCCACTTGTTAAATTTATTTTAGAAAATTTTGATCTCAAACAGCCAAGTGCAGGTAGAGCTCTTTCTCTTTCTCTAGTGTTGATAGTAGTGGTGGCTAAGGTAGGTATGCTTTCAGGTCGGCCAAAGCTCTATCACAATCTGGGCTCCAGTTAAAACATTCCTGCTTCTTCATGAGCTGAAATAATGGTCGGCATTTGTCTGATATTCGGCTGATGAACTTGTTAGGTGTTGCCGCCATCCCTATTAGCTTTTGAACTTCTTTGATATTTCTCGGGGCTTGGATGTTTTGGATGATAGTGATCTGATCAGGGTTTGATACAATTCCTTGGTGGGTGACCAGGAATTCCATGAATTTTCTCAACCCAACTCTAAACGCACACTTCAAAGCATTCTGCCTCATCTTGTATTTTTTTAGGATGTCAAACACTCCCTTTAGGTTATCGAGATGGTCTCTGCTTACCCTTCTTTTCATGACCATGTCGTCAATGTACACCTCCACTGTGTTACTGATGTGATCTTTGAACATTTTCATCACCAACTTTTAGTAGGTCACACCGGTATTCTTGAGTCCAAAGGGCATCACTTTGTAACAAAAGATGCAGCTTGGGGTGATGAAGGCTGTATTTTCCTCATCTTCTTTGTGCATAGGAATTAGGTAATACCCTCTGTACGCATCTAGGAAACTCATCCTCTCCTAACTAGAAGTTACATACACCAGATGGTCGATCTTTGGGAGTGGAAAAGGGTCCTTGGGGAATGCTTTATTCAAATTAGTGAAGTTCACACATATCCTACACTTGCCATTCGTTTTCTTGATGACAACCGTGTTAGAAAGCCATCGTGGGTAGTATTTTGGCCCAAATATGCAACCCAAGAGGGGGGGGTGAATTGGGTTTCTCAATATTAATAGAAAATAATGCAATTAAAAACTAATTAAGCAATGGAACAGTAATCAAGCAATGAATGAACAATGTAAGCAAGCTATAAGATGCCAAGAGGAAAAACAGAGCACAAATGAACACCAAATTTACCAAGATTTAGCCACATCATGGGACCTAAGTCTTCACTCCCAAGATCCCCTTGAAAGCCTTCCACTATGGAAAAACTCCTTTACATGGTAGGTGCTAGTTGCCCAAATGACCAGTTCACTTTTTACAAGAACTCTTCCCAAGTTCTCAAAGATCGAAGTGATATTGTCCAAACTTCACTCAAACTTACAAGTATTTTTGTCAAGAACACTTAAAATCATAGGTTTACAACCCACCCAAGTAAAATAAATGAAGATTATACAATGAGTAACTCTTAACAAGAGCACATAAGCAGGTTCAAACTCAATAAATAACCCCAATAACCCAGCAAAGAGAATATAGCAGTGATGCTCAGAAATTTCAGCTTTCAATCTTAGATTCAGTACTTAAATCCTTGGATTCTTGTGTAGAAATGCTATAGGGATCTTTTATATATAGTCTTGCATTAATTCTAGTCGTTGGTGGTGGTTGGGAGTGCATTGAACGCAAGGTTGATATTGACTTCATGTCTTGATTTTAATGATTACAAAACATGTGTTTGTTATCTAATGGTCCTACTTAGTGTGTAGATTATGTAGTGCCTTAATCTCAATAAGATTATGACTTGAAGCTTGTGACATTGGAAGACATTGAAAGAGTTATGTTGCAAGTATACCTAATATTGTTAAAGGTTGGTGCATATAATGGGTTGGCACATTCCTTAAAGACCTCTTAACAAGATTGTGATTGATGATCACTTAGATCTGAAGAGATGAACTTGAAAAGGAGATCGACATAAACGAAAAGAAGATTGGCATCAACCGTGTGAATATCTGGGCTTGAAAATGAGATCGGCATCATTGAGAAGAAGATTGGCACCAAGAAGAAGAAGGTCGGCAGGTCTTTTGAAAGAATCGACACCTTCTACAATATGGCATAGCAAGATTAGAAAAGGGTATTGACAACAATTAAAAGAAAGTCGGCAATAATAAGAAAAAGATCAGCAACAATGAGTAGAAGATTAGTTGAAGAGAAGAGATTACAAGACCTAGAAGCTTTCTTGAAGATTTTGGTGAAGTCTTGGATCAATGGAAGAAGTGATGTTGATTGAAGAATCTTACAAGTAATCAAAGTGGATTGATTCCATCTCGAAGAGATTTAAAGTGTTCTTGAAGATTAACAAGCTTTAGAGAAGTCATTTCAAGCTTTGGAAGCCTCATTTGGATGATCCTTGAAGAGCTTGAAGACTTTGGAGAAGTTCGAAGAAGTTTTACAAAAGTTGAAGGTTTGAGCTAAAAATAGTTGACTCATGGATCTCAGGAGTCGACACATAAAGACAAAGGCCATGGACCAGAGTCTGCCCAGAAAAGGGGCCGATCTTTTCAGTTTAGGAGTCGACACATTGGTCTAGAATGTAAAGTCTTTAAGAAGGTCTAAAAAGAGTCGACCCCTATTTCTCAGGAGTCGACACAATGGGACAAAGAGCTGAGGAAGATGATAGCAGAATAAAAAGAGTCGACCTCTTCGGCAAAAGAGTCAACTCCTTGCCTATAACAACTAGTTTTTCAAACAGCCTAACAGCTCCAACTTGCATTAAATGCACTCCCAACCACCACCAAAGGCTATGATTAATTTAAAGCTATATATACAAGATCCCCACAACATATATACACAAGAATCTAAGGATTTAAGAGATATACAATTGATTGAATGCTGAATTTTTGACCGATACTGCAACATTCTCTTTGCTGGGATATTCTTTGTGCTTCAACTTACTTATACACTCTTTAAGAGAGTTACCCATTATATACTCTTTATATGTTTCTCTTGGGAGGGTTTGTAAAACCTGTGAGTTTGAGTGTTCTTGTTAATGATATTTATAAGTTTGAGTGAAACTTGAACAAAATCACTTAGAGGGTTTGGGAGCTTGGGAATAGCTCTTGTAAGAATTGAGCTGGGCACTTGGCAATTAGCACCTGCTGTGTAAAGGACTTTTGTATAGTGGAAGAGCTTTCAAGGGGATGTTGGGAGTAAGGACGTAGGTCACACGTTGTGATTGAATCTCAGCAAATCTGGTGTTCATTTCTGTGCTCTGTTTTTCATTCTAGCATTTCATTGTTTGCTTGCATTGCACTTACACTATTTGATTTATAGTTCCTTTGGGTTATTAGCTTTTAAATTGAATTATTATCTGAATATCTTTGAAAAACTCAATTCACCCCCCTCTTGGGTTGGTTATTTAGGCCAACAATTGGTATCAGAGCTAGTACTCTATTTTAAAAGCTTAACATTCTTAGAGTTCATCCATGGTAACCATGATTGGAAGCTCTCGTGGTGAGGGTCAGTCCACCAATAGAACTCTCATGTTCAATGGAACTAACTATAATTGTTGGAAGAATAGAATGAGAATATATATATTCAATCTATTAATTATGAATTATGGAAACTCATTGTGAATGGTCCTAAGATTCCTACCAAGACCATTGAAAGAGAAGAAATCCCCAAAACTGAAAGTGAGTGGGATGAGAATGACTTGAGACTTTTGCAGTCTAATGCTATGGCAATGAACATTTTATATTATGCTTTAGAGCCAAATGAATTCAATAGAATTTTAACTTGTGAATCAGCCAAAGAAATTTGGGATAGACTTAAGGTAATTGAAGGGACCAATCAAGTCAAACAGTCCAATATTAATATTCTTATGCACACTATTTAGAATGAAATCTGATGAGTTCATTACTGAAATGTTCATTAGATTTATTGACATTGTTAATGGATTAAAATTTCTTGGTGGAGTTTATCCTAACAGTAAATAGGCGAGAAAGATTCTTAACTCTTTGCCAAAAGACATAGGAAGCTAAGATGATAGGTATACAAGAAGCCAACGATCTAAATATCTTACCACTTGAGGAATTGCTCGGTTCACTCATGATCTATGAGTTGACCTAAAAGCAAAATGCTTAAGAGGAGGAAGACAAAAGAAAGAAATATGTTGCATTCAAATCTAACACACAAGAGAATGAATCTGAAAGTGAAGATTATTATGAGCAAGATCTTACCCTCATTACAAGAAAATTCAAACTATTCATGAGGAGAAAATGGAAAGGTGGAAGAAAGTTTGAGTCAAAGAATGAATCCAGCAACAAGGACTCAACTATCATATGCTTTGAATGTAAGAAGCCATGACACATGAAAGCTGAGTGTCCTATGCTAAAAAAGAAGGGAAAGAAAGGCAAAGGAAAAAGGGTTCTAGCTACCATATGGAGTGAAGATAAAGGTTCCAGCTCAGATAAAGATGTTGAACCTCAAGAAGTTGCAAACCTATAACTCATGGCACAAGAAGATGAATATTATATATCATTATCTAAACCATCTAGTTTTTCATTTGATGAGTTACAAGATGCTTTTGATGATCTTCTTACTGAATTTAAAAAGATTGGCATTAGAAACACACTTCTCAAAAAGATAGTATCTACTCTTACTCAGGAATATGAGGATTTACAAAATACCAATGAGCTTTTGAAATAGGAGAACTCTGGTCTAAGAGAAAAAGTAAAAGATTTAAAAAAATCTCTTGCAAAATGTGTTGATGGAAAGGAAAAATTAGATGCCATGCTTGGAAAACAAAAATGCTCATTAGACAAACTAGGCATCGGATACAACCCTTTTAAGAAAAGAAAGTTTTCTAAAGATAGATTTGAAACATCTACAATAAAAACTCAGATTATATGTTTTTATTACCAAAGAAAGGTCATCTTGCTAGACAATACTATATTATGCAAAAATCTCACGCTGCTGAGAAGGATTGGGTCCCAAAAGGACTATTGAAGACTAACCCCTAAGGACCCAAGATGATTTGGGTACCAAAGGTTAAAGGATGAGTTGTTCTTTTTATAGATATGTCTTCAAGCAAAATCCAATAAGGATTATTGGTATTTAGATAGTGGATGCTCAAGACACATGACTGGTGATGAAACTCAATTTACATGTTTCACACTAAAGGATGGAGGCTTGGTCACTTTTAGAGACAATAGCAAAGACAAGATCATTGTTATAGGTCGTATTGGTAAGGATTCTTCAACTTCTATTGAAAATGTTTTACTTGTTAAAGGCCTTAAGCACAATCTTTTGAGCATTAGTCAATTGTGTGATAAAGGTTGCAAAGTTGTGTTTGATTCATCAAAATGTGATGTAGTGAATATCAATGATAACAAGACCATATTGATTGGTCATAGACAAGGCAATATCTACATTTTTTACTTAAATAATCTATCTTCTTGCAAAATAAAATGCCTTGCTACTGTGAATAATGAGGATAATTGGTTGTGGCATAGAAGCCTTGGTCATACAGACATGAGATTTCTAAAAATGATTTGGTGAATGGTCTTCCTAAACTCAAATTTAAACAGGACAAAGTGTGTGATGCTTGTCAAATGGGAAAGCAAACAAAATTTTCTTTTAAATCCAAAAACATGATTTCTACATCTAGGCCACTCTAACTATTACATATAGATTTGTTTGGACTTACTCGAACCCTAAGTTTAGGAGGTAAGCAATATGCTCTTGTCATTGTTGATGATTACTCTAGGTTCATTTGGACATTTTTTTCTTGCTCATAAGGATGAAACAATTATCTTCTTCACAAAGGTTTGCAAAAAGGTTCAAAATGAAAAGGGGTTTACAATCACAGCAATAAGAACTAACCATGGTGGTGAGTTTGATTGCAAACCTTTTGAAGTTTATTGTAATGAAAATGGTTTTAAACATAATTTTTTAGCACTTAGAACACCTCAACAGAATAAAGTTATTGAGAAGAAAAATAGAACTTTAGAAGAAATGTGGAGAATTCTTCTTTGAGAAAACAATTTGCCAAAATACTTTTGGGCAGAAGCTGTTAACACAGCTTGCTATATTTTAAATAGAGTCTTATTCAAAATTTTTTTAAACAAAACCTTATATGAGCTTTGGAAGAGAAGAAAGCCAAATGTTTCATACTGTAAAGCTTTTGGTTGCAAGTGTTTTGTCTTGAATAACAATAAAGATCACTTAGGAAAGTTTGATGCAAAATCTGATGAATGTGTCTTTCTTTTCTATTCTACACATAGTAAAGCTTATAGAGTTTTTAATAAAAGAACTTTAGTTGTTGAAGAATCTGTGCATGTTACCTTTGATGAACTAAAACTCTTTGCTTAGAAATGTTATAAGTAATGATGTAGATGATGTAGAACAAAGCATGGACAATCTAACCATCAATCAACGATAAAGTGAAATCTCACAAAAGGAGAAGGATGAGTAAGACATTCTATCAATCCAACAAGATATGAATTAAAGGCTGCCAAAGGAATGGAAGTTTGTTCACAACCATCCAACTGAGCAAATACTAGGTGATCCATCACAAGGGGTAATAACAAGATCATCTCTTAGAAATTTTTGTAGTCATCTTGCTTTCTTATCTCAAATTGAACCTAAATATTTTAATGATGCTGAAAATGATGAATTTTGGATTATGGCCATGTAAGAAGAATTGAACCAATTTGAGAGGAATGAGGTTTGGAACCTTGTTCCTAGGCCTGAAGATCATCCAGTTATTAGAACCAAAAGGGTATTTAGAAACAAAATGGATGAATCTAGAATTGTTGTGAGAAACAAGGCTAGACCAGTAGCTTAAGGCTATAGTCAAGAAGAGGAAATAAATTTTGATGAGACTTATGCTCATGTAGCTAGATTAGAAGCTATTAGAATGTTGCTTGCATTTTCATGTTTCAAAAATTTTAAACTTTATTAAATGGATGTAGAAAGTGTATTTTTGAAGAAGTATATGTGGAGTGACCTCCTGGTTTTGAAAAGCTATTGTTTTCAAATCATGTTATCAAACTCTCAAAAGCACTTTACGGTTTGAAATAGGCCCCAAGGGCTTGGTATGAAAGGTTGAGCAAATTTTTAATTGAAAATGGTTTTACTAGAGGAAAGGTTGATACCACTTTTTTTTATCAAGCTTAGCGATCACGACATGCTTATTGTGCAAATTTATGTGGATAAAATTATATTTGGATCTACTAATGAGAAGTTTTGCAAGGAATTTGCTAAGTGTATGCAGGGTGAGTTTGAGATGAGCATGATGGGAGAACTCAACTACTTTTTTGGATTTTAAATCAAACAATCAAAGGAAGGGATCTTCATCAACCAAGCTAAGTATATCAAAGATCTACTTAAGAAGTTTGGAATGGAAGATGCAAAGCCATTGTGCACTCTAATGAATACTTTAACAAAACTAGACAATGATGAAAAAGGTATCTCCGAAGATATTAAGTTGTATAGAAGTATGATTGGCTCATTACTCTATCTAACTGCTAGTAGACCTGATATTATGTTTAGTGTTTTCTTATGTGCTAGATTCCAATCTAATCCTAAAGAATCACATATTGTTGCTGTGAATAGAATTTTTAGATATCTTAAGCACACACCTAACCTAGGGTTATGATACCCTAAGGATACTTCATTAAGTCTTATTAGTTACTCTAATGTTGATTATGCTGGGAGTAAGTTTGATAGAAAGAGCAATAATGGCTCTTGTCAATTTCTTGGTAATATGCATGTTTTTTGGTGGAGCAAAAAGCAAAAATCCGTTGCACTTTCTATAGCTGAGGCTGTGTACATTGCAGCTAAAAGCTGTTGTGCTCAAGTCCTTTGGATCAAACTCCAATTAAAGGACCTTGGACTTACCTTTGAACACATTTCCATAAGGTATGATAATACGAGTGCCATCAATTTGACCAAAAATCCTATTCAACACTCTTGCACAAAGCACATTGAAATTAGACACCATTTTATTCGTGATTATGTGTAAAAAGGTGATATTTTACGTGACTTTGTAAGCACTAAACATCAATTAGCTGACATCTTCACAAAACCATTGAGTGATGATAGATTTTGTATGAATAAGAGAGAATTGGAGATGAGTAATCCATTACATTGATTAACTATTTTCTTGTACATGTTTGATTATGTTATTGTGTATACATAATTATGCATTTGAATAGTTTGACAATGAATTAGATGCTTATTTGGTGCATTGCATTGTATAAGTGATTTTCTGCATTTCATAAGAAAAGATTCGACCCCTACCTTCAAAGAGTCGAACCCTATTCTTTGAAAGGGGCTCCTAGTGACCTCCGTTAACATGAGTCGACCCCTCTTATTTCAAGAGTCAATTCATTCTAACAGAGAGCCTGGATAGCTCTTTCAGTAGAAAATGAGTCGACCCCCCAAAGACAAGAGTTGACCAATTTGCATGATTGCTCAGCGCCAATATGAACCCCCCTATTTTCCCCCAAATCAGACAATATTTCTGTCTCTCAATCAATCGTTGCTTAACTGCCAATCCACCAAAAATCTCTCATCCAACCTCTATAAAACCTAGATTCGAACCTCTCTAATTATTCCTCTACTGCTCTCACTACAATAAAATGTCCTTAGCTAGCATTTCATTCTCGGCGTTTTTAGAAAATGCCATTGTAAATTGATTTCTCCCGGCGCTTTTTCTAAAACACCTTATTTTGGTATAGCCTAGTGTGGGACTCATGTGCGGTTTTGAATTTTAAGAACAAAATGACACTATTTTCGGAAGTTTTGCTAAGTACTTGAACATAATGACGTCGTTTTGCACTAGATAGAATTTTACCCTAATTCTCTTTTTTCTTGCCCTCATTGACCCCATTTCATGATCGATCAAGCCCTAGATTTTTTTCTCCCACCATCTTTGCTCTCTCTCTGGCCACATAAACGTTCTCTGCCCCCACCCTTCCCTTCTCTCTTTGGTCTGAAGCTGCCATCCCACCCATGTTGGCACCTCGACCACCACTAACCACTAGAGCTCTGTCTTCTCTACTCTCATTCTCCGACTTCCCTTTAGGGTTTGAAGTCACCATACCAACTGGCGCTGGCACCTGGACCATCATGATATTTGGAGCTCTGGTCAGCTAGCCTCTCTCGCTTTCTTTCTCTCTCTCTCTCTCTCTCTCTCTCTCTCTCTCTCTATATATATATATATATATGTATATTATTTTAATATAGATATATTTATATGTATATATACATTCGATTCAAGAGTCCCACATACACACTTTCTCTTTGTTTCTTTCTCTCTCTCTCTCTCTCTCTCTCTCTCTCTCTCTCTCTCTCTCTCTCTCTCTCTTTCTCTCTCTCTCTCATTTTGTCTTCTCTTAGTTCAAATCTTGACCTAAAGCTTTGAAATTTTTCATATGTGAAAGGATCTAATATATCTATATATTTTTTTAGTTGGATGTTGTGGTTAGGGTTTTACATTTGCTGGTAATGAAATCAATTCTGATGGGTAAAATTTTGGGTTTGTTTTTGTGCTTAAATCTACGGACTTCTGATTCTTAATCGGTTGTGCCTTATTATCTATTCGTGTGTACGGTTGTGGGTTGAGGGTTTAAGTATATATCTTTATTTTTATTTGTCAATATATATGCTCTCTTGCGTTGGGTCAGTGTTACTCCACTCTAATTTATTTGGATTGTTTATTTGAATGGAAAACCATTCAATCTTGCTTAGAAGGCTTAACATAAGACTGCCATCTAGAATTCTCAATCAGATTAAATTGTTGAAGTTGGGTACCACTGTCTTCTCATTGGTTATTGGCCTATATAATTTGCAATGCACTTAAATTATAATCAAAAGTATAAATTGGTCTGCTCTTAAATTTGTGAAAGAGCAGTAAGACTTCATGAAAGATTGCATCACCACATTATATCATGGATCTTATTCTTTCAAGGATTCTTTTTAATAGGACATTATATAAATGTAGAGATTTTATAATGATTTCTAAATGGACTAAACTACTAAAGATTCTTTTTTTGGGTTAAATTTACACACTGGTTTATATGGACTTGAACTTCAAATATTGAAAGAACTGCTGAATATGAATTTTTATTTTTTATAAATTCAAGTGTGTTTTTCTTTCTTTTTTTGCTCATATTCTTGTGTTTATGTGTCAAATATTATTCTCATAAACCAGTTTTGTATTAGGAATTGAATGTTCTTTTTAATATGTGTTTCTACCACACATGTAATTGTAAATAATGCCAGCTGATAGCATAAGTTAAATACTTTTCCTAAGGCTTTAGTGTCAATATTCATATATCCATATCTGTGCGTGTCTTGAACAATGAATACTGAATGCCCATTGCCCTTATTGCCTATATTGACACCAGTCTGTTGTTGAAGAAATTAGATACTTTTTCTATTCCTTCTTTTTAGAAATCCTTAAAATTTTATTAAGGGTTAGAAATTTACTTAATTTAGAAATTTAAGTGATTCACTCTTTCTGGAAGTTTACCTTCTGGCCTTAGTGATTCACTCCTCCAGTTTTTTGCTCAATGCAGTTAGTATGCAAACCCAACGATCAACACCTTCTGATTGTGTATAGGGAATGGGGACGCATAAAAAACCATGGGTAAATTTTGTGCATGAAAAGGTAATGACTCAGTCATGGTAGTCTTTTGCCTGTTAGAATCTATTATGTTCTAGCCCTGCAGGATCTCTTCGTGTGAATATTAGAGCTATAAGTGGAGGTTTTAATAAATTGTTTTCTTTCTATGTTTGCTGCAATTATAATTTGCTAAAGATTTATCTTTTCCAAGGATTGCTTTAATTTATTTTTATTTAGTTCTCTTTTGAAAGATAATATGGACTGTTTGATTCTAAGTCTGTTAATTAAATTTTGGCCTACTTGAGTCTACCACTAAGTCTTGCAAGTGGGGATCCACTGTTGAATGCGATTTAGATTTTGTTGGGGGGGGAGGGGGAGTGGCAGTTTATTACATTTGTTTTTGCTTTGCAGACATGATAGACCATGTTATTCTTAGAAGGAAATGGCAGAATTGCAAGATTCGAAGCCAGGCAGCTGTTCATCATTGTCGATGAAGGCAGGAAAGCTAGTCTCTCTCTTCTTAGATGTTGTGGTAATGTGAATTTTATTAAAGTGGAACATGAATACAACCATTTTTGTATTTAGTTACATGCTATTGTACAATTTTATTTATGGATCCTCATTGTATGTCTTTGCATATGCCAGACCACTAGTTAGCAGAGAAACAGGGCACAGATGAATTTTTATTTTTTTAATGGTTTATACTTTTTACCGGCATTTTTAGAAGCATCGCTAATTACTATTTTTAGCGGTGTTTTTTTTTATTTTCACCGAAATTTTTAAAATATCGTTAAAACTTGCTAAGCCGGAAAAAGCTGTCGGTGACTGGGTTTTTTTTTTTGGTGCTTTAAAAACGCCAGGAAGAAAATGCTAGGATTAAAAAAGCTAGGAAACATTAAAAAAACATTGGGAAGTATTTTCGACAGCGATATCGTCGGGGTTTTTTAAAAGCACCGGTAAAAGCACCAACGAAGGCTTTACCTGCGAAAGCCATTTTTTGAAGCGCCAATAAAGCCTTTTTTGTTGTAGTGTCTCAACTGCCACTGCAACTTCCAATGGCTCCCAAAACCTCAATGCCGAAGAAGGGTGAGAAAACCCTAGTAGAGTCGACTCCCAAATCCAAAGGAGGAAGGTTTGAGTATATATGTGACAAAGAGTTGTATTTTATGTGGGCATATTGACTGAAACAAAGATTGACTTGGCTGATTACTTTTTAAATCACATTGTCAAAGCAAGTACAACCAAAGTGAATTTACTCTATGGAATCTTTTTGACCAAGGTATTTAAACACTTTAAGATCAACTTATCTAGTGAGAAGAAGAGAATCCCTGACCCTAATTCTGATGAGTACAATCACAAAACCCTTTCTAGAATAAGGAACCATTTTGATAAACATACCAAGAAATGGATGTCAAAAGAGAAGGGTGGTGGTGGTGGGGATGGTACTACTCCAAGAAGAAGGTCACTTGAAAGAGGTGAAACTTCTAGGACATCAAGGGAACTTTTTCCCATGGACATTGTGTGCAATAACTCTGGGTAGATAGCAATGATGATGGAAATGATAAAAGAGATGAAGAAATACCAAGAGGAGATATTTACCAAAATTGATTAGAAGGTGGAGAATGGTGCAACAAGGCTACTTTTTGTTGAGAAAAAGGTAAGGGAACTCAGCAAAGCTTGTGTCTAAGGGAAATAAGTTAAGAGAGGGAGTCTCCAGTGACATTGCTCTCTCAACTGAGTACATTAGAAGATACTTCAAGAAACTGGTTGGAGATGAGTACAAACCTTTTTATCCTAAAGCAGCAGAGTTTGCAAAGGAGGACTCTAGCACTAATGAAGTGGAAGAATCTACTTAAGGAGCCAACCCCTCTACTGAAACCCAACTTGAACCTTCTAACCCCACTAAACAAACACTCCCAACAAAAAGCACACATAGATGTAGCTTAAGGCAAAGAACTGCAGCAATATTTTTCAACACTGTTGATGACCCTGTTGATCTCTCATAAACCCATCCCCTAAAGCCAAATGAGCACTCTTGCATTTGCATTTATCTTTACATTTGCACTTTTTGAACAATATTTTTGAATAGAATGGTGTGTCATCCTTTAAAACAAATATGCTTGTAATATTTTGTGGATGCTTTTAGTTTTTGAACTCTATAGATGCCTATTATTATCAATGCTTGAGTTGTTTTGATGTTTGCTTGTATTTGCTTTCGCTATTTTGACGAGAAGATTGATGCATTGGTTGCTTTGCTTGCTAACCACACAATAATTTTATTCATGTTTTAAGATGTTTTTGCTACTATACCTATCTTTGTTTTTTATATATTTAATTTTTTTGATGAGTTGACAAAAAAGGGGAGAAAGTATTGATATAAAAAAGATGAGTTTGATACAAAAAGGGGGAGAAAGAATTGTGATATGAATGGAGACTGAAGTAGAGGGGAGAAAGAAAATGCATTATGGGGAGAAAGAATTTGGAAAGACTTTATATGTGAATAATTATATTATTTGGATTCTTGATTAGCATCAATCATGGTTAAGCAAATCTGACATAGCAGTGCTACACTGCATAAGAAAGAGGGAGCAAAGGCATTTATACTCTGAACCTTTGAATTTGTTGATTACTTTGCTCTAAACCTCGAAAATACTTTTGCTCTGAATCTGGAAAATGCCTTAAGGCATAAAGCACAAAAGAAAGGGTGAGCAAATTTCTAGTATGAAGCTTTCATTTTCTGAATTTCTCTATTATTGCACATTACTAAAGTCATTAGACTTCAAGCTTATAATTCATTGAGTAAGGTTTTGTCATCATTAAAAAGGGAGAGATTGTTGACTCCATACCTTAATTTTGATGATTACAAAATATATGTTTGTTATCTATTGGTCCTACTTAGTGTGTAGATTATGTAGTGCCTTAATCTTAATAAGATTATGATTTGAAGCTTGTCACATTGGAAGACATTAAAAGAGTTATGTGTTGCAAGCATACTAAGTATTGTTGAAGGGTTGTGAGCATAATGGGTTGAGACATTCATTGAAAACCTCTCAACAAGATTATGATTAATGATCACTTAGATTTGAAGAGATGGACTTGAAAAGGAGATTGGCATAAATGAAAAGAAGATTAGTATCAACCATGTGAAGATCTGGGCTTGAAAAAAAGATTGACATCATTGAGAAGAAGATCGGCACCAAGGATAAGAAGGTCGGCAGGTATTTTGGAAAAATCGACACCTTTTACAATATGTCATAACAAGATTAGAAAAGGGTATTGGCAACAATTAAAAGAAGGTAGGCAACAATGAAAAGAAAGTCGGCAACAATAAGAAGAAGATCGGCACCATGAGTAGAAGATTAGTTGAAGAGAAGAGATCACAAGAACTGAAAAGCTTTCTTGAAGATTTTGGTGAAGTCTTGGATTAATGGAAGAAGTGATATTGATTGAAGAACCCTACAAGTAATCAAAGTGGATTGATTCCATCTCGAATAAATTAAAGGTGTTCTTGAAGTTCAACAAGCTTTAGAGAAGTCATTTCAAGCTTTGAAAGCTTCATTTGGATGATCCTTGAAGAGCTTGAAGACTTTGGAGAAGTTTGAAGAATTTTTGCAAAAGTTGAAGGTCTGAGCTAAAAAGAGTTGACTCATGGATCTCAGGAGTCGACACATTGAGACCAAGGCCATGGACCAGAGTCTGCCTAGAAAAGGAGTTGACTCTTTCAGTCCAGGAGTCGACTCATTAGTTCAAAATGCAAAGTCTTGAAAAAGGTCCAAAAAGAGTTGGCCCCTATTTCTCAGGAGTTGACACATTAGGACAGAGAGCTAAGGAAGATGATAGCAAACAAAAAGGGTCGACCCCTTTTGCGAAAGAGTCGACTCCTTGCTTGTAACGGCTAGTTTTTCAAACAGCCTATCAACTCCAACTTGCATTAAATACACTCCCAACCACCACCAACGGCTATAATCAATTCAAGGCTATATATATAAGATCCCCATAGCATATACATGTAAGATTATGAGGATTTAAGAGATATACAAGTGATTGAATGTTGAATTTCTAACTGATACCACAACATTCTCTTTGTTAGGATATTCTTTGTGCTTCCACTTACTTATACACTCTTTGAGACAGTTACCCATTGTATACTCTTTATATGTTTCTCTTGGAAGGGTTTGTAGACTTGTGAGTTTGAGTATTTTTGTTAAAAACACTTGTAAGTTTGAGTGAAGCTTGGACAAAATCACTTGAAGGGTTTAAGAGCTTGAGAATAACTCTTGTAAGACATAAGCTGGGCACTTGGCAACTAGCACCTGCTGTGTAAAGGACTTTTGCATAATGAAAGAGCTTTTAAGGGGGTTTTAGGAGTAAGAACGTAGTTCACACGTTGTGAGTGAACCTCGGTAAATTTGGTGTTTATTTCTGTGCTTTGTTTTTCATTCTAGCATCTCATTATTTGCTTGCATTGCACTTACACTATTTGATTTATAGTTCCTTTGAGTTATTAGCTTTTAAATTGCATTATTGTGTGAATATCTTTGAAAAACCCAATTCACCCCCCTCTTGGGTTGCATATTTGCATCAACAATTGAGCTCACAGAACGTTCAAATTTATAGCTATTACAGATGAGAAGTCGGCTCTTTTATTAAAGGGGTCGACTCCTTCAGTTCTAGTGCCAGCTTCCTCTATTCTCTATCCAAATGTGTCAATCCCTGAGAAATAGGAGTCGACACTTTTTGCTTAGAACTTCTAAGTTTTCAAGCTCTTCAAGGATTATCCAAATAAGGCTTCCAAAGCTAGAAATGGCTTTTCCAACGTTTATTGATCTTCAAGAACACCTTCAATCTCTTCGAGATGAAATCAATGCAATTTAATCATTTGTAGAGTTCTTCAAACAACATAACTTCTTCTATTGATCCAAGACTTCTTCAAATCTTCAAGTAGAGCATCCAAGTCTTGTGTAGGTCTATTGATCATCATCTTTGAATGTCTTTAATCTCTTTGAGATGAGATTATGAACATAATCTTGTTGAAAGGTCTTCCATCAATATATTAACTTAGTCTACCGATGTGTCAACATTTTTTCCGATCTTCTTTTCAACTAATCTCTAGATCTTCTCATGCCACATTGTAGAAGATGTCAGGTCTTATTGCCGATCTCCTTCTATGTAGATCTACTTTAGAAGATGTCAGTACTTGTTGCTGACCTTTTTTTCATTGTTACCGATCTCCATTTTTGATCTTCTTTGAAGTTAAATGTCAGCATCTCTGAGTTAGGCATCAATACTGGATGCCGCTTTCCTTTTCAGTGATGTTAATCTCCTTTTTAAGTCCAAATCTTCACACGCCCTAAGTGATCTTCTTGTTGGGTACTCAACCAATCAACTCAACCATTTTCTTATTATCAAATGATTATAATCTAAATCTCACACTCAATTGAAAACATTAGATAACAAATACATGGTTTTGTTATCATCAAAATCAATATGGGGATCAACCTTGACTCAATAATCTCTCTCTTTTCGATAAGGACAAAACCTTAAAAATATCTGTAATTAAGCTCAATATAAGTGAAGCATATAGGATTAAGAAAATTAAAGAATTTAAAGCAACATACTTCTTGTAAGGCTCCTACTTACTATTTCAGAATAAGGATATTCTTTACACGTAATATTTTTCCCTTATGAAAGATATAATATCGTAAACTCAAGTATTTCTCACTAGTATTTCTCCTCTTTTTTTTTTTTTATATATTTTTCATAGAATATCTTTCTCCCTTTTTGTCAAACCATCACAAAAAAAAAAAAGAAACTTATATTGTAAAGATAGGTACCATAGCAAAAATATTAAAATAGAAAAATAATTATTGTTAGGAGACAATCAATCAAACACTTAATACATTTAATTCATCAAAAGAAATGATAGTCATCCAAGCATATATTAGCATTTAAAATATCCAAAACAAGTTATAATCATTCAAGATTCTCAAAATATTACATGTTAAATATTTTCTTAAGATTATAACCCATGCAATCAGCAAATTTAAATATAGAAATACAATTCTAATTCAAATCATACAAATGAGGATTTGGCCATATCAATTGAATCTTTGGAGAGTTTGGAAGTTAAGGTTTTTGGTCTAAGATAGTATTTTCTTGGCTTTGGGGATGTTTTGGGGGTAAAAGTTGGATAGTATCCAGTAGGAATGGCTAGCTAAACTTTAGCAGGTGGCTCATCATCAATTGTAACCTTCTCACTATTTGAGGATGAAGTGCTATCTTTTTCTTTAGTGAAATTGCTGCTTGAGTCCCTTCTTGTTGGAGTGCAGTTCACAGTAAAATCTCTTCCAATCTCCTTTTTTACCTTGTTACTGGTAGCCACAATCTTTTTGTTCAATTAAGTGAGCATTTTCTCTTGATATTCCTTCAGCTCTTTTATCATGCTCATTAGAACATCCATTTGCTAATTTTTAGAAGTTGTCAACGTGAGAAAATTTTGCTTTGTAACTTTTAAAGTTTCTTCTCTTGCTTCAGAAGTTTCTCTTGATCGGAGTATCCTGGCCCTCAAAATGATATCTAGTTCTTGTTTTTTCTTGCTTCAAAAGCTGAACTTTTGTTTCTTCATTTGACTGATATCCCATTCTCCTCAAGGATCATAAATATATTCAAATTTCTTCCATCTTCCTTTGATAGTTTTTCTAGAGGAGTATTCAAGTTCATACCCTTCATTTACAAATTTCTTCTCAAAATAGGGGTCATTTTCCAGCCAATCATTTTCTTCTTCAATGACTTCCTTTTCTTTTCTCTTCTTTGCAATCTTTGATGATTCATCATTCCCTTTCCTCTTTTTGCTTCTCATTTCTAGAGTATCAGATCTCATAATTCCCTTTTTAAAACTTTTGTTTTGACTTCTTTCTTCTGTGTGAGAGGTTTGGGTAGACAATAGTTGATTTGAATATTTTGAATAGATAGAATGAGAAGCAAAAGTCATTCTTGGTATTTGGAAATACAACTGATGAAGATTGGTTAACAATAGGGATTAAAATATTTGCAAAATGTATGTACATGTCAGAGTGTTGACACTACTTGTCAAATGTGCTGACATTATGTTTGTATTTTTCAAACAGTTTTGAATCTATGATCAGATTGTCAACACTATAAATCAGGATTGTCGACAATTTGCTTTCAGAGAGCAAATTACATTTTTCAAGTAAAATAGTATTGACACTTAATTTGCCCAAATATGAAATGTATGCACATGATCAATGCAAATAAGATTCAAATGCATATATGAACATGCCAAATTGAAATACATAACATATATATTATCAAAATCAATCAAATTAAAGGATTGCACATGTTCAACTCTCTTAACAGTCAATATGTGCGATTCTTTATGAATGGTTTCAAATTAACACATATATACATTAAACATAATATATGATTTACTTTCAGTCAAGTAAACAACCAATCATGCTTCTATAAATTTTAGTAGCAAGAGAAGTACTTTTTCGTCACCATCTAACTTAGTTGATGTGCCATGGGATTACTTAATAGCTTTGAGTCCTTCATATCAAACCTTTTGAGTATGTCTTTGATGCACTTGGCTTTGATTTATAGATATCTCTTCCAATTATATACCTTGAGAAGTTGCTGTCCAAATACCGACAATCCTTCTTTGTGTTAGATTGTAGAGAAAACTACAATGAAGAAAATTTAAGTTTTATTTTTTGGTACCCACCTCATGTTGGGTGCTTGGGGGTTAGTATTCAAAATACCTTAGACTCCATTCTTTAACATTCTTGCTAGGAGTTTTTCTCAACCAACATTCATTAACCTAATGACCATATTTCTTGCAATAAAAACATCGAGCTTTAGATACATTCAGAGATGCAAAGAAGTTTTTGTAAGATTTTTTCTTTACAAAAGGATTGCAACCTATTCCACCTTTATCAAATGTGCAATCTTTGACTTTCCAAAATTGTGTCAAGGTTTTCTTTTCTTTTTACAAATCTTTCTAAAGAGTTATTCAAATCCTTGACCTTTTCTTTTAAAGTGTTGTTCTCCTTTTTTAACAAATCATTTTCAGAAATCAAAAGCTCATTTTCTTTAGTCAAAGATGAGACCATTTTCTTTAAAAGACTGTTTTTAATTCCAGATTTTTTAAATTTAGCTAACAAGTCATCAAAAGCATCTTGCAATTCTTCAAAAGTAAAATCAGAATTGGTTACCTACTTTTCTTCTGTATATGTGCCACAAGACATAGGTTGGCCACCTCATGGGATTCAGATCCATTTGAGCTGAAGTCTTCACTGTCACTGCATGTTATAGCTAGAGCTTTTGCTTCTTTGCCTTTTTTTCATCTCTTTTTCATAAACCTTTTGAACTTTTTTGTGATTGATGCAACTTTATCTTTCTCTTCATCACTGTCTTGGTCATTTTCTGGGGTTGTAGATTTGAATGCAATGACTCTCTTCTTTTTCTCATCTTTTATATATTTTGCCTTTGGGTCAGCTCATATGTTATGAGTGAACCAAGTAGTTCTTCCAAGGGTAAGGTGTTCAAATTTTTTGCTTATTGAATTGCAGTCACCTTGGCTTCCCAAACTTTTGGTAAAGATCTAAGAATCTTTTTCACTAGTTCACTATTAAAATAAATATTTTTAAGATATTTCAATCCATTAATAATATCAATAAATCTTGTAAACATTTTAGTAATGGATTCTCCAAATAACATTCTAAATAGTTCATAATTATGCACAAGAATATTGATTTTTGATTCCTTAACTTGGTTTATACCCTTATGAGTAACCTCTAATTTGTCCCATATTTCTTTAGCAGAATCACAAGAAGATATTCTATTAAACTCATTTGAATCTATTGCACAATAAAGAATATTCATAACTTTGGCATTTAATTGCATGGGATTCAAATCAATTTTATCCGATTCATGCTTAAGTTTGAATACTACAACTTTCTCAATAGTTTTAGTTATGACTTTTGGTTCACTAACAATAATTCTCCACAACTCATAATCCAAAGATTGAATTTATATCTTCATTTTATTTTTTCAATAGTTGTAATATGTTCCATTGAATAAAGGTGGTCTAGTTATGAATTGACCTTCTCCAAGAGAGGATCCAAAATAGTTTACCATAGATTTGCTCAAGAATGTTATGCCTATAATGAAGAGCACCAACTCTGATACTAATTGTTGACCTGAATATGTAACCCAAGAGGGGGTGAATTGAGTTTCTCAATATTAATGGCAAAATAATGCAATTAAAAACTAATTAAGCAATGGAACAATAACCAAGTAATGAATAAACAATGCAAACAAGCTATAAGATTCAAGGAAGTAAAACTGAGCACAAATGAACACCAAGATTTACTGAGGTTCTGCAAAAATGTGTAACCTATGTCCTTATTCCAAAGATCCCCTTGAAAGCCTTCCACCACAAAAAAAAAAACTCATTTACAATGCAAGTGTAAGTTGCCTAAGTGCCAAGCTCACTTTTTACAAGAGCTCTTTTTAAGCTCTTAAAGACCCAAGTGATTTTGTCCAAGTTTCACTCAAATTTACAAGTGTTTTTGTAAAGAACACTCAAACTCACAAGTTTACAAACCCACCCAAGTGAAATAAATGAATATTATACAATGGGTAACTCTCAATAAGAGTAGATAAGCAGGTTCAAGATAAATAAATAACCCCAATAACCTAGTAAAGAGAATACAGTAGTGATGCTTAGGAATTTCAGCTTTTAATCTTAGATTCAGCACTTAAATCCTTGGATTATTGTGTATGAAGGTTGTGAGGATCTTATATATATAATCTTGCATTGATTCTAGCCATTGGGGGTGGTTGAGAGTGAATTTAATGCGAGATAGACTATTTTGCTGAAGGGGTCGACTCTTTTAGTTCTGGTGCTAGCTTACTCAACCCTTTGTCCACATGTGTCAACCCCTGAGAAATAGGAGTTGTCTTGTTTTACGTTTCAGTAGACTTCACCAAGGTTCTGTACTGATGTGTTTACTCTTAAAAAACATGGAGTCGACTCTTTTGGGATATCACCAAACTTCAACAAGTTTTTGTCCAGATGTGTCAACTTCTGAAGAACGAGAAGTCGACCCTTTTTTCTTAGAAACTTCAACTTTTGCAAGACCTTATCAAAATTCTTCTAAGTCTTCAAGCTCGTTAATATCCAAATATGGCTTCCAAAGCCTGAAATGAATTCTCCAAAACTTGTTGATCTTCAAGGACACCTTAAATCTCTTCGAGATGAAATCAATTCAATTTAATCATTTGTAGGGTTCTTCAATCAACATATCTTCTTCCATTAATCTGAGTCTTGTGTAGATCTTCAATAGATCTTCATCATCTTTGAACATCTTCAATCTCTTTGAGATGAGATTATGAATATAATCTTGTTGAAATGTCTTCCATCAATGTATCAACTCATTCTACCAATGTGTCAATATTTGCTTTTGATCTCATTTTCAGCCGATCTCTAAATCTTCTCATGTCATATTGTAGAAGGTGTCATCTATCATGCCCGCTCCTAATCAGGCATCATTAACGCCGTTTTAGTACGAACGTGATCGCTCAGGTTCTTAACCTGTAAGTGAAACCTCAACATAATTCCAAACATAATATCTTTGAAGGATAAACAACATAATTAAATAGAAAACCTTCCCAAAATCTCGATCATAACATAAATAAAAAGATTATCACATTAAACTCATAATAATTACAAACCAACTATAAATAAACGTCAAATACTATCATCTCATATATGACATAGTCAAGGACCACAGACACATCAACAAGAGCTTCTCGAAACTCTCCAACTTAACATTAACCATAAGGAAAAAAGCCACTACAGTCAATACGACAACTGCAGTGAATGAGACTTCATCTCAATCTTACCTGCCAAAACAAACTATGTGAGTGTGAGCTATATATCATGTGCTCATAAAGATAATTAAACTCATAATGAACGAATGATGAACAAATAATGAATAATCTAGCAATAGATAAACCACCACCAATGATATATAATCACCAACATCAATGATATAACCACATGCCTATCACCATCACCAATGAGAAATGAATAATAGACACACCTGTCACTAACACCAATGTGGAATGCCTCATGAAATGTAATATCTCCTGTAATGCAATGTATAATACATCGCAAACGAGCGTGCGATTTAGTTAACATTGGCCTAATATATCGATAGCTTGTTATCAAGGAATGTCCACCGTGACACCCTATTTGGTTAGTCCACCGTGACTGAACCTTGGGTTGGTCCCACATGACCAAAACTTGTCCCTTGTAATGCAAGATATGCACACAATGTATGTTGTATGCCATACCATCACGTAATCCCATAATCAATATCAATATCCCAATGCCATTATATAAGCCATGCAACACAAACATAGGAAACAATACCAATGTCAATATAGACAACAATTTCAATATAAATAAGCCACACATGCTATCACATAAACCATCACCATCAACACAGACAACAAGATATCCAATTCAATACGAATAAGACTATCTTATATCCCTACCTGATACCATCTTACAAACATAGTTGAGTCATTCCTTTGGTTGAACCAGAGTACCTTGATCCACTTCTAAACTTATCAAACACCACCACATCGAACTTAATGAAAGTGATGCCATAATTCATCACCAATGCATGAATATAGCTTATGCTCCTTAAACATGTGCTTTAGAACATCAATGATGCATTAGAACTCAATAGGATATGTTAAACCCTTTCCAATGCAATACAAGACCAGATTTAAATTATAATATCTCTCAATTTACAAAGCATCAGGGTACAAAATTTATACCAATAGAAAGACTATGAGTCCAATTTCAAACTCTTCAAATGGTGAGCCATTCTGAGTTTTCTAGAGTGAGATATAACTATTTTACCAAAGTGTGTCGTATTGGTGGCGTGGGAGCGCGCCACTAGACGCCCCCTGGTGCCCTCTTGGCAGCCCATTGCACCACTAGACGCCCCCTAGGGTGCCCTATAGCCCTTCTGGAAGCCCACTACACCACCCTACTATGCTACTAGACGCCCCCCGGCGCGTTCTAATGCCCTCCTAGCAGCACACTATGCCACTAGGCTCCCTCTAGGCGTGCTAGTGTGCCCCCTCACCCCTTAATTTACAATTTAACTTCTCCAAACATGGTTTCAAGCAGGCCCCCCCCCCCCCCCCCCCCCCCCCCCCCCTTTTTTTTATTTTATCTCCTACACAGTTCTAAGTCCTCTTAAGTCTAAAATCAAGTTCTAAAGTCTTCAACAAGACTTCTAAACATCAACACGTGCAAAACATGAAGAATTCAAGGTCTCCACTTGGAAACCATATGCAATCTCCCTATTGTCATCCAACTCTCACTTCCATAGCATAAATGATATGCTAGTATGCAAGAATCCATAAAAACACAACCACACAAGCAAGAACATAAGATTCTTGTATCAAGAAAATGAAAGACAAGCATTCCTTTTCAATCTCTTCTTCCTTTTCTTCCTTTCTCTCTTTCTCTTTTCTTTTCTCTCTTTTTCTCTCCTTTTCTTTCTTGCCAAACACAATTAGTCAACAAGCTCCTCTCACCTCTCTCCTTCCTTGACTTGAAAGCTAACAATAGATACAAAGTGTATTTATCATTCCACATGTCACACACACACACACGGTAGCATAAGCACACATCGCGCACACACACACACACACACACACACCTTATGCACACACCTCACTTAGGGTGAAGCACACACCTAGGTAGCTTCCATATAAAGCACCTCCTTGCTTCACAACATCACTAATCCATATGATTAACATATTTAATCACGCTTATGATAATTAATCATCATTAACATAAGCTAAGTAGAGAGATTAATTAACTTAATTAATCATCAATTAAATCCACTAATCATACTAAAAAAAATGATAATCTCTCAATGGCATGTTCTCATTAAAACATGCTAATGAAGCTTCTCAATTAGTGTAATCGCCCACTAGAATGAATGCAATTAAGCTAAACATGACATTAAGCAAGTTAGGGTTTTACATATCTTCCCTCTTTTAAGAATTTCGTCCCGAAATTTACTTACCAGGCTGAAAAAAATATGGATACTGATTTCTCATTGTTTCTTCATTCTCCAATGTAGCCTCCTCAATTGAATGACTTCTCCACGACACTTTCACCAACGGTAACACCTTGTTCCACATAACTTGTTCTCTATGACCCAGAATCTGAATAGGTTCTTTAACATAACTCAAGTCATCCTCCAATTCAACTGGTTGTTGAGTCAATATATGAGAATGATCTGGTATACACTTTCTCAACATGGAAACATGAAAGACATTATAGAACTTAGTCATTTCCAGAGACAAATTCATTTTATAAGCAGTCACACCAACTCTCTCAACAATAGTATATGGTCTAATGTACCTTGATCTCAACTTCTCTTTCTTCCCAAATCTTAAGATACCCTTCTATGAAGATGCTTTCAAAAACACTTGATCATTAACATCAAACTCTAATAATCTTCTTCTATTGTTAGCATAGCTTTTTTACTACTTTGTGCTACTGTCAAGTGCTCTTGAACCACTTTAATCTTCTTAGTTGTATCTTGTATCATTTATGGGCCCAACAACTGTCTCTCTCCCACCTCACTCTAACACACTAGAGTTCTACACCGACGCATATACAAAGCTTCAAATGGAGCCATCCCAATATTGGATTGATAACTATTATTATAAGCAAACTCCATCAAAGCTAGATGATCGTCTCAACTGCCTTCGAATTCAAGCATACAAACTCTCAACATATCCTCTAAAATCTGAATAATCCTCTCTGATTACCCATCAGTTTGAGGATGAAATGTTGTACTGAATTTAAAAGTTCTATACATAGCCTGCTATAAACTAAGCCAAAATCTAGAAGCAAATCTTAGATCCCTGTCTACAACTATAGATACTGAAGCTCCATGCAATCTAATAATCTTTTCAACGTACAACTTTACATACCTATCAAGGGCATAAGTAGTCTTAATTGGTAAGAAATGAGCGGATTTTGTCAATCTGTCAACAATTACTCAAATAGAGGCATATCCACTTTGGGTTCTAGGTAGTCCCATCACAAAGTCTATAGTGATGTGCTCCCACTTCCATTATGGAATAGGAAGAGGTTGCAACAAACCTGTTGGCTTCTGATGCTTTGTCTTTACCTGTTAACAAGTCAAATATCTAGCTACAAATTTTGCAATTTCTTTCTTTATACTAGGTCACCAATAAAGTTCTCAGAGAACATGATACATCTTTGTACTCTCTGGATGCAAAACATACAATGATTATTGTGCTCCCTTAAAAATCTCTTTCTTCAAAGCTTGATTGTTTAGTATATAGAAATGTGTCCCAAACATTAACATACCATCTTCACGTATAGAGAAACCAGTTCCAACTCCATGTTTCACCTACTCTCTAATTTTCTCCAATTGTAAGTCTCATCATTAAAATTCTTGAATTTGATCAAGGATCAACGGTCTCATTTGGAACTGTGCTACTATAGCATTAACTCCTACCATTTCAAATTCTACTCTCAAGGAAGTTATTTCTGCAAATAATTCTGCTTGATAACACTTCATACAAGCTAATCTTCTTGAAGACTTCCGACTCAAAGCATCTGTTACCACATTAACTCTTCTTGGATGATAATGGATAGTATATTCATAATCTTTAATCAATTCCGTCCATCGTTGTTGTCTTACATTCAGATCTCTTTGAGTAAACAAATACTTCAAACTCTGATGATCTGTGAATATTTTGCAAGGCTCACCATACAGATAATATCTCCACAATTTCAAGGCATACACCACTAATAGGAGAATTTCTCTCATAAGTCTTCAACTATCTGTAAGTATAGGTAATAACTGTGCCTCTTTACATTAACATACAGCCAAGACCTTGATGTGAAGCATCATTGTATATCACAAAGTCTCCTTTTTCTGAAGGAATGGTTAACACTAAAGCTGTAGTCAACTTAGTCTTCAATTCCTGGAAATGTGCTCACAATCAGTAGTCCATTCAAATTTGACATCTTTCTGTGCCAATCTAGTCAATGGTACAACAATAGTTGAGAATCCTTGAATGAACCGTCTATAGTATCCAACTAGCCCCAAGAAACTTCTGATTTCTGACACATTCTATGGTTGCTCCCATTTCATTATTGCTTCAATATTTTTTGGATCAACACAAATTCCCTCATCAGAAATCACATGCCCCAGAAATACAAACTTGTTAAGTCAAAACTCACATTTATTGAATTTAGCGTATAACTGTCTATCTCTCAAATTTTGCAACATCAGCATTAAGTGCTCTTCATGCTCTTTCTTACTATGAGAATACACCAATATATCATTAATAAACATAATCACCAAAGAATCGAGCAAAGTTTGAAATACTTGATTCATCAAATCCATGAAGATAGCCAGAGCATTAGTCACTCCAAATGGTGTCACTAGGAACTTGTAATGTCCATACCGTGTTCGGAAAGCAGTTTTTGAAATATCATTGTCTTTCAGGTTCAGTTGTTGATAATCTGATCTCAAGTGAATCATTGAAAAGACCTTGGCTCCTTGCAATTGACCAAACAAGTCATTGTCGCGCCCAGATTTTTCGCACTCGAGGAATACTCACACAAGTGGGAAAAATGCTGTACTCTCTCGTTAGAACTCACCCTCCTAGAAGAATGAGTACGACTAGGTTTGAATTGAAAAATAGGTTTGAATAAAGGGCTTTTGAAAAAGATTCGGAGTCGCCACCTAACTTGATTAAGGTGAGTTAGGTCACCTAAAAACTAAGCATAATCCGAAAACTACACTTAGGGTTTTTGAAAAACGATTTGAAAATATCTCCTCGAGAGAGGGTTTTTAAGAAAACAGGCTGTTTGGCAACCTTTGGAAAATATTTAGCCCTTTTTAGAAAAATAACTCCTTTTTGGTCTTTCGAAAATAGTGATTCTAGGTTCGGAGATTGGTTACGTATAGGGAAGACGCACTAAGCTATCACCCTACCCCGCCCTTTCGGTACCTACATGTCAATTTACCCTAGATTCACCTATGAGAGTCTTTAACTAACTCGTGTTCAATCCTATTTCACTTTAGAAAAGCAATGTTTGAAAAGTAACATGATGCATGGTATGCAAGTGCAATAGAAAAGAATTGAAAAATAAATTTAAAAAGAGATTGATTTGATTTGAAAATAGATTTAAAGAGATGGAATTGAAATTGGAAAGTTTGAAAATTTGGAAATAGAAATTTGAAATTGAAAGTTTGAAAGTAGATTGGAATTTGAGATTTGAAAAGATTTTGAAAACCACACCCATGAGGGTGGAATTGAAAGTTTGAAAAATATTGTGACCGCACCTATGAAGGTTGCCTACGTATCCCTTTGGGGGAATCAGGTCAGTCGTAGTTCGGACCGGAATCCGATTGAAAATAGAAGAGTGGATTGAAGAAGGAACTTGAACTGGAAATTGAATTTGATTCGAAATTAGAAGAGGAGATTGGAATTGGAATTGAGAGGATTGGACTTGCTTTGGAAAGATTGATTTGGAATTGTTTTGGAAAGGAGGAGGTTTAAGAAAACCTTGACTTAGGAAGGAGAAGAGACTTAGGAAAGATTTGACTTGACTTGAAAGGTTTAGGAAATTAGGAAAGATTGGATTTAGGAAATGTTCAAATTAGGGAAGTTTCAAATTAGGAAAGTTCTGAATTAGGAAAGTTTTATTTTTTGGAAAGTTTTGAAATTAGGAAAGTTTGGAATTTAAGAAAGCTTGAGAATTGGAAAGTTTGGAATTTAGAAATGTTTTGAATTAGGAAGTTTTGAATTTGGAAAGCTTTGAAAACAAGGAAGTTTTGAAAATAAGAAAGTTTCGTTTTGGGAAAGGTTTGAAAAAGGAAAGTTTTCAATTTAGGAAATGTTTGAATTAAGAAAGTCTCGACTTAAGAAAGTCTTAAATTAAGAAAGCTTTGAGTTTAGAAAAGTCTTAGATTTGGAAAGATGTTGAAGTTTTGGAAAGTTTAGAGTTTAGAAAGATTTGGGTTTAGAAAGTTTAAGATTTAGAAAGTTTTAGAGTTTTAGGAAATCTTGAAATTAGGGAAGGTTTGAGTTTAGGAAGAGTTTGAAAACTTAGGTTTGAAAAGTTAAGGAGGGTAGAATTAGGAAAGGATTGAATCAGGAAAGATTTTTATGTTCAAGTTTTGGAAACTTAAGATTTAGGAAAGTGGAGGATTAGGAAGGATTTGAATTAAGAAAGATTTGGATTTGGAAAGGATTAGATTTGGGTTTCTAAAAGAAAAGATTTGATTTTGTTTCCAAAACGGAGGACGGGATCTAGTTTCCTAAACAGGAGATTTGATTTGATTTCCTAAAGGGAAGATAGGATTTGGCAAGGATTTGGAAAGGGAGATTCTAGAAAACCTAGAAAATAGGTTTTGGAAACATGTATAGTTTTGATGTAGAAAACAAAAGGTTTTGGAAACCAAGGTTTGGGGCAAAGTTTGAAAACCATATTTTTGGGAAGAAAATTAGGGTTCCCTAATTGTGGGTTCTAGGGCTTGACTTGGGCTCTAAGGAAAGAGATTTTTGGAAAATACGTTTTTGGAAACGAGTTTTTGGAAGGAAGTCCTAGGGAGAAGTTTTTGGAAAGCGAATTTGGAAGGAGAGTTTGTGGAAAAAGATTTTAAAGAGAAGGAGTTTTGGAAGGTGTGTTTTTAGAAACGTAGATTTTGGAAGGAAAATCCTAGAGAGGAATTTCTAAAAGGAAAATTTTGGCAAGAGAGTTTTTGGAAAGATTTTTGGAGAGAGTTTTTAGAAAGTGGATTTTGGGGAGAGGATTTTGGAAAGGAGTTGAAAAAGAGAGATTTTGACAAATAGATTTTGGAAAGAGTTTTTAGAAAACACTTTTGGAGAGGAGAGTTTTAGGAAAGTATGTTGAAAAAGAGAATTTTAGGAAGAGATTTTTAAAGAGAGTTTTTAGAAGGTGTAAAAACACCTCACTTTCCTAAAGCAATTCTAACCATAAGAAGGCTAGAACCACTTTAGGAAAGCAGTTTGGAAACAACAAAATTTGAAAATATAGACCAAAAGGTCACTTTTAATGTAATACTTTTCTAAAGCAACCCTAGCCATGGAAAGGCTAAAATCACCCTAGGATTGTGATTTTGAAAACATGTTTTTGAAAAAAAGCTTTTGATGCAATTTTGAAAACAAGTTTGAAAACGATTTTTGAAAACAACTTTTTGAAAATGAATTTTGGAAGATGCAAGACGATGATATGCACAATGCAATTTGGGGTCGTGAACATACAAGGTTAAGGCTTCACCACATAATCAAGGGGGCCGGACCCACATGGTCTTTGGTTAGACTAAAAGAAAGCCCCCGACACGGTGACTCTCCAATAGTCCAATCCTACACATGGACCGGGAATCCCCTTGTTTCAAGCATGTAAAGAAAGGGGGGGGAGGGAAAGAGATGGGGGATTAAAATAGAGAAAACCCAAGTGGGTTGGAGAGAGAAGAGAGAGGGGGAAGTGCAAAAATTAAATAGGGAGCCTACCTTGTATCTTGTTTATTTTGCGCGCCGTGCGGTCTTCAATCTTCGGCCTTCGTCTTGATCTTCACCTTCAGTCTTTAAGAGTTGTCTTCAAGCTTTGGATGATAGCTCTTCAAGTCTTCAAAGGATGGTTGAAGGCTAGTGTATGAGTGTATGGGAGAGTGTATGAGTGTATAGGAGGCTAGGGTTTAGTGTAGGGTGGCTAGGGTTTGGAAAACCTAGGGAGGCTAGGGTTTAGGAGGTGCTCGAGCTCTGTATATCGAAATATAGGATTCTTAGGTTAAGTTTGCAGACCCTTTTCACGTTGAATGAGGCTCTGTATTTATAGAGGTTGGACAAACCTAGTGCCTGTTGTAGTGGCGCCAGGGCAAACTTTACACTGGCGCCACTAGGAGTGGTGCCAGGCCATTTTTTGGCTTGGCGCCACTACTAGTGGCGCCAGCCAATTAGGAAAGGTTTAAGGTCGGCAAGCAACGTATCTTTGACTAGATTTGGGCGCCTGTACTAGTGACTACCATGTAAATTTTAGCCTGGCTTCACTAGGAGTGACTCCGGGAAGTCCGGGAATGATTTGAAGGAGCTGGGAATGACCCGGGGGGCCGGAAAGGAGCAGGAACACTTAAAATAGTGTCCTGGAGGTATTTGACTTGAAAAGTAAGGATAAGATGTGTCGGAGAGGTTGACCGGGCCTTTAGGGGCAAAACGGTCAATCGGACTAAGAAACTGCCGGGGCGAACTCGGATTGTCCCGAAAAAAGACTTGGGATCTAGAAACATTATTTAGAATGTTCCCAGAGGTTGCCGGTTTGATTCCCAGAGCTGGCGTGGTCAGAAAAGGAGACCGGCCCACTAGGGGCAAAACAGTTATTTTGTACCGGGTTTGTCGGAACTGACTCGGAATGGTCCGGAAAGGTAAAGGAAAGTTGAGAATACTATAAAAAGTACTCTCGGGACATTACCGATTTGATACTCAAAGCCAGTATGGTCGAAGAAGGAGACCGGCCCTCTAGGGGCAAAACGGTCATTTTGTACCGGGTTGGCCGGAACTGACTCGGAATGATCCGGAAAGGTAAGGGGAGGTTGAGAACACTATAAAAAGTATTCTCAGGAGGTTACCAGTTTGATACTCAGAGCCGGCGTGGATGCTTAGGGGCAAAATGGTCATCTTGACCGGAAAGTCTCGAAAAAGGTCCTAAGGGTAGTCGGGTCATTTTTCACCGAAGTGAGCTAACAGACACGGGTGTTGACCTAGGTTTTGAGTGTCTCCACCACTCTAACGGTGTGAGTATTTCCGCTACTCGGACGGGGTTGATGATTTGTGAGTATTTCCGCTACTCGGACGGGGTTGATGATTTGGGAGTATTTCCGCTACTCGGACGGGGTTGAGTATTTCCGCTACTCTAACGGCTTTGTGAGTATTTTCACTACTCTAACGGTTTTGTGAGTAGTTTTGCCATAAGGTAAGTATAGAGATTAATTAAGTTAATTAATCATCGATTAAGTCCACTAACCATGCTAAAAAATATGATAATCCCCTTATGGCATGTTCTCATTAAAACATGCTAATCAAGCTCCTTAATTAGTGTAATCACACAATAGAATGTATGCAATTAAGCAAGTTAGGGTTTTACATAAGCTCTTGTTGCTGGCCTCCTTTTATGCCGATCTACTTGAGAAGCTGTCAGCTCTTCAAAATGGTGTCTTTACTTGTTGCCGACCTTCTTTTCATTGTTATCGATCTTAATTTTTGATCTTCTTTGAAGTTAAATGTCAGCACCTTTGAGTTAGGTGTCAATTCTGGCTGCCGATCTCTTTTTCATTAATACCGATCTCCTTTTCAAGTCTAGATCTTCACACGCCCTAAGTGATCTTCTTGTTGGGTACTTAACCAAACAACTCAACCATTTTCTTATTAATCTAAACTTCACACTCAATTGAAAACATTAGATAACAACCACATGATTTTATTATCATCACAATCAATATGGGGATTAACCTTAAGTCAATAATTGGTTTAGGGTCAAATGCTTACCACTGCACCAAAAGTAATTGCTATTAGCCAAGGCGCTTTTCTATTTTCTTATACATTAGCATTGCAGAGCCCCGCACCAAATGACAGGTGGGTATGAGGGTTTGTGCCATGTAAGTGCCATGGGTTGGCCAGTCAAATACGCTATGTGGGTCCCCCATAAGACCCGCTCGAGTGAAAGGTCTATTGCTAGCCTTCATAAGCCAACAATCTCTCCTCTAACAACTACCCTGGGACTTGAACATGTGACTTCGCTCTGATATTAGATTTAGGATCAAGTGTTTACCATTGCGCCAGAAGCAATTGTTGTTAGCCAAGACACAATTTTATTTCCTTATACTTTAGCAGTATAGACCCCCCCCCCTCCCCCAACTAAATGTCAAGTGAGCATGATGGTCTACACTATGTAAGCGGCATGGGTTGGCCAATCACGTACTCTATGTGGGTCCCCTATAAGACCTGCTCGAGTGAAAGGTCTATTGCTAGCCTCAATAAGCCAATAATCTCTCCACTAGCAACTACCCTGGGACTCGAACACATGACTTCACTCTGATATTAGACTTAGGATCAAGCGACTACTACAGCGCCAAAAGCAATTGCTATTAGCCAAGACAATTTTATTTCCTTATACTTTAGCAGTGCAGACCCCCCCACTAAATGTCAAGTGGCCATGATGGTCTACACTATGTAAGTGCCATGGGTTGGCCAGTCACGTACTCTATGTGAGTCCCCTATAAGACCCGCTCAAGTCAAAGGTCGATTGCTAGCCTACGTAAGCCAATATTATTGCTACCGCTTCAAGGAGCCTTTTCATTTCTTCTATGACAGCATCCACATGTTGTGTTGTTGCCTATCCACAATCGGCACTGTGGATCTACTTTTAGCCTGTGGCAGGCAATCTTAGGATCAATCCCCGGCATCTCATAAGGTGTCCAAACAAAAACTTCCACGTTCTCCACCAGTAACTTGATCAAAGTTGCCTCTTCTTTCATCGTCAAAGATGTACCAATCATGAAGTACTTATCCTTGTTGAGTTTGTCAATTTCTATTTTCATTAACTCTTCCGTGACCTTCTTGCTAGGAAGCTCCCCAACATCTTCTAGAGTGGGAGTGTCTTCTTGTAGCTCTATCATCTGGACCTGACCTAACTTCACTTTTGCAGAGCATGCTATAAGGAAACCCTGCTTAGCTGCAACCTGATATCTATGGATCTCCTAAATGCCCTTGCTACTAGGAAAGCATATCAGTTGATGATAAGTGAGTGGTATTGCCTTCACTAGGTGTAACCATGTCCGACCTATTATTACATTGTAAGGCAAGGGCACGTTGATTACCAGAAACTCCATAGCATAAGTGATAATGCCAGCCATTACTGATAAGGTCACTTTTCCTAGTGGCCAGACCGGGTTTGAGCTGAATCCAATGAGCAGGTTGAGTGACGGTTGTAAGTCAGCATCCTTTAGCCCCAGCTTATTGAACAGATCATAGTATATCACCTTTGTTGAGCTTCCTTGGTCAATTAGGATCCCCTTCACTTTGCAGTCCTTAATTCACAACATTACCACTAGCGCATCATTATGGGGCATCTGGACTCCTATCTATCACGCTCTGATTTTCGCACTCAACCTTAGGAAATACACACGGTACTCTCTTGTTAGAACTCATCCTTCTAGAAGGATGAGTACAACTAACTTTGAATTAGAAATTGATTTGAATAAGGGCTTTAGGAAAAAGATTTGGAGTCACCACCTAATTTTGTTAAGGTGAGTTAGGTTACCTAAATTAAGCACAATCCCAAGATCAAACTTAGGATTTTTAGAAAATTTGAAAAAGTTCATCTTGAGAGGGTTTTTAATAAAACAGGTTGTTTGACAACCTTTTGAAAAGTTTTAAGCCCTTTTAGAAAAAATGACTCCATTTTGGTCTTTTGAAAACAGTGATTTTAGGATCGGGAGTTGTTTATGTATAGGAAAGATGCACTAGACTATCACCCTATCCCACCCTTGCAGTACCTACATGTCTTTTCACCCTTGGATTCACTTACTTGAATCTCTAGTTACTAAGTATCCAACTATATCCACTTTAAGAATTTTAAAAGGAGGTTTGGGTCATCACTTTAGGAATGATGTGATGCATGACATGCAAGTGCATGAAAAGAATTTAAATTTGGAGAGAGATTTTGGAAAGAAAAATTGAAATTTTGAAAAAGGTTATGACCGCACACATTGGGTTGCCTGTGTGTCCCTATGTTGGAAATCATGTTAGTTATTATTCGGACTCGGGGTCCTATTGAAAGTAGACACTTTGGGGCATTGTTTGATTTGAAAAGAGACCTTGTGGCCTTTGGAAAGTTTGACTTGAAAAGGGTTTGATTTGAACTTTAATTTGAAGATTTAAAATTGAACTTTGATTAAAATCGACTTTGATTGGAAATCAAACTTGGAGTTGACTTTGCAATAAGACTTGAATTTGAAATTGAATTTTGAAATGAAACTTGGACTTGTTTTGGAAAGTTTGAATTAAACTTTGAAATCATCTTAACTTGAATTTGTAAGCACCCCATTTTTGATTGCTCGGCAGTCTACACTCCGTCCAGACTTGTTTTTAAGTCATTGTGGGCGTATTCTAATTGAAACCGATTTTCTAGGTCCAAATCCCGTTTGTCCATCGCCTTGCGGGCCCACCAGGCCCAAATAGAGGCAAAATGACCAAAATGCCCTTAGGGGCAATGTCCTTTCCTTTCCGACTCCAATCATTCTCTCAAGACAGTTGATTCCTCGAGATGATAAATCCATTCCAAATCAGGCACAACTTTTCGAAGACGGTAAGACCCCTTTCCAATCCCTCTCTCGGGACAGTTTATTCCTCGAGACGGTTCCAAATCAGGCACGTCTTTTCGAAGATGGTAAGTCCCCTTTCCAATCCCACTCTTGAGACAGTTTATTCCTCAAGACGGTTCAAACTCAGGCACGTCTTTTCGAAGACGGTAAGACCATTTTCCAATCCCTCTCTCAAGACAGTTTATTCCTCGAGACGGTTCCAAATCAGGCACGTGTTTTCGAAGATGGTAAGACCCCTTTCCAACCCTTCTCTCGGGACAGTTTATTCCTCGAGACGGCTCTAATCAGGCACGTCTTTTCGAAGACGGTAAAACTCCTTTCCAATCCCTCTCTCGAGATAGTTTATTCCTCGAGACGGTCCGAGTAGCAAAAATACTTGCAAACCTCACAACCGTTAGAGTAACGGAAATACTCACAAATAGGTCGATATAGGGAATTGCCAACAAACCCTTGTGTCACGACGACCACCGTCAGAGTGGCGGAAACACTCAAAACCCAGGTCAACACCAGTGTCTGTTAGCCCACTTCGATGAAAAATGACCAAACTGCTCCTTGGACCTTTTTCGAGATTTTTTGGTCAAAATGACTATTTTGCCCCTAGTGGGCCGGTCGCCTTTTCTTACCATACTGGCTCTGGGTATCAAACCGGTAACCTCTTGAGAATGCTTCTTATAGTGTTCTCATCCTTTCCTCATCTTTTCGGATCATTCCGGGTCAGTTCTGGCTAACCCGGTACAAAATGACTGTTTTGCCCCTGGTGGGCTGGTCTCCTTTTTCGACCACACTGGCTCTGGCTATCAAACTTGTAACTTCCCAAATATTTTTTTATAGTGTTCTCAACCTCCTTTTACCTTTCTGGATCATTACGGGTCAGTTCCGGCAAACCCGGTACAAAATGACCGTTTTGCCCCTGGTGGGCCGGTCTCCTCTTCCAACCACACCGGCTCTGGGTATCAAACCGGCAACTTTTGGGAACATTCTGAATAATGTTTCCAAATCTTGAGTCTTCTTCCGAGACAGTTTGAGTTCGTCCCGGCAGCTTTCCAACCCGATCGACCATTTTACCCCTAACGGCCCGGTCAACCCTTCCGATATATCTTGTCCTCATTTTTCAAGTCAAATACCTCCGGGACACTATTCTAAGTGTTCCTGCTCTTTTCCGGCCTTCCGAGTCATCCACGGTCTTCCGAAATCCTTATCGAAATTTCCGTAGTCACTCCTAGTGAAGCTAGGCTAAAAATTGCATGGTAGTCACTAGTGCAGGTGCCCAAATCTAGTCAAAGATACGTTGCTTGCCAACCTTAAATATTTCCTAAATGGCTGTTGCCACTAGTAGTGGCACCAAGCCAAAAATTGGCCTGGCGCCACTAGGAGTGGCGCCAGTGTAAATTCTGGCCTCGCACCACTGCAACAGGCGCTAGTGTATTCCTCCCTCTATAAATACAGAGCCTCCTCCAATGTGAAAAGAATCCGCAAACTCAAACAAAAAATCTTATATTTTGATATACAGAGCTCAAGCACCTCCTAAACCCTAGCTTCCCTAGGTTTTTCAAACCCTAGCCACCATACACAAACCCTAGCCTCATATATACTCCTATACATCCCCATACACTCATACACTAGCCTTCAACCCTTCTTTGAAGACTTGAAGAGCTGCAATCTAAAGCTTGAAGACAACTCTTGAAGATTGAAGACGAAGATCAAGACGAAGACAGCACAACGCGCAAAATAAACAAGACATACGGTAGGTTCTCTATTTAAATTTCCACACTTCCCCCTCTCTCTTCTCTCTCCTAACCCACTTGGGTTTTCTCTATTTTAATCGCCCATCTCTTTCCCCCCCTTTCTTTGCATGTTTGAAACAAGAAGATTCCCGGTCCATGTGTAGGATTGGCTATTGGAAAGTCACCGTGTCGGGGGCTTTCTTCTAGTCTAATTAGAGACCACGTGAGTCCGGCCCCCTTGATTATGTGGTGAAGCCTTAGCCTTGTATGTTCACGACCCCAAATTTGCATTGTGCATATCATGATCTTGCATCTTCCAAAAATCGTTTTCAAAGTTGTTTTCAAAATCATTTTCAAACTCGTTTTCAAAATTGCATCAAAATCTCCTTTTTCAAAACTTGTTTTCAAAATCACAATCCTAGGGTGATTCTAGCTTTTCCATGGCTAGGGTCGCTTTAGGAAAGTGTTATATTTAAAGGGACCGATGCGGTCCATATTTTCAAATCTTCTTGTTTTCAAAACCACTTTCTTAAAGTGTTTCTAGCCTTCTTATGGTTAGAATTGTTTTAGGAAAGTGAGACGTTTTTATACTTTCCAAAAAACTCTCTTTCCAAAAATCTCTTCCTTAAGATCTCCTTTTCAACATACTTTCCTAAAACTCTTCTTTTCAAAATCGTTTTCAAAAACTCCCTCCAAAAATCTATTTTTCAAAACTTTCTTTTTCAACTCCTTTCCAAAACACTCTCCCCAAAATTCACTTTCCAAAAACGCTCCCTAAAAATCTTTCTAAAAACTCTCTTCCCAAAATCTTCCTTCTAGAAATTCCCCTATAGGATTTTCCTTCTAAAATCTTCGTTTCCAAAAACACACTTTCCAAAAACTCCTTCTCTTTAAAATCTTTTTCCAAAAACCCTATCTTCAGATTCACTTTCCAAAAACTCCTCCCTAGGATTTCCTTCTAGAAAACCTTTGTTTTCAAAAACGCACTTTCCAAAAATCCTCTCTCTTTAGGGCCCAAATCAAACCCTAGAACTCACAATTAAGAAACCCTAATTCTCTTTCCAAAAACATGATTTTTAAACTTTGCCCCAAACCTAGGTTTCCAAAACCTCTTGTTTTCACATCCAAACTATACACGTTTCCAAAACCTATTTTCTACGTCGAAACTATAATTTTCCAAGTCTAGGATTTCTAAAATTTCCCTTTCCAAATCTTTGACCAAATCCAATCTTCCCGTTTAGGAAACTAGATCCAATCCTCCGTTTTTTGAAACGAAATCAAACTTTCTCTTTTAGAAACCAAATCCAATCCCTTCCTAATCCAACTCTTTCCTAATTCAAGTCTTTCCTAAACTTCACTTTCCTAAATCTTAAGTTTCCAAAACTTGAACATAAAAATCTTTCCTAAATTTTAAAACTCAACTTTCAAATCTTTCCTAATTCAACCCTTTTCTAATTCTACCATCTTTTCAAATCTCAACTTTCCAAATCTAAGTTTTCAAACTTTTCCTAAACTCAAACCTTTCTTAAATTCAAGATTTTCTAAAGCTCAAACTCTAAAACTTTCTAAATCCTAAACTTTCTAAATTTCAAATCTTTTCAAATCCAAAGCTTTCTAAACTCAAAACTTTCTTATTTTCAAAACTTCCTTGTTTTCTAAACTTTTCCACTTTCAAAACTTCCCTTTTCCAAAACATTCCAAAATTCAAAACTTTCTTAACTTGAAACTTTCCAAATTCTAAACCTTTCTTAAACTAAACTTTCCTAATTCAAAACAATTTCTAAATTCAACACTTTCCTATTTCAAAACCTTTCTTAAAACCAAACATTCCTAATTCAAAACTTTCCAATTTCAAAACTTTCCTAAAATGAAAACTTTCCAAATTTCGAAACTTTCCAAAAATGAAACTTTCCTAATTCGAAACTTTCCTAAATTGGACCTTTCCTAATTCAAACATTTCCTAAAATCTAATCTTTCCAAATCTTCCAAGTCTAACATTTGAGTCAAATTTTTCTAAATCTCAAGTCTTTCCTAGGTCTCCTATCTTTCCTAAGTCTAGGTTTCCTAAACCGCCATCTTTCTAAAACCAAGTCTTTCAAAATCAAATCTTTTCAAATCTTCCAATCCAATTTCCAATCCAATCTCTTTCTTTCAAATCAATCTCTTTTCAATCGGACACCGGTCTGAACTATTACTGACCTGATTCCTCTAAAAGGATACGTAGGCAACCTTCATAGGTGCGGTCACAATTTCTTTTAAATTTCAAATTTCACAACTTCTTTCAAATTTCAAATTCCTCCACATTTTTCAAAACTCTATTCTATTTTCAAATTTCTATTTCTAATTTCTCAAACTTTCTAATTTCAAATTTATTTCCAAATCAAATCAATTTCAAATCAGTCTCTTTCCAAATCTATCTTCCAACTTCTCTCTTCTGTTGCACTTGCGTATCATGCATCATGATAGTTTTTAAACATTGTTTTATAAAGTGAATAGGATTGGACATTAGATTAGTTGAAGACTCTCATAGGTGAATCTAGGGTAGATTGACATGTAGGTACCGAAAGGGCGGGGTAGGGTGATGGCTTAGTGTGTTTTCCCTACACGTAACCAACCTCCGAACTTAGATCACTGGTTTCAAAGACCAAAACGGAGTTATTTTTCAAAAAAGGGCTAAATGTTTTCCAAATGTTGTCAAACAACCCGTTTTTCCTAAAAAACCCTCTCTTGAGGATGTTTTCCAAAATCGTTTTCCAAAAACCCTAAGTGTAGTCTTCAGATTATTCTTAGTTTTTAGGTGACCTAACTCACCTTAATCAAGTTAGGTGGCGACTCCAAACTTTTTCTAAAAGCCCTTTATTCAAATCAATTTTCAATTCAAACCTAGTCGCACTCATTCTTTTAGGAGGGTGAGTTCTAACGAGAGAGTACAACATTTTTCCCGCTTGTGTGAGTATTCCTCAAGTGCGAAAAATCTAAGCGCGATAGCTGGCGACTCCGCTGGGGATACTTAGAGGGTTAGGCCGTAGTCATGTCTCTTTACCCTTTACCCATGTAGAGTCTGCAATTAACTTGGTTCAATCCTATTCACTTTAAATTTTCGAAACTAAATTTGCAAAATTGTTTTCAAAAAACCATGTATTTATTCATATTATCTTGTATTATGTTTATCATCCACATACTGACACTTGCATATTTGTTTTGTAGGTGCGCTTTTTGTTTAAGTTTTATTAACTGTTATGCATGAATGTGATGAACAGGATCAATGGGAGTTGTTGGGCTCTTTCCTCCACTTTTAAAAATCACACACACACTGCATGTGCACTTACATTCTGCATACTTGCATTTTACACTGATATGTCCTTTCTAGTTAGAAAGGGGGAACAGTATATTGGTTGTGGGCTAGATGCTGTGTTAGTTTCTTCGCCTACGACCTCTTGATGGTTCCCCCGCTCGGATCACCAACTGATCATGGCACCACCTCGGGGAGTGGGCCTAGGTTTGAAGATCCGGGAACCGAGCCTTTTTAGGACGCATTAGTCAACCCTCAACCTCATACTCATATAGACACCATGCATAGCCAAACCTCTGCCGGATTTAAGACACAAACACTGTTTTTTAAAATCACGGAGGAAAAGGCGACTGCTCTTACTTTCATTTATACCTGTCTATTTCTGTTGTTATACTAACTGTATTCATACTATTATAATGCCTGTTTAATTGCTCATTCATGCACGTTTATCTTGCTACTGCATTCTCTCTCCTTATACTCTTTGCATACCCATGTTCATGCATTCAATATTTCATCTCAGGGCAAGAGTTCCAAGTAACTCAAGTCACTGCATTCTCATGCGTATGATCAACCCATTGAGAGTGACACCTAGTTCACTCTCCCTTGCATTAAACCTACCCAAACCCTAAGGGTTCCCATGTAACCCTAAGGACTCATGACATGCTCATCGATCCATTTCATAAGAGGGGCCCCAATCCCTCTATGCTCACGGAGATAGGATTGCCAAGAAGACAAGGAGCAACCAATCAGCAAGGGCTCTCAGCGACCTCCTTGACATCAAATTCAAGGAAGGCGAATCCGAAGACTCAAGAGTAGTTTAGGGTTTTCCTTTGTAAAAGTAGATAGGTGGAAGTCCAAAGGAAAATGTTTCCCCTCCCCCTATTAAAATGTATTTCAATTCTTTTGTATCTTAAACCCAAAGTTCAATGTACTTTTTTTTTTTTTTTTTTTTTTGCGAATGAATGGATAGATTGTTGTATGAATGGATGAAGATTCCCACTCAACAGTAAGGCACCTGCATACAGGGGCAAGCCCCTTATCTCCAAAAGTGAGCCAATACATCATGCTTAATCTCTCTCTCAAGCAGGGGCACCCCTAGGACACGCATTGCATAAAAATTTTCAAATCAAGGCACTGACTTCTCTTTTGTTTCATGTTTTCTATCCTCCCCCTCCTCATCTTCAAATACTAAGAGAACCGAAGACAGAAGCAAGACGAGAAGGGAGTTCCGAAACCATTCATTTATTATTATCATATGGTGCATACGTTCACTTCTATTATGCTCATGCATTCATATCTATTATGAAATAAGAGTTCCAAGAAACTCAAGTCATTCTCATGCATCTAATTAACCGTAGAGAGAAAGGAGCAATCTAATATCATATTAATCGAACCTACCAAAACTCCTACGGGTTCTTAAACCCTAAGGATTCATGGCATGCATGGAACCATATCTCGAGAGAGACCCAAATCTCTCTCAGTCCATAGAGGCAGGATTGCCCAAATAAGGAAACATCAACCGGCCCACGTTGAAGAGGTATTATATTGCATAATAGGGGCAAAACCCTGCCTCCAAAATGGACTTGTCATCATATCTAGATTCCCTCAAAGAAAGGACCTTCATAGGACATGCATCGCATAGAACTTCCAACTCCACGTGCTAACTACATTTTGTTTTCCTTTTTCAGGTCAAAGAGCACAACCGAACTCGTGAAAACCCCTCTAGCATTCAAACTCACGGAAGGATAAACCTAGTTTCTAGAAAAGGCCAAACCTACATCAAAGAGCAAGAAGAACTGACCGTCCATCTACAAGACATTACCTCCACGACATGTCGCAACAATCACCATCCAAGTAGAGGAGGACTTCAAGCAGAAGAGGACTTCACTATATGCGAAGTCTTATCAGACCCGTGCATTACAACAACATAATCTTCTAACTTCCAAATGCATGCCAAATGTTGTGAACTCGCCATTCGTTGATACACCAGGTGAATGAAGCACCAAAAAGTTTGGCATAGTCCCAGAACCCTATTAAGGGTTAAGGGTTCTCACCAAAAGGTCCACTAGAAAAGGGAGGTTTTCATGAAATTTGTCTATTTTCTTTTTCCTTTCTAGTTCTCATATATCTTTTTTTAAATAAACATTGCATGCCATGTAATCATGTTTTTTTAAATAAAAAAAAATGAAAATGGATAGTTTCTAGTTTATCCCCTTTGTCTCATACTCTTGTGGATGAATATTACTTTTAAGGATTCTTTCCCATTCAGTAATGACTCGACTTAAAGGATGGGATAGCATGGGCAGCCCACTCAAAGGGGGTTAAAACCTTAGAGAGACTGAGAGATACGAGGAAGGCAATCTCAACAAAGAAATGCGAATTTTATTGAAGAGGCGACACTTGCGTGATATCCTAGCTAAGCGATGGGCGGCCGAGTACTCAAAATGATGGAGCCATTGTTCTATTTATCCCAAATAAACACTATCTTTTACTCAGCCCACTAGAGCCGTCAGTAATCTCTTTTCAAATATCCCCAAACCTATAACCATCCCCTACACTGGGGCAAGCACAGAGTAGTTGAATCGGCAGAAACATACCATTTTGTTCTTAGAGATATTGTCTAAATTTTGTACAAAGGCTTTATGGACTAAGAAATTCAATTTGAAATGATTAGAGGCCCTCAATTCTACTACCATACACAAAAATAATCCTTTTTCTTAACCCATTAATGCCTCACAGAAAGCATAAGATTTTTCTTGTCAACCTCGATCCGACACCATTCCCTCACATTGGGGCAGACAGGCAGCAGGAGATCTGGTGGAGAATGTTATCAACCATCAAGTTGAAGTAACGTAAAGGCTCTATGGATCAAGCAATCTTGTTCAAAATGAAGAGAGGCCCTCATTTCATTTCCTATATAGTTAAAAGCGACCCTTGCCAAACCTATTGAACCGGTTACCTTCCTTTTCAGAAAACACCCCAACCTAGGGATCACCGTCCACAATGGGTTAAATTGAAATGTTGGGGGAAGGATTTGAGAAAAAGAAGTTGTAGTAATGCTCGAAAAAAAAAGGGCATATCAAAGAAAAGACCGAAAGGAACCATGTTTGTGCTACCTTGAAAAGCATATAGGAAAGATGAAAAAAAAAAGGGAAGAAAGAAAAGGGGCAAATGTCAAACTAAGAAGGTCAAAAGTTACAAGAAAGGTCAACTCCTCCTGTAAAAGAGAAAATTTAAAGGTGATCCTAGGTAACAAAACCACCAAGTAAAAGTAATAGGTTTGAGCCTTTACCCTTTCTTGTAAAAACCCAAAACCGTGGCCTACATTACGACCTTGTTAAAGTCCTCTCCGATTGAAAAGGATTGCTTGATCTAAATGAGCCAAACTTGTTGCTGACACTAGAGGAGGATATCAGGGGACGAAAACCTGTTGGAAGACCGACTAAGGATGGTGTGGATTTGAACCCTATTATAAACAACATCAAATTTGAGCCTGCGCATCCTTTTCATTCATAAACCCTTTAACCTAGCCTACGTTACGGTCCAAATTAAAGTCCTCTCTGATCAAAGAAAATTGCTTAGTCCAAATAAGCCTGAACAATACCAAGACAACTAGGCTGAGAAAGGAGAATTGGAAGGGAATGCAAGGGGCAATCTCATGCTCCAAGGTGTGCTCAGATGGTTTTGGTTTAAACAACCCATTAAAAGAAGATCTTTGAGCCTAAATATTCCTTCGTTTCTTACAACCGCTAAACCCAGCCTACATTACGGTCCTAAAAGAAGTCTTCTTAGATTAAGGGCTTAGCTATTTATCGCTCTACAAAGGGCATGCGAGTTATCGCTCGAGCCATGGTGGCATTTTTGAGATCTGAGAGAGAAAACCAAGTGAGGTCAGAAAAACCCCAAACAGCAACCCTGTAGAAAGTAGGGATAGGATAGCAAACCAAAAGGTCAAGATCCTTGGAGAATGGTGCAAATGCTATCACACCCCGGTATGAATGGGACAAAACTGAATGGGGCAGAATCCTGGAAAGGAAACAAAATCTTGAGAGTATGGGCCCTGGGGCAATCCTGGGACATTCTTTGTAAACAGTTTATATACATGTAATACTAATGCATCCATGACATGTATAACCTGTAAATCCATTTAGATTCCTGCGAAGTTTCTATCTATTCATGTATTCAACTGCATTCCTGCATGAACCTGTTCATTTGTAAGGAAGTAGTCATGCATTTAATTCAATTCGTACATGAATCTGTGCATTCATCACAAAAACGGGGGACATTGCATTTAATTCTATTCCTGTATGGGCATTATCCAAAAGTATAACATGCATTCATTTCTACTTCTGTGTGAACCTATGAATTCATAAAATAAAAAAAAAAGAAAGTAGGATATGCATTCGATTCAATTCTTATATAAACATGTGCATCCATAAAAAATAGATCATGTATTTAATCCCATGTGCAATCATCATAAAAAATGATGACACCCTTTACCAGGGCATTTTTAAACTATTTTTGCTCAAAAACTCACTCTTTGTCTTTCTGTCTCTCTCAAATAGGAAACGGTGAACAAGGCAAAACATAAAAATGAGCTAAAGCCACCCCTCAGATATCTCTAGTACCGACTCACATCTCAGAAAGCTCAGATTTCTATGACCAACAAGAGACAGAGAATGGGGCAATGACCCACCCTCGACCTCTCCAATCAAATGACTTCGAAAGAAGGGTAGTGAATAAGTGTCCGATCACCCAAAGTTGGAATAATGAAGCACATCCCCAACAATGAGCATCAACCCCCTGCCAAAGTCTAGTAAGGCTCACGAAGGTCTGTCCCACAACCGTAGGAGCATATGAGTGTCCTTCATGAATCCTGGCGAGCAACGCACGAAATCAACGGCCGACCAAGTCATCCCCTCGTGGAAACATCAACAAGTTCAAGAGAAACATAGCTAGGGCTATCATGGAGAAATGGACCAATCTTGAGAAGTACGTCAATCCCCTGAATGAGCTCTCCTATGCGTTGCAAACTTAGAATGTGAGAACAAGAGCTTCATTAGGACATAAGGAAACTAGGGACAGGAGATTAGAAGAAAAGACTGCACACGGAATCCAAGCTGAGACGAGACAACTATGATGCGGCCATAAGGAAAAATGAGTCCTATAATGCCAGCCAAATCTTCTCGAGGATTTAGGAGGAGACCATACTCATGCAGAGTAGGGGCAAGCTCACATTCCCAAAATTGGAAGAGAGACAGGTCAGGTGGCCAAAAGGGAACCACTGTCAAAAAACGTGTTACACTAACAGGAGAGAAGCCATGCAACCAAAGGACCAGCGAAAATGTCTTGCTCATCTGGAGGATACCCGTCATATCAAACCCGTAGTCAACTCAAAATAGCGTCGGCCGTCCTAAAAGTCAAAAGTGGGATATCTCAGCGTCCATCTCATCCTCGAAGGCTGGTTAAACCGGAGGGAAGGGGTCGACTGGAGGCCTACTCCCCCCTCCCACCCTGGCTAGAAGGTGCTCGATTAGCAGAGTGCTGACTACCCCTAGAGAGCGGCTGGAGCTACCAACATAATCTGTCTAGGCCACCTTCCCCAAGCAGCACCTCCTCTCAGAACTATCATCACCCGCGTCTGCCATCCTGAAAAGGTAAGCCAAGGTGAGAAACGTTAACATACCATACATGCAATTCAAATAATAGTAAAATAAAATAAACAACTAACACAAACAAAACAAATAAAGGATTTCAAATAACAAATCAAAAACAAAATTTCTACACATCTTGATTTTCTAATTTTCAAATCACATCTCAAGGGTTCTCTATCTTTTTCCTCCAGAAAAGATTTTATTTCTAAAACTTTAACCAACTTTTCCCCTAATTTCTAAAAATTTTGGCAGAGTTTCGTTCAAAAATGGCCCCTACAACACCCATGACATCAACACAAAACACAAAATGTGCACTTCACATGGTCACAATCACATAATATCAGCACCCGTGCACATTTTTCGATTCTTCAAAATTTCCAAAACATATGTTTTATTTTTCCAATAAATCAATGGTTTTAAAAAATCTCCTAAAATTCCTCAAAATTCTTTCAAATGTTTTCCAAAAATATTCCAACCTTTTTCAAATTTTAAATTCTAAAAATTCCATCAATTTCTCAAGTTTTCTAATTTTTCTAAATTTTCTAAGTATTTTCCTATTTTTCAAAAAATAAAAAATTCATTGAGTTTTCAAAAAATCACAAAACTTCATACGGTTGTTAAACATATTTTTCTAAGGCACATGACACAACAATATAGCAAGAAAACCCAATGCCCAAGTCTATAGGAACAAATTCACTATTCCTGCAGAAAACCCTCTTCACATATTCATATATAATCACTCAAATTCAATCAAACAAGCACCAAAATGCAAAAATAACATCACCATCATGTTCAAAACACATCAAAACATTAATTTCCACTATTCACATGATTCAAACGAAGTTCTACACACCAAAATCAACAAAATTTGAAAACTCACTTGTTTGGAAGTTCTCCGGCTACTTTTTCGGCGATGTGGTCTCCTTCCGGCAATCACCCGTGGTATCCAAGAAGTACTCCTTCAATGTTCAAGACGGATTCCTCACAATGTCTCACAGATTTGTGAAAACTCTTCAAATCCCGTAGGTGTTCGAACTAGAAAATTTTCTGGTTTTAATCCTAAGCCTAGCGCCACTAGCAAAGGCGCCACGGTTTTTTGGCCAAAGGCGCCACTCCTAGTAGAGCCAGGTTCAAATTCTGGGCAGCTTTGCCCTTTTTCCCGCCAAAACTCATTTTCGAAGGCCTTTTTGGCCCGTTATTTGTTTTCGACCCCCATTGTTGAAAGATTTCCAATGTCCATCCCTCCGATTGCCTCGCGGTTAACATGGGACTCTTACTTTATCGTTTTGTCTTTGACAAGCAAGACAGAAAAAGAGAGGCAGCTGTAAGCACACCCCATTTTTGACCACTCGGCAGTCTACACTCCGTCCAGACTTGTTTTCAAGTCATTGTGGGCGTATTCTAATTGAAACCGATTTTCTAGGTCCAAATCCCGTTTGTCCATCGCCTCGCAGGTCCACCAGGCCCAAATAAAGGCAAAATGACCAAAATGCTCTTAGGGGCATTGTCCTTTCCTTTCCAACTCCAATCCCTCTCTCGAGACAGTTGATTCCTCGAGACGATAAATCCATTTCGAAGGCTGTAAGTCCCCTTTCCAATCCCACTCTCGAGACAGTTTATTCCTCGAGATGGTTCCAAATCAGGCATGTCTTTTCGAAGACGGTAAGACCCCTTTCCAATCCCTCTCTCGGGACAGTTTATTCCTCGAGACGGTTCCAAATCAGGCACGTCTTTTCAAAGACGGTAAGACCCCTTTCCAACCCCTCTCTCGGGAGAGTTTATTCCTAGAGACGGTTTCAATTCAGGCATGTCTTTTCGAAGATGGTAAGACCCCTTTCTAACCCCTCTCTCGGGACAGTTTATTCATCGAGACGGCTCCAATTAGGCATGTCTTTTCGAAGACGGTAAGACCCCTTTCCAATCCCTCTCTCTCGACAGTTTATTCCTCGAGACGGTCCGAGTAGCGAAAATACTCGCAAACCTCATAACCGTTAAAGTAGCGGAAATATTCACAAATAGGTCGATATAGGGAATTGCCAACAAACCCCTGTGTCACGACGACCGCCGTTAGAGTGGCGGAAACACTTAAAACCCAGGTCAACACCAGTGCCTGTTAGCCTATTTCGGTGAAAAATGACCAAACTGCCCCTTGGACCTTTTCTGAGACTTTCCGGTCAAAATGATCGTTTTGCCCCTGGTGGGCCGGTTGCCTTTTCTAACCATACTGGCTCTGGGTATCAAACCGGTAATCTCTTGAGAATGCTTCTTATAGTGTTCTCAACCTTTCCTCTTCTTTTCGGATCATTCCGGGTCAGTTCCGGCTAACTCGGTACAAAATGACCGTTTTGCCCCTAATGGGCCGGTCTCCTTTTTCGACCACACTGGCTCTAGGTATCAAATCAGTAACTTCCCGTAAATGCTTTTTGTAGTGTTCTCAACCTCCCTTTACCTTTCCGGATCATTCCGGGTCAGTTCCGGCAAACCCGGTACAAAATAACCGTTTTGCCCCTAGTGGGCCGGTCTCCTTTTCCAACCACACCGGCTCTGGGTATCAAACCGACAACCTTTGGGAACATTCTGAATAATGTTTTCAAATCTTGATTCTTCTTCTGGGACAGTTCGAGTTCGTCCCGGCGGCTTTCCAAACCGATCGACCATTTTACCCCTAACGGCCCGGTCAACCCTTCCGACACACCTTGTCCTCATTTTTTAAGTCAAATACCTCCGGTGCACTATTCTAAGTGTTCCTGCTCTTTTTTGGCCTTCCGGCTCATCCCCTGTCTTCCAAAATCCTTCTCAAAATTTCTGTAGTCACTCCTAGTGAAGTCAGGCTAAAAATTGTGTGGTAGTCACTAGTACAGGAACCCAAATCTAGTCAAAGATACGTTGCTTGCCGACCTTAAATATTTCCTAAATGGCTGTCACCACTAGTAGTGGCGCCAAGCCAAAAATTGGCCTGGCGCCCCTCCTAGTGGAGCAAGTGTAAATTCTGGCCTGGCACCACTGCAACAAGCGCTAGTGTATTCCTCCCTCTATAAATACAGAGCGTCTTCCAACGTGAAAAGGATCCGCAAACTCAAACAAAAAATCCTATATTTCGATATACAGAGCTTGAGCACCTCCTAAACCCTAGCTTCCCTAGGTTTTTCAAACCCTAGCCACCATACACAAACCCTAGCCTCATATATACTCCTATACATCCCCATACACTCATACACTAGCCTTCAACCCTTCTTTGAAGACTTGAAGAGCTGCAATCTAAAGCTTGAAGACCACTCTTGAAGATTGAAGATGAAGATTAAGACGAAGACCGAAAACCGAAGACCGAAGACAGCACGGCGCACAAAATAAACAAGACATACGGTAGGTTCTCTATTTCAATTTCCACACTTTCCCCTCTCTCTTCTCTCTCCTAACCCACTTGGGTTTTCTCTATTTTAATCCCCCATCTCTTTCCCCCCCTTTTTTTGCATGTTTGAAACAAAGAGATTCCCGGTCCATGTGTAAGATTGGGCTATTGGAGAGTCACCGTGTCAGGGGCTTTCTTCTAGTCTAATTAGAGACCACGTGGGTTCGGCCCCCTTGATTATGTGGTGAAGCCTTAGCCTTGTATGTTCACGACCCCAAATTTGCATTGTGCATATCATGATCTTGCATCTTCCAAAAATCGTTTTCAAAGTTGTTTTCAAAATCGTTTTCAAACTCGTTTTCAAAATTGCATCAAAATCTCATTTTTCAAAACTTGTTTTCAAAATCATAATCCTAGGGTGATTCTAGCTTTTCCATGACTAGGGTCGCTTTAAGAAAGTGTTATATTTAAAGCGACCAATGCGGTCCATATTTTCAAATCTCCTTATTTTCAAAACCACTTTCTTAAAGTGCTTTTAGCCTTTTTATAGTTAGAATTGCTTTAGGAAAGTGAGACGTTTTTACACTTTCTGAAAAACTCTCTTTCCAAAATCCCTTCCTAAAAATCTCTTTTTCAACATAGTTTCCTAAAACTCTTCTTGCCAAAATCGTTTTAAAAAACTCCCTCCAAAATCTATTTTTCAAAACTCTCTTTTTCAACTCCTTTCTAAAACACTCTCCCCAAAATCTACTTTCCAAAAACGCTCCCTAAAAGTCTTTCTAAAAACTCTCTTCCCAAGATCTTCTTTCTAGAAATTCCCCTATAGAATTTTCCTTCTAAAATCTTCATTTCCAAAAACACACTTTCCAAAAACTCATTCTCTTTAAAATCTTTTTCCAAAAACCCTATCTTCATATTCACTTTCCAAAAACTTCTCCCTAGGATTCCCTTCTAGAAAACCTTCGTTTTCAAAAATGCACTTTCAAAAAATCCTCTCTCTTTAGAGCCCAAATCAAACCCTAGAACTCATAATTAGGAAACCCTAATTTTCTTTCCAAAAACATGGGGCGAACCGTCCCTTTTTGGCTTGCTTGTTTACCTATTGAAGGAGAGGATTTTTTATTTTTTATTTTTATCTTTCTTTGCTTTTGCTTGCCTCTTGATGGCTTTTATTTTTTCTTTTTTCTTTTTTTGATCTTTCTTTGCTTTTGCTTGCCTCTTGATGGCTTTTCTTTTTATTTTTTTTTTCTTTTATGGTAATCGCTATGCTGGGGTTACCTTTTGGGAACTGTGAACAGGCTCAACAGGTTTGACAAATGTTGCTTTTTGATTGTACGAAAAATGAAATAAGAGTCTCTTTTTATTTTGAACTGGATTACTTGATCCCTAAAGCCTTTACATTGCTTTAGCTTAATATCTCAAGTGAAGGAAAAGGGACATTCTTTGCCAAGTTTTTTGCTATCTATTTACCCCAGTGTGGGGGGATGGTTTCGGATTAGGGTTGACAATTAATCTTTTGCTTTCTGCATGGCACTGGTGGGTTGAGCAAAGGGATTTTTTTTTCCTTTTTTTTTCGTGGTTTCGAAAAATGGATCCTCTTCTTTTTGATAGTCTGGCTACCTATCACTTAGATTTGATATACTGTAAGTGCTGCTTTTTGGGTGGTTTTCTCATTCATTCTCATCTTCTCTCTCTTTGGTAGTTTGACCATTCGGCGAGTGGTTAACTCATGCTATCACCTTCTTCAAGTCAAGTCCTTCATAAGATAGAGTGTACCCCTTTTTAAAAGCATTCACCATTAGTAAGAATATGAGATAACGACCTTTGAATGAAAATACTACCTCTTTACTACAAATTTGAAATTTTCCCTTAAACAGCATAAGGTTTTTATTAAAATTAAAATGTAGACGTGAATTTAAAGACAAAAAATAAAAAGGATAGAAAGAAAACAGGTGAGAACACCCATCTCTTATATGCTTTTAGGGGAACCCTTATAGTAGTGTTTTGGAATATGCCCATGTCTTCAATGCTCCATCCGTCATTTAGATCACTGGACCAGGTAAGGCAAGTAGGTGCTTCTTTTAGGTCTCTTGGTGAGTGGATAGTGATGGTGCAATTATCAGCCTCGTTGACTTTCTTATTTTCCTCCATTGCCTCCTTAGTTTCTCTGGTAAACAGGTTGGCTAGCTCACCTCTTTCTAGCTCGAATGGTTCTGCTGGTACTTTCAGCTCCTCAAGGCCCTAGCTTATGTCTTTATAGTCGAATTCCGTCAAGGGCCGAAGGTTCTCTGATAGGTAGAGTTTGGTTGAGGCATATTTAAGGTGTAAGAATTCATCTCCCTAATATTAGGAGTAGGCGATCTCCTCTAGGTGTATGGACCCTTCAACTGGCCAGTCATAGGGGTTGTGCACTTTATTTGGAATGTAGAGATAGATTCGGCACGATGGGAGTTCCTCCTCCTAGTTGCTTTCTTCATTATTTTCCCTGTCCTCATCATAATAATCCTCGACCATGATACCCTTTGATTCATCCTCCTCGTTATTTTCTATAGTATCAGGTTGATAGTATGGTCTGGCAAGGGGTTTGTGGTCATATTAGGAGTAGGAGTAGGGTTTGCTAGCTTTATGTCGATGGTTTTATTATCTATCAGGTCTTGAATTTTATGCTTGAGGGAGAAGTAGCTTTCAGTGTCATGCCCTATCCTCTCGAATGATACTCGCAAGTGAGGGCGCCATTGAAGGTTAGAGGTGGAGGGCTTGGCAATGGATAAGCCGGTATAGGCTTTAGTATCTTATTCTTTAAGAGGTTATGATAGGCTTCTGTCTGAGTGTAGGCTAGGGTATCAAAGGTGTGGATGCACCAGGTTGGCCTATTAAAATTGCGTTGTGCCCCAATAGGGACAAAGTTGGGCGTTTGAGCAATGGGGTTGATAGGCATGGTTAAGGAGGGTATGGGCAGTATAAGATGTGACTGGCATGGTGGACGGTATTGCGGTGGTTGAATAGGCAAGATGATTGACACTTCACTCTCTTTCTTGATTATCCCCTTGCTGTGGCCACCTGTTTGGCTATGTTGGCAGACCTTTCTCTAGTCTTTGCATAGGGGTCCGTAATTCTTCCCATTTTGAGACCGTTTTCTATCATCTCCCCTCATATGATAAGCTTAGAGAAGCTTTTCCCAACGCTTGTGCAAAGCTTTTCATAGTATATACCTTGAAAGGTATGCACGAACAGTTGCACATACTCCTTCTCTTCTAAAGGGGGATTGACTTGTGCGTTGCTTCTCTCCACCGAAGTGCATAGATTTTGAAGCTTTCTTTCTCTCCTTTGCTCATTGTCATCAAGGACCAATGGTCAAAAGTTAGATCTATGTTGTGGTGGTATTGGGCTGTGAATGTATTAACCAATTCAATCCAAGCTGTGACCTTCCTTAGGTCAAGTCGAGCAAACCACTCTAATGCAGACCCAGTTAGGCTGTGTTGGAAAAGTTACATGAGAAGTTTTGGGTCATTCTCGTAGCCACTTAATGCCCCAGCATAAAGGCGAAGATGGGCTATAAGGTTACCAATTCCATCGTATTTTTGAAAGTCAGGCATTTTAAACTTGGTCAGCCTTGGATGGCCTGGGAAGAAGCAAAGCTCATTGTAAAAAGTAAGCTCAAAAGGGTCATGGCCATGGAAGCTCTGTAGCGATTCTTCTAACCCTTGGATCTCTAAGCTAAGGGCGTCTGAGGAAGTTCTTTTTGCAGCAGGTGAGAGTAATATTGTTTCTTCTTCTTCGGTGTTGGCCCCCTTGAAGTCCTATTTGTTTTTGCTCGTAGTGTTAGATTAGAGCACAGTCCTCGGGTTAGCAATTTCAGAGTCTTTGGAAAAAACCGTGGATGATGATGGGGTAAAACAACATCTTTTATAGTCATGGCTTGGATGAGCTTAAACATCTCGTCAATCTTGGTTCTCATCTTATTGACCTCCTCTTGAGAGCCTGGGGAGGACTCGTTAGGATTGGTTGCCATTAGTAAAGCTCTTTGTCAAGCGACGATCGGGTCTCTAGGTGGTTGTGAATCTTTCTTGCGCGCAACGATTTTTTTTTTATGGTGTAGTCTCTGTGAAAGAAAAATAAGGACACAAGCCACAAATTAGTGTTTGATATTTAGAAAGATTTATGCAATATATGCCTTAGGGGTGTCCCTACTTGAGAGAATATAGTGACTTGAGTTACTTTAGAACTCTCATCTTGAAATGAAGTATTGAATGCATGTATGCAAGAGTACTGGGAGAGAAAGTGCAATAGTAAATTAAATATGCATGCATGAACACATTGCATAAGCATTATAATAGCAAGAATAGACAAGAATCTGGCTAAGGTTTGGCTATGCACAAGTTCATACATGAATATGAGGTTGAGGGTTTACTAATGCTTCCTAAAAAGGGTCCGTTCTTGGATCTTCAAACCTAGGCCCACTCCCCGAAGTGGTGCTATTATCTGTTGGTGATCCGAGTTGGGGAACCATCAAGAGGCCGTAGGCCAAGTGTAAGCACCCCAGTTTTGACCGCTCGGCAGTCTACACTCCGTCCAGACTTGTTTTCAAGTCATTGTGGGCATATTCCAATTGAAACCAATCCTTTAGGTCCAAATTCCGTCTTTCCATCGCTTTGCGGGCTTGTCAGGCCCAAATAGAGGCAAAATGACCAAAATGCCCTTAGGGGCATTGTCCTTTCTTATTCCAATTCCAATCCCTCTCTCGAGACAGTTTATTCCTCGAGACGGTCCGAGTAGCAAAACTACTCACAAAACCGTTAGAGTGGCGAAAACACTCACAAAACCGTTAGAGTAGCGGAAGTACTCACAAAACCGTTAGAGTAGCGAAAATACTCACAAAACCGTTAGAGTGGCGGAAACACTCAAAACCCAGGCACGTCTCTTCGGAGACGGTAAGACCCCTTTCTAATCCCTCTCTCAAGACAGTTTATTCCTCGAGACGGTTCCAATCCAAGCACGTCTCTTCGGAGACGGTAAGACCCCTTTCTAATCCCACTTTCGAGACAGTTTATTCCTCGAGACGGCTCCAATCTAGGCACGTCTCTTCGGAGACGGTAAGACCCCTTCCAGTCCCACTCTCGAGACAGTTTATTCCTCGAGATGGTCCGAGTAGCAAAAATACTCACAAAACCGTTGGAGTAGCGAAAATACTCACAAAACCGTTAGAGTAGTGGAAATACTCACAATCCCGTTAGAGTAGCGAAAATACTCACAAAACCGTTAGAGTAGCGGAAATACTCACAAAACCGTTAGAGTAGCAGAAATACTCACAAACTCGTTAGAGTAGCGAAAATACTCAACCCCGTCCGAGTAACGGAAATACTCCCAAATCATCAACCCCGTCCGAGTTACGGAAATACTCAACCCCGTCCGAGTAGCGAAAATACTCCCAAATCATCAACCCCATCCGAGTAGCGAAAATACTCCCAAATCATCAACCCCATCCGAGTAGCGAAAATACTCAACCCCGTCCAAGTAGCAGAAATACTCACAAATCATCAACCTCGTCCGAGTAGCGGAAGTACTCACACCGTTAGAGTGGCGGAAACACTCAAAACCCAGGTTAACACCAGTGTCTGTTAGCTCACTTCGGTGAAAAATGACCAGACTACCCTTAGGACCTTTTTCGAGACTTTTCGGTCAAGATGACCATTTTGCCCCTAAGCATCCGAATGCCCCGGGAACCACACCGGCTCTGGGTATCAAACCGGTAACCTCCTGAGAATACTTTTTATAGTATTCTCAACCTCCCCTTACCTTTCCGGATCATTCCGAGTCAGTTCCGGCCAACCCGGTACAAAATAACCGTTTTGCCCCGAGAGGGCCGGTCTCCTTTTTCGACCACATCGGCTTTGGGTATCAAATCAGTAATGACTCGAGAATACTTTTTATAGTGTTCTCAACCTCCCCTTACCTTTTCGGATCATTCCGAGTCAGTTCCGGCAAACCCGATACAAAATGACCGTTTTGCCCCTAGTGGGCCAGTCTCCTTTTCCAACCACGCCGGCTCTGGAAATCAAACCGGCAACCTCTGGGAACATTCTAAATAATGTTTCCAGATTCCAAGTCTTTTTCCGGGACAGTCCGAGTCTGTCCCGGCAGTTCTCCGGTCCGATTGACCGTTTTGCCCCTAAAGGCCGGGTCAACCTTTTCGACACATTTTGTCCTCACTTTTTAAGTCAAAAACCTCCAGGACACTATTTTAAGTGTTCCTGCTCCTTTCCGGCCCCCCGGGTCATTCCCGGCTCCTTCAAATCATTCCCGGACTTTCCGGAGTCACTCCTAGTGAAGCCAGGCTAAAATTTACATGGTAGTCACTAGTACAGGCGCCCAAATCTAGTCAAAGATATGTTGTTTGCCGACCTTAAACCTTTCATAATTGGCTGGCGCCACTAGTAGTGGCGCCAAGCCAAAAAATGGCCTAGCGCCACTCCTAGTGGCGCTAGTGTAAAGTTTGCCCTGGTGCCACTGCAACAGGCACCAGGTTTGTCCAACTTCTATAAATACAGAGCCTCATTCAATGTGAAAAGGGTCTGCAAACTTAACCTAAGAATCCTATATTTCGATATACAGAGCTCTAGCACCTCAAAAACCCTAGCCTCCCTAGGTTTTCCCAAACCCTAGCCACCATACACAAACCCTAGCCTCCTATACACTTATACACTCCCCTATACACTCATACACTAGCCTTCAACCATCCTTTGAAGACTTGAAGAGCTGCCATCCATAGCTTGGAAACAACTCCTAAAGACTGAAGGTGAAGATCAAGACAAAGACCGAAGACCGCACGGCGCGCAAAATAAACTAGATACAAGATAGGCTCCCTATTTAATTTTCTGCACTTCCCTCCTCTCTCTTCTCTCTCCAACCCACTTGGGTTTTCTCTATTTTAATCCCCCATCTCTTTCCCGCCCTTTCTTTGCATGCTTGAAACAAGGGGATTCCCGGTCCATGTGTAGGATTGGGCTATTGGAGAGTCACCGTGTCGGGGGCTTTCTTCTAGTCTAACCAAAGACCACATGAGTCCGGCCCCCTTGATTATGTGGTGAAACCTTAACCTTGTATGTTCACAACCCCAAATTGCATTGTGCATATCATAGTCTTGCATCTTCCAAAAATCGTTTTTAAAGTTGTTTTTCAAAACGTTTTCAAACTTGTTTTCAAAATTGCATCAAAAGATCTTTTTCAAGAACATGTTTTCAAAATCACAATCCTAGGGTGATTCTAGCCTTTCCATGGCTAGGGTTGCTTTAGGAAAGTGTTACATCAAAAGTGACCTTTTGGTCTATATTTTCGAATCTTGTTGTTTTCAAAACCGCTTTCCTAAAGTGGTTCTAGCCTTCTTATGGTTAAAATTGCTTTAGGAAAGTGAGATGTTTTTACACCTTCTAAAAACTCTCTTTAAAAATCTCTTCCTAAAAATCTCTTTTTCAAGATACTTTCCTAAAATTTCCCTCTTCAAAATTGTTTTCAAAAACTCCCTTCCAAAATCTATTTTTCAAAACTCTCTTTTTCAACTCCTCTCCAAAATCTTTTCCTCAAAATTCACTTTCTAAAATCACTCCCTAGATTCACTTTCCTAAAAAAAATCTCTCCTAAAAATCTTTCCAAAAACTCTCTTTTCTAAAATCTTCCTTCTAGAAATTCCCCTTTAGGTTTTCCTTCCAAAACCTTCGTTTTCAAAAACACACTTTCTAAAAATCCCTTTCTTTAGAGCCCAAGTCAAGCCCTAGAACCCACAATTAGGAAACCCTAAATTTTCTTTCCAAAAACATGGTTTTCAAACTTTGCCCCAAACCTAGGTTTCCAAAATCTCTTGTTTTCACATCCAAACGATACACGTTTCCAAAACCTTTTTTTTACGTCAAAACTACAATTTTTCAAATCTAGGGTTTCTAGAATCCCCCTTTCCAAATCCTTGTCAAATCCTATCTTCTCTTTAAGAAACCAAATCCAATCTTTTCTTAATCCAAACATTTCCTAATTCAATTCCTTCCTAAACCTTAAGTTTCCTAAGCCTAAATTTTAAATACTTCCTTAAATTTCAAAATCCAACTCTTTCTTAATTCAAATCCTTCCTAAACTTCCGTTTTCCTAAATCTTAAATTTCCTAAACTTGAACATAAAAATCTTTCCTAAGTTTTAAAACTCAATTTTCAAATCTTTCCTAATTCAACCCTTTCCTAATTCTACCCTCTTTTCAAATCTTAACTTCTTAAACCTAAGTTTTCAAACCTTTCCTAAACTCAAGCCTTTCCTAATTTCAAGACTTTCTAAAATTTAAACTCTAAAACTTTCTAAATCCTAAACTTTCTAAATTTCAAATCTTTCTAAAATTCTAAGCTTCCTAAATTCAAAACTTTCTTAAGTTAAATCTTTCTAAACCCAAATCTTTCTAAACTCTAAACTTTCCAAAACTTCAACATCTTTCCAAATCTAAGACTTTTCTAAACTCAAAGCTTTCTTAATTTAAGACTTTCTTAAGTCGAAACTTTTTTAATTCAAACATTTCCTAAACTAAAAACTTTTCTTTTTCAAACCTTTCCCAAAACGAAACTTTCTTATTTTCAAAACTTCCTTATTTCAAAACTTTCTAAATTCAAAACTTTTTTTTAACTTGAAACTTTCTAAATTCTAAGTCTTTCCTAAACTTTTCCTAATTCAAAATATTTCTAAATTCGATACTTTCCCATCTCAAAACTTTCCTAAAGTGAAAACTTTCTTAAACCTAAAACTTTCCTAATTCAAAACTTTCCAAAAATGAAACTTTCCAAAAATAACATTTTCCTAATTTGAAACTTTCCTAATCCAAATTTTTCCTAAATTTCAAGTTTCCAAATCTTTCCAAATCTTCCAAATCCAACATTCCAATCCAATCTTTCTTAATCTCAAGTCTAGGTTTCGTAAACCTCCTTCCCAAAACCAAGTCTTTCCAAAACAATTCCAATCTTTCCAAAACAATTCCAATCTTCTCAATTTCAATTTCCAATCTCCTCTTCTAGTCTCAAATCAAATCCAATTTTCAATTCAATCTCTTTCTTCCAATCCAATTTCTCTCTTCAAATCAATCTCTTTTCAATCGGACTCCGGTCCGAACTACGACTGACCTGATTCCCCCAAAGGGATACGTAGGCAACATTCATAGGTGCGGTCACAATACTTTTTAAACTTTCAATTCCACCCTCATGGGTGCGGTTTCCAAAATCTTTTCAAATCTCAAATTCCAATTTACTTTCAACCTTCCAATTTCAAATTTCTATTCCCAAATTTTCAAACTTTCCAATTTCAAATTCCATCTTTTCAAATCTATTTGCAAATCAAATTCTTTTCAAATTTATTTCCAAATCTATTCTTCAATTCTCTCTTATTTTGCACTTGCATATCATGCATCATGTTAGTTTATAAACATTGTTTTTCAAAGTGAATAGGATTGACCATTAGTTAATTAAAGACTCTTATAGGTGAATCTAGGGTAGATTGACATGTAGGTACCGAAAGGGCGGGGTAGGGTGATAGCTTAGTGCGTCTTCCCTACACGTAACTAACCTCCGAACCTAGATTACTGTTTTCATAGACTAAAAAGGAGTTATTTTTCCAAAAAGGGCTAAATGTTTTTCAAAGGTTGCCAAACAACCTGTTTTCGTAAAACCCTCTCTTGAGGAGACATTTTCAAAACATTTTTTTCAAAAACCCTAAGTGTAGTCTTCGGATTATGCTTAGTTTTTAGGTGACCTAATTCACCTTAATCAAGTTAGGTGGCGACTCCAAATGTTTTTCAAAAGCCCTTTATCCAAACCTGTTTTCAATTCAAACTTAGTCGCACTCATTCTTCTAGGAGGGTGAGTTCTAACGAGAGAGTACAACATTTTTCCCGCTTGGGTGAGTATTCCTCGAGTGCGAAAAATATGGGCGCGACACTAAGATACTAACACAACATCTGCTCACAACCAATATACCATTCCTCCTTCTAACTAGAAGGGACATAATTAGGTAGAGAATTCAAATATGCAAATGCGAGTGTACGTCCAATGTGTGTGTGTAAAGTTTTTGAAAAATGAAAGAAAGGGCCTAACAACTCTCATCCATCTTGTCCATTCCATCCTGTCATTCATGGCAATCTATATAACAAATAAAAGTAAATATGAACATGGTCCATCTAAAAAATAAAATAAAATAAGTCAGTACTGTCGCGCCCAGATTTTTTGCACTCGAGGAATACACACACAAACGGAAAAAACGTTGTACTCTCTCGTTAGAACTCACCCTCTTAGAAGAATAAGTGCGATTAGGTTTGAATTGAAAATAGATTTGAATAAAGGGCTTTTGAAAAAATTTTGGAGTCGCCACCAAACTTGATTAAGATGAGTTAGGTCATCTAAAAACTAAGAATAATCTGAAGACTACACTTAGGGTTTTGGAAAACGATTTTGAAAATATCTCCTCAAGAGAGGGTTTTTAAGAAACAAGTTGTTTGGCAACCTTTGAAAAATATTTAAGCCCTTTTTGAAAAATAACTCCTTTTGGTCTTTCAAAAATAGTGATCTAGGTTCGAAGGTTGGTTACGTGTAGGGAAGACGCACTAAGCCATCACCTTACCCCGCCCTTGCGGTACCTACATGTCTATTTATCCTAGATTCACCTATGAGAGTCTTCAACAAACCAATGTTCAATCCTATTTACTTTGAAAAAAAGAATGTTTAAAAAAAACATGATGCATGATATGTAAATGCAAGAGGAAGATTTGATTTGAAAATAGATTTGGAAAAATATTTGAAAAGATCGATTTGAAATTGGAAAGTTTTAGAAATTAAAAAAAAAGATTTAGAAGTAGATTTTTGGAATTAAAAAAATAGATTATGGAATTGAAAGCTTGAAGAAGATTGTAGAATTAGAGATTTGAAAAAGATTGTGGAAATAAAAATTGAAAAAATGTTGTGACCGCACCCATGAGGGTTGCCTACGTATCCTTTTGGAGGAATTAGGTCAGTCGTAGTTCGGACAAGAGTCCGATTGAAAATAGAAGAGTTGATTTGGAAAAAAGTTGGAGTTGGAACTCGAATTGGAATTGGAAGAATGGGAAATTTGGACTTCGATTAGAAGATTTAAAAAGATTGGTTTTGAAAGACTTGGTTTTAGGAAACCTAGACTTAGGAACTTAGAAAAGAAAGATTGAACTTGACTTGAAAAGATTTTTTGAAAAGAATTGACACGAATATTGGACTTGAAATATTAGGAAACTTGGATTTAGGAAGGGTTCGAATTTGGAAAGTTCCATTTTAGGAAAGTTTTATTTTAGGAAAGTGTCATTTTTGGAAAGTTTCGTTTTAGAAAAGTTTCAATTTAGGAAAGTTTTGGAATTAGGAAAGGTTTCGAATTAGGAAAGTTTTGACTTAGAAAAGTTTCAACTTAGGAAAGTTTTGAATTAAGAAAGGTTTCGAATTAGGAAAGTTTTTGAAATAGGAAAGTTTCAATTTAAGAAAGTTTTAACTTAGGAAAGTTTTGGTTTAGGAAATATTTGAATTAAGAAAGTTTCAACTTAAGAAAGTTTTGAATTAAGAAAATTTTGAGTTTAGGAAAGATTTGAAATTTAGGAAAGTTTAGGATTTTAGGAGGTTTGGGTTTAGAAAGATTTGAAATTTAGAAAGTTTAAGAGTTAAAAAGTTTTAGAGTTTGAGTTTTAGAAAATCTTGACATTAGGAAAGGTTTGAGTTTAAGAAAGATTTGAAAACTTAGATTTGGAAAGTTAAGATTTGGAAAGAGATAGAATTAGAAAAGGGTTGAATTAGGAAAGATTTGGAAGCTTAAAGTTTAAGGAAAGATTTTTATGTTCAAGTTTTGGAAACTTAAGATTTAGGAAAGTAGAAGATTAGAAAGGAGTTGAATTAGGAAAGATTTGGACTAGGAAGAGTTAAGATTCCTATTTCCTAAAACAAGGGATTAGATTTTGTTTCTAAAAGAGAAGGCTTGATTTTGTTTTAAAAAACGGAGGATTGGATCTAGTTTCCTAAATGGAAAGGTTGGATTTGATTTCCTAAAGGGAAGATTGGATTTAACAAGGATTTGGAAAGGGAGGTTTTAGAAACCCAAGATTCGGAAGACTATAGTTTTGACATAGAAAATAGGTTTTGGAATAATGTATAGTTTTGACGTAGAAAAAAGAGGTTTTCAAAACCTAAGTTTTGAGGCCAAAATAAGGAATTGGAAACTATATTTTTGGGGAGGGAAATTAGGGTTTCCTAATTATGGGTTCTAGGGTTTAACTTTGGCTCTAAGTGAAGAAATTTTTGGGAAGTAAGATTTTAGAAAGAGAGATTTTTGGAAAGAAATCCTAGAGAGGAGTTTCTAAAAGGAAGATTTTGGAAGGAGCTTTTAGAGAGGAGTTTTTAGAAAGTGAATTTGAGAAGAGAGAGTTTTTGAAAAGAAATCCTAGTGAGAAGTTTTTTTAGAAAGAGATTTTTGGGAAGAGTTGTTTAGGAAGGAAACGTAAGGAGCGTCTTTGGAGATTAAACTTTGAGGAAAGCATTTTTTGGAAAGGAGCTTTTAGGAAAGATATTTTTGGAAAGAGATCGTTGAAAAGGAGTTTTTGAAAACAATTTTGGAAAGAAGATTGGAGAGAGTTTTCTAAGAAGGAAACCTAGGGAGTGTTTTTAGGAAAAGAATTTTAAAAAGGGTGTTTTAGAAAGGAGTTGAAAAGAGAGTTTTTGAAAACGACTTTGGAAAAAAGAGTTTTAGGAAAGCATGTTGAAAAGGAGGGTTTTAGAAAGAGAGACTTTTGAAAATAGAGTTTTTTGGAAAGTATAAAAACGCCTCACTTTCCTAAAGCGATTCTAACCATAAGAAGATTAGAACTACTTTAAAAAAGTGGTTTTGAAAACAACAAGGAGTTGAAAATATAGACCATATCGGTCACTTTAAATGTAACACTTTCCTAAAGCAATCCTAGCCATGCTAGAATCACCATAGAATTGTAATTTTGAAAACAAGTTTTGAAAAAGGAGATTTTGATGCAATTTTGAAAATAAGTTTAATGCAAGCATTGAAAACGAGTTTGAAAACGATTTTGGAGAGATGCAAGATCATGATATGCACAATACAAATTTGGGGTCGTGAACATACAAGGTTAAGGCTTCACCACATAACTAAGGGGGCAACCCACGTGGTCTCCGGTTAGACTAAAAGAAAACCGCCGACACGGTGACCTTCCAATAGTCTAATCCTACACATGGACCGGGAATCCCCTTGTTTCAAGCATGCAAAGAAAGTGGGGAAGAAGATGGGGGATTAAAATAGAGAAAATTCAAGTGGGTTAGGAGAGAGAAGAGAGAGGGGGAAGTGCAAAAACTTAAAGAGAAAACCTACCGTATGACTTGTTTATTTCGCTTAGCTTTGCTCGCCTTGCTTTTCTTCGGTCTTCGCTTCACTTCAGTCTTCGAGGGCTTGTCTTTGATCTTCAAAGCTTGTAGTTGCAGTAATCCAAGCCTTCGATGGAGGGTTGGAGGCTAGTGTATAAGTGTATAGGAGTGTGTGTGAGTGCATAGGATGCTAGGGTTTGGTGTATGGTGGCTAGGGTTTGGAAAACCTAGAGAAGCTAGGGTTTAGGGAGGCTACGAGCTCTGTATATTGAATGTTAGGGTTTTTTAGACTAAGTTTGCGAACCTCTTTCACGTTGGAGGAGGCTCTGTATTTATAGAGATGAGATAGACCTAGCGCCTGTTATAGTGGCGCTAGGGTAAAATTCCTCTTAACGCCAATAGGAGTGGCGCTAGGCCATTTTTTGGCTTAGCGCCACTAGTAGTGGTGCCAGAAAGTTAGGAAAGTTTTAAGGTTAGCAAGCAACGTATCTTGGGAAGATTTGGGCGCCTGTACTAGTGACTACCATACAATTTTTAGCCTGGCTTCACTAGGAGTGACTCTAGAAAGTCCAGGAATGATTTAAGGGACCAAGATTGGCCCGAAAGGCCAGGAAAAGGGCAGGAACACTTAGAACAGTGTCCCGGAGGTATTTGACTTGAAAAATGAAGATAGGATGTGTCAGAAGGATTGACCGGGCCATTAGGGGCAAAATGGTCAATTGGGCTGGAGAGCTGCTGAAATGGACTCAAAACGTCTTGAAAGAAGATTTGAGATATGGAAACATTATTTAGAACGTTCCCAAAGGTTGTCGGTTTGATACCCAGAGCCGGTGTGGTTGGAAAAGGCGACCGGCCCACTAGGGGCAAAACGGTCATTTTGCACTAGGTTTGCCGGAACTGACTCAGAATGATCCGGAACGGTAAAGAGAGTTTGAGAATACTATAGGAAGCATTCTCGGGAGGTTACCGGTTTGATACTCAGAGTCGGCGTGGTTCTCAGGGGCATTCGGATGCCTAGGGGCAAAATGGTCATCTTGACCGAAAAGTCTCGGAATTGACCCGAATTGGACTAGAGGGCAACTAATCATGCCGGATTGCTTTTAAGATAATCTAGAAAGGTGGACTTATCATTTTGAGGACTTAGGTATGCTCTCGAGAAACGTGTTGGAAAATGGCCTAGGGGCAGTTTGGTCATTTTTCACCAGAGTAGGCTAGCAGGCACCGGTGTTGACCTGGGTTTTGAGTGTTTCCGCCACTCTGACGGCGGTGTAGTGATACAAGGGTATGTTGGCAATTCCCTATATCGACCTGTTTGCGAGTATTTCCGCTATTCTGACAGTTCGCGATCATTCCAGAGACTACCTGATATTGGAAAGCATTAAAGAGACTACCTGATATTGGAAGGCATGCCTAAACGGACATTTCTGCATTGGCGGGCTAGCAGGCGCCAAAGGTGGACCATTCTACCATCTAGGGGACTTGGGGTCTCGTCCTGGTCGAAAGGTTTAAAGGGACTTACCGTTCCGAAGATATTTTCTTCGAAAAACATGCCAGATTGGATAAAATTACCGTCTCGAGGAATCAATTGTCTCGAGAGAGGGATTGTAATTGGAATTGGAAAGGAGACTAACAGTCTTCAGAAAGACGTGCCTGACTTGGAATTGGAAAGGAGACTTACCGTCTTCGGAAAGACGTGCCTGATTTGAAATTGGAAAGAGGATTTACCATCTCCAGAAAGACGTGACTGGTAGGACTGGAAAGGGGACTTACCGTCTCTGAAAAGATGAGCCTGATTTGGATTTGGAAAAAGGACTTACCGTCTCTAGAAAGACGTGCCTGGTAGGATTGGAAAGGAGACTTACCGTCTCCGGAAAGACGCGCCTAATTTGGAATTGGACCGAACGATGCCCCCAGGGGCATTATGGTCATTTTGCCTCTATTTGGCCCTGGTGGGCCTGCAAAGCGATGAATAGACGAGATTAGGACTAGAATTCTAGAATATGTCCATATTGACTTGAATACAAGTCTGGACGGACTGTAGACTGCCGAGCGGTCAAAATTGAGGTGCTTACAAGTACCTTGATGACAAACTTAATGCAAGATAGAATGATTGAATGTGAATTGAATGCAAATTTTTTGAAAACAATTTTGAAAAGTTTGATTTTGAAAATTTTAAAGTGGATAGGATTGGAAAAATTAATCGAATATTCTAGGTGAGTGAAGGGTCAAAAGACATGGTATCAGCTTAACCCTCTAAGCGTCCCCAACGGAGTCGCCAGCTATCGTGTCCTGATTTTTCGCACTCGTGCGTGGAAAATACACACGATACTCTCTCATTCGAACTTATCCTCTTAGAAGGACGAGTGCGATTAGGTTTGAATTAGAAATTGATTTGAATAAAGGATTTAAGAAAAAGATTTGAAGTCGTCACCTAAAACTAAGCATAATCTAAAGATCAAACTTAGTGCTTTTGGAAAATTCAAAAAACTTCCTCTTGAGATGGTTTTTAAGAAAATAGATTGTTTGGTAACCTTTTGAAAAGTTTGAAGCCCTTTTAGAAAAAATGACTCAATTTTGATCTTTCGAAAATAGTGATTCTAGGCTATCACCAGAGATGGACGCACGTTTAGATAGTAGGGGGCCATGGCCCCCCTACCTTTGATATAAACCCTTAGTATATTATATATCTTATGTATAAAAATACAACAAATATTTAGGTTGCCCCCCCTCCCCCCACCCCGATTTGTCTTAACTCTGGCCAGGAATCTCACCCACTTATTCTTCTTTTAGTTTTTTGATTTTGTGTGGTCAAAACCTATCCACCAAGTGGTACGAATATTGGATATTTTTGTCTATATCTTCACTATTTCCATACACCACTGTCACACTCAATCAAAAGTCCATCCATTTCTTAGTTGTCATCCAAATCCAAAAAAGTAAAGGTCATTTGGAGTCAACCCAAAGAACTGAAGAAGTAAGATCATCTAGAGAGAGAGAGACAGAAATTGGGTCCAAACTCAATTCTTTTGAAGCTTTCCTAATCATCACCAGCTAGGACACTCGGTGGAATGGTGCCATTGCAACTTTTCAAGGTGTGTTTGGAGTTTTGAACAATGAGTGAAACTTGAAATCAATAAATTAGTAACATTTTTCTTTGAGGATTTAAATTATTTATTGTCTTAATCACTAGTGGCTGGAGGGATTTTGGGGAAATATTTGGTGTAAACATGACCCCAAAAAAAAATTGTAATTGGGTTTTGTGCATGAAGCACCTTGAAGGCTTGAATCAGTGAATGAACTCCTTAGACAACTACCTTTAATAATTTAATTGATTTTGTTGTGTTTTACAAATTTTAATTCTTAATAAAGCGGCTAAATTTTTTGTTATGAAAATATAGGAGATCATGATCACAAAGAAAAGGCATCCAGTCAGTTTATGATCTAGTTCCTATGAAGTACTGGGAATTTGGGATATTACTACACTATAACTTACACTGTAAGTTTCTGTTGTAAATATTTTATTTTTCTCTAGTTAGAATACTTGTTAACCAATTGAATACACTAATCAGTGAGGATGTGATTCACGTCATGTGCATATATTGTATGCATTGGATGAAATATTTGAGATATTTGTGAAGTGATTTATGTATATTTTAAATGTTTTTGAATGATAATGAGTCAATGACATAGAAAAATCTTATTATTTGATTTGTAGGTTAGATGGTGAATTGCTAATGAGATAGGAAAATCTTTCTGTTTGATTTGTAGATTATTATCAGTAAATGGGAAAGCCTTCTACAATAGATAGATTTTTCAAAAGAAAGAGTACAAGTTGTTCAGAAGTCAATTTTGGCGATGCACCATTGCCAACCTCTAATATTGAAACTCCAATCTCTGAAAATCTACGTACAAAATCTCAAAGAACTGAAATTAAAGAAAGTGCAAATACTTCATTGAAGTGTGATCCTAGATTGCATCCATAGATAGCGGATTATCACGCCAATCAACGTGATGAAATTCGACAAGCTTACATTAGGGTTGGTCCATACCAACCTATACTTTCAAAGTATCCAAAATCTGGACCAGTAACTCATCCTCGTAGCTTTCAACCTTCGTGGTTTAAGCTATTTCCTTCATGACCGGAATATTCGCCTGAGAAAGAAGCAGCTTTTTGTTTGCCATGCTTTCTGTTTAGTAAGCCATATGGCTTTGGATATCCTGGGCAAAATGCATTTATTGTTGATGGATTTAAGAGTTGAAAGAAAGTTAAGGATGGAAAAAATTATGCTTTTCTAAATCATGTAGGGAAAGATCCCAATTCTCTTCATAAAGTCGCCTAGAGGTCATGTCAAGACTTGATGAATCAACCTTAGCATATACAAAAGGTGATTGATAATTTCAATTCTGAACAAATTATAAACAATCAACTTCGATTGAAGGCCTCAATTGATGTAGTCTGATGGCTTGTGTTTCAAGGTTGTGCTTTTAGAGGTCGCGATGAAATTCTAGTTTAATCAATCGTGGAAATTTTCTTCAAATGTTGGAGTTATTGGGTTCATACAATGAAAAGGTTTATGAAGCATTAGATAAAGCTCCTAAAAATGTTTCATACACATCACCAAAGATCCAAAAAGAAATTTTACATGTTTTTTCAACAAAGGTGCAAAAGGCAATTCGTGAAAACATTAGTGATGCAAAGTTTTGTCTAATTATTGACGAAGCACGTGATGAGTCAAAGAAGGAGCAGATGGCTATTGTTTTGAGATTTGTTGACAAAGATAGTTATGTCCGAGAGCATTTTTTAGGCTTATTCATGTCTCTGATACTGCGACATTAACCTTAAAAAATGGGATTTATTGTCTATTGTCTTATCACAATCTAGACATTCAGAATATTCGAGGGTAAGGGTATGATGGTGCAAGTAACATGTGAGGTGAGTTTCATGGATTGCAAGCTTTGGTGTTGAATGATTGTCCATATGCTTATTATGCTCATTGTTTTGCACATTGCTTACAATTGGCATTAGTGGCAGCATCAAAAGAAGTTATCCCAATTCATTAATTTTTCCCTAAACTCACTTCTATTATCAATATTATCGGTGCTTCATGTAAGCATAATGATGAATTAAAAGTTGCTCAAGCTACTGACATTGCCCATATGATTCCCTTGATGAGCTCAAGAGTGGTTGGGGACTTAATCAAATTGGCACTTTACAATGAGCTGGAGATACTCGTTGGAGTTCTCACTTGAAGTCAATTTCTAGCTTGATAAAGATGTTTAGCGCCACATGTGTAGTTCTACTTAACATTGTAGATGAAGGAACTACTCCTTCCCAACGAGGAGATGCAGACTCATCCTATGAGGCATTGACTTCATGTGAATTTGTTTTCATATTGCATCTTATAAAAGCAATTATGGAGATCAGTAATTTACTTTGTCAAGCTTTGCAATGCAAATCTCAATATGTTTTAAATGCCATGCAACTTGTTTCATCCACTAAAGCACTTATTCAAAGCTTCAGAGATGACAAATGGGATGACTTATAAATGTGAAATCATTTTGTGAGGCACCCAATATAGATGTCCCTGATATGAGTGCCAGATATATTGCTAGAAGAGGTTGAGCTCGTCATCAATAAGATGACTTCACAATTGAGCATTATTATCAAGTGGATATCTTTTATGCTGCAATAGATTCTCAACTACAAGAATTAAATGGTTAGTTTAGTGAGCATGTAATGGAGTTACTTATTCTTAGATCAGCTCTAAGTCCTCAAGATCTGTCAAATTCTTTCAGCATTGATGATATTTGTCAGCTAGTTGACAAGTTCTACCCTCAAGACTTTACAGATCATAATAAAATGCAGTTGAGAATGGAACTTCACCATTTTGAGCATAATGTGGTTCGACATTCAGACTATAAAAAGTTGTTAATTATTTCTAAATTGGGTCAATGGTTAGTAAAGACCAACAGATCAACAACTTACCAACTTGTTTATAGAGTGGTGGTACTTGTGCTTACTTTTTCAGTTTTCACTGCAATTACAGAACGATCATTCTCTGCCATGAATATTGTCAAAACTAGGCCTCATAACAAAATGGAGGATGATTTTCTCACAACCTCTTGGCTTGTGTACATTGAGAAGGAAATTGCAAAAAAAATTTAGTACAGACACAATCATAGAAGACTTTTGAGACCTGAAAGAACGTCGAGTTCCACTTTGATAGATGATTTAAATCAAATGTATCAAGAAATAATTTTTTTGACTTATCTTTTGTTCATATTTTGTGAAGTCTAACGAGATACCAACTTCATTATTTATGCATTGATTATTATTCAATTTTAGTATTTTTGTTATCATTAAATCAAGAGATATGCGGCAGCTTATATTAGTTAGAGTAAACTTTTTCATATTTTAGCCCCCTCCCCCCCCCCCCCCCCCCCCCCCCCCCCCCCCCCCCCCCCCCCCCCCCCCCCCCCCCCCCCCCTAACTGATGGAATCCTATTTCCATCCTTAGCTGTCACCCTATCCCGCCCTTGTGGTACTTACATGTCTTTTCACCCTTGGATTCACTCACTTGAATCTTCAGTTACCAATTGTCCAATTGTGTCCACTTTAAGAATTTTAGAAAGGGGTTTCGGTCATCACTTTAGGGATAATGTGATTCATGCCATGCAAGTGTATGAAAAGAATTTAAATTTTGAGAGAGATTTTGAAAAGAAAAATTGAAATTTTGAAAAATGTTGTGACCGTACCCATGTGGGTTGCCTATGTATCCTTTTGTTGGGAATTAGGTCAGTCGTAGTTCGGACTCAGGGTCTAATTAAAAATAGACGTTTTGGAGCCTTGTTTGATTTGAAAAAACACCTTGTGGCCTTTAGAAAGTTTGACTTAGGGTTTGATTTGAACTTTGATTTAGAATCAACTTTGATTTGAAATCGAACTTGGAGTTGATTTTGCAATAAAACTTGAATTTGAAATTGAACTTTGAAATGGAACTTGGACTTGTTTTGAAAAGTTTAAATTGAACTTTGAAATCATCTTGACTTGAATTGGGGTTTGAAAACCATCTTGATTTAGACTTAAGACTTAGAAAAGTGTTGAAGTTTCCTAACTTAGGGTTAGGGTTGAACTAGGGTTTTTTTATCCTAGGGTTTAAACATGCAATTGAAATAGAAATGTTTGAATAAAACTTGAAAAGTTTGATTTTAGGATAGTTTTGAATTAGGAAAGTTCCAAATTAGAAACGTTCTATTTTAGGAAAGTTTTCATTTTAGGAAAGGCTTGATTTTGGAATTATTTGATTTGGGAAATGTTTGAATTATGAAATGTTTGAATTTGAAAATTGGAAAGTTTGAATTTGGAAAGATTTGATTTAAGAAACGTTCAATTTGGAAAATTGAGTTTGAAAAGGTTTGACCTAGGTTTGAGGTAACTTGGGATTTAAGCAATCCTAGGACCTAGAGTTTATGCAATGCATTGGAAAATTTGGATTTCAATTGCAAAGGGAAAGTTTTGTTTTTGAAAAGTTTGCAAAGGAAAGGTTTCGAAATTAGAAAAAATTGATATTAGGAAAATTAGAATTAGGAAAGATTTCATTTCCAGAAATAGGATATTTGATTTGGTTTCCTATTTGGACAATATTTTATTTAACTTGAAATTTAAAAGCTTCAATTTGGGAAATCTATCATTTTATGTGACTTTTGAATTAGAAAATCTATGATTTTATGTAGAAAATAGTTTTGAAAATTTATGATTTGATGCAAATAGAAAGCTGTGATTTTATGTGAGAAACCTAGGGTTTCCTAAATATGGACTCTAGGGCTTTGACTTAGACTTCAAAACTCAAAGTTTTTAGAAAGTAAATCTTTAAAACGAATATTTAGAAAGTGAATTTGCAAAACTATTTTGGAAACGTTTGAACATAGACTTTGGAAAGTCTCTTAAATATCTCACTTTTCTAAAACAATTGTTATCATAAGAAGACTAGAACCATTCTAGGGTTGTAATTTTGAAAACAACTAGAGTTTGAAACCCTAATATAGACCTTGATGGTCTTATTGAATATAACACTTTCCTAAAACAACCCTAACTATGGAATAGCTAGAATCATGTTAGGGTTGTGATTTTGAAAACAAATAGAGTTTGAAACCCTAATATGAACCTTGATAATCTCATTGAATATAACATTTTCCTAAAAACACGTTAGCCATGGAATGGCTAGAATCATCTTCAAGATGTGGCTTTGAAAACAACTATAAAAATAGCTTTTCTACATGCAAGTTTTAAAGAAAGCTTTTGAACGCGATATTGAATGCAATGCATGAACATAACAACCACAATGCAATAGGGACGTGAAATACAAGGCTAGGTCTCACTACATAATCAAGGGGGCAAGACCCACACCGTTTTAGGTTGAACTCAAAGAAAATCCTTGACAAGGCGACTTCCTCTAAGGCCTTCCTAGGTATGAACCGAGAGGTCCCTTGTTTCAAACACATAAGAAGAGGGGGTAGAAAATGGAGATTAAAATAGAGAATAGTGCAAGTAGACTAGGAGGAGAAGAGAGAGAGGGGCATTATATAAAAGTAAATAGAACAGTACCTTGTCTTTAACCTTCAATGGAGCTTCAATGGAGGCTTTGCCTTGGACTTTAGAGGCCTTTAAGAGCTTTGAAGAAGCTAGAGTTAGCCTTTAATGGAGTTTGGAGGCTAGGGTTAGAGGTGTATGGGCTAGAGTTTGGAGAGAGGCTTGAAGGAATTAGGGTTTTGGGAAAACTCAGAGGCAAAGTATCTGGAGCTATTTTTAGGACCCATAATACAAAGGGGGTGGCCTTTATTTATCGGCAGCAAAAATTAGCCTTGGCACCTGTTGTAGTGGCGCTAGGCCTAATTTTTTCTTAGCGCCTGTACTAGTGGCACCACTCCCTTTGGAAAGTTGTTAAGCCGATAAGAAATTAATCGTTGACCCTTCGAAAGCAAGGTAGAAGATTTAGGTGCCTATCCTAGTGACTATCATGCAATTTTTGCCTTGGCTTCAGTAGGAGTGACTCCGAAAGGTCTAAAAATGATTTGAAAGGTTTCGAGTAGCAAGACTTGGCTAGGAATGGATAGAAACCCCTAAAAGAGTGCCCCGGAGGTAGCCGGCTTGATAACTAGAGCCAGAGTAGTTGAAAAGGGTGACCGGCCTACCATGGAAAAAATGATCATTTGTTCTAAGGAAACACTATTAAGAGTTCTTTGAGGGACTATCAATTTGATACCCAAAGCCGGTGTTGTTGGAAAAGACGATTGGCCCACTAGGGGCAAAAGGGTCATTTTGCACCGAGTTTACCGGAATGGATTTGGAATGGTCTGGAAAGGTACTAAAAGGTTGGGAATATTGTTATAAGCATCCCCAAAGGTAACCGATTTGATACCCAAAGCCGATGTGGTTCCCGAAGGTAATTGGATGTCTAGAGGCAAAATGGTCATTTCGATCAAATGCTCTCGGAATTATCCAAAAATGGTTGGAAGGCACTAGAACCTGCTAGATTGTCTTTGGGACAATCGTGGAAGGGTGGACTTACCATTTTGAGGTCTTATATACTTTTTCAAGAAGCGCGCCAGTGGGGCTGTGGGGGGTGTTTTGTTCATTTTTTACCAAAATGGGCTAGCAGGTACTGATGTTGACCTGGGTTTTGAGTGTTTTCATCACTCTGTAGTGTGTGACGAGTTGGTTTCCAAAGGTTTCCTATCCTCCAGTAAACGTGTCACGGCCAAGAGGCGTGTTTTGTCTTGTGAAATAGGGGGTTTATTGGCATTTCCGATGTCGACCTGCTTGTAAGTGTTTTTGTCATTCTGACGGTTGCAATATTTGTGAGTATTTTCATTACTCTGATTGTGTGTGTTCTTTCTAGAGACTACTTAATCTTGGGAAGCTACAGGATGGTACTTTCCCGATCGACGTGCCGAATAGCAGACATTATACGTTGGCGGACTAGAAAGTGCGAAAAGTGAATCTTTCTACCATCTCGAGGATATAGGTTCTGTCCCGGTTGACGGGTGTGAAGGGACTTATCATTCTGAGGGGTTTTGTGCTATCTCGGTAAACATGTTATGCTCACTGGACTTACTGTATAAGGGATTAACTTTTTTTAGAAGACATGCCAAATTGAGTTTGACTAGTCTTGACTAGAATTGGAATTGGAACTAAGGTTGAAATACAGACTTACTGTCTCTAAGAAGATGTGCCAACTAGAATTGGATTGAGAAATGCTCCAAAGGTAATTTGGTCATTTTGGCTCTATTAGGCTTGGCAAGCCCGCGAAGCAGTTGATTAACTAGATTGAGTTTGCAAAGCCGGTTTGGGCTTAAGTGTGTCTATGTCAGTTAGAATGTGAGTCCGGTCTAGCCAGAGATTATCGAGCGGGCAAAAATGAGGTGCTTACACAACTAGGTCTTCATTAGAGAAGGTTATGGCTCTATCGCCATTACCGACCTTTGCTCTCTTTACTGGTGGCTGCAACTACATCAGTTCCTTTAGATGGGCAACCTTCTGTATCTCTGCCCGATACTTATTCAAACCAATCTCTTATCCGTCAATCGAGCCATGTAATACTACTATCATGCGCGGCTAGTCTATCCGGGCTTCTTTGCTTGCTTCTCTTCCTTCGACTTTGAATGGTTAATGAATTAACCTAGGTGCCCTGCTCGGGCCAAGTCCTCTAAGTGGTTCTTAAAGTGCTTACAGTTCTCTATCATGTGCCCCTTCTCTCTGTGGTGGGAGCAAAACTTTGTCTGGTACCTAGTACTTGGATCCCCTGTCAACTTCTGTGGCCACTTGAAGTAGGGTTTGTCTTTAATCTGGGGTATTATCTGATAAATTGGTTGCTTAAAAACCATGTTCATTCCTGATAGGCCTTCTTGCCCTTGTGATCGGCCTCCTCTCTTTGAGGCTTTTTGGCCTCTTTAAAATCTTTTTTTGCCATAGTTTCATCATTGTTCTTCTCCTAGTTTGGCAACACAAGGTCTTCTTCCACCTTGGAATACTGCTCTATCCTCTCCACAAGCTTAGGCATACGAAGCACTGGTCATTTTGTTAGGGACTATCAAAGGCAGTGTTCTATAGGCAGGCCGATCTTGAACTGTGCCACCGTAAGCTGCTCACTGCATTCTTCAATCCCATTGTAGGCCTCCCAACAACGTCTTGCATATTGCCTTAGGCCTTCGTCATCCCTTCTCTGTATCTATAGCAATGAGTCTACCTCCCTTGGCTTCTTACTGTTGGCTATAAACCTGGCAGTGAAGAGCTTAACCAACTGCCTCCAACTTTCAATCTTATTAGATGAAGATTTATCAGACTAACGTAAAACAGCTTCCCCGATGCTAAACGGGAACACTCGGCACATCAAGGATTCATCCCTAGTCCACAGGGTCATCATTCACTTGTAATGTCTGACATGGCTGATGGTATTTGACTTCCTGTCATAAGTCTGGGCTGCAAACTTCCTGGGTGGTTTTTGCCTCTCTATCTCCTTCGTAAACGAAGAAGATATTATTTGCTTTAGAGCTTTTCGCGCTAAATCCTGGGCAATTCTTCCTTTGGGCTGAATGGTCATTTCTTCCAATTGGTTGTTTAACCAACGTGTGAGATCCTCCTGATCTCTCTGATCATGTGACTAACCTATCTCTTGATGTCGATCTCTTGGGTAGGATCCAGCCCAGTGACCAATGGTGGAGGCATGGCTCCTAAAGCGCTCGACAGACGAAATCCTTGGGTTCTTGGGGTTTGCTCTTCTCCTCCTATGGCTGGAGCGATGCTTGCATTGATCTTCAGTCCTATCACAGTGCTTGCCCTGACTTTCTCTGCAATCATTTCGATTTGCGACCTTATCTTTGATCATACTGATTTTTGTCCTTAGATTGAAGATCTCTTGGTTGCATTTTCTTAGTTTGCTCTAAGAAACTCTGGGGTTTGAGTTCCTATGGGGACGATTATCTGGTTATTAATGGTTTCCCATTGTACGAGGTCCCCTTAGACCTTCTTCATTTGGTGGGTTAGGTAGGTTAGGTAGGTCAAGAGGATCAGGCACCACATGTCATACTTCTGAACAGAGCCGCTGGTTTCCCCAGGCCTAGTGGTAGGCTAATTTTTTTGGGTACTCCCCAAGTACTTCGCCACTTGAAATAGCAAGGCTTTATGAGTGTGAAGCTTGTGGAACCACTCTCGTGCTCTCTGTATTCATCTTCTTTCTAAGGCTTTCCACAGACGGTGCCAATTGCGGTTGGGAAGATTAAGTTAGACAAGCTTAATCTCAATGAACTCAATGAAAGAAGTCTATTCTAACTCTCGATTATGTGTACCCTTTTCTTCTCTGGCTTGCCTTATTTATAGGCTTCGAAGGTCCCACTCCTTCTAGGAGTTGCTTGTTTTATCCTTTTCTTATAAGAATCAACCTTCTTTGAGTCGGTTGTAGGATTTGCATTAATCCTCTTAGGTCCTTTCCATGGTTGGATTGGAGTTTTTCACCCATTGGATCTTTCCCAGCCCTTAGGCCTGCTCTAATGGAAGTTGGTCCAGTCTCTTTTGGATCCGGCCTACCTTTCTTGGCAGGCTTGCCAGGCTTTGTACATTCTAGGCCCATTTGGAGAGAGGTCGGCCCCACCATTCTTAATGGGCCGATACAACTTTGTAAAAGGCAAGCCTTTTAGCCCACAATTCCCTATAAGCAAATCCACATCTCCAAAATGGTTTTACAATTGGTATCAGAGTGGATTCACTCTATTTTGTTTTGAAAACAACTGTTTTCTAAAAACTCCGAGTGAGATCCTTATTGTTTTGGAGACATAGACATACGTTGTATTGCATCTAAATCTGAGATTGTAAGGACAACTACTTTTCAAAAATTTTCATATGATAAAAATGCCAAATATTTTACTAAATTCAATCCATCACTTCATGACCATGTAAAGACATCCTCATATGTAAATAGTAGTAACAAATCTAGTTCTGATAGTGATAGAGATTCTAAGAAACAAGATAAGGGTGAAGTTGATGATTCTAATGATGAGGAAAAATCTGATCTTCAAAATACCTATAAAGAGATGTTTGATAAATATTGTTAGGTAGCTGAAGCTAATCGAAGATTGGGCATCAAATTGAAAATTACTAAAAAAAAAAAAAAGAAAATTTTAAAGATTAGTTTGTTGAAAGCCCCATTTTGATTACTCAATTGAAGAAAGATAGAGAAAAATTGATTGAAAAAGTATCTACACTTCAAAAAGAGAAACAAATATTTGTTGAGACTATTAATGGTTTAGAGGGAAAGGTATCTACTTTAAAATTTGATTTATGTACTGCTAATGTCATACTTGAGAAGATGAATGTAGCTTTAAAGAAGATAGATCATATTTGGAGTATTCAAAGAGAAGTGGATAACAAAGATGGCATTAGTTTTAGTGGCACCTCAAGCTCCAAAGAAAAGAAGTTCATTCCACCATACTATATTGCTAAAGAGGTGCCGAAAAAGAGTGTTTCATACAGCTATTCGAATAGAAGAAGAGACCCTTCGAATGAATCTCCTCTATGTCTGAATGAACATCCTTCATAGGTACGTTTTCCTGCTAAATTTATTCTTACCTGTCATTACTGTGGTGTTAAAGGTCATATTAGGTCTAACTATCATAAATTGTGGAATATTTCTAGAAGTTATAAGCATGAAGAACTTATAAATCATTTTAGGAAGCCTGATAATGGTTTGCATAATTAGATCAAGAAATTGAATGAACAACTGAATGACCTTAGATAGTATATTTATGAAAAACCTAAAATTAAGGTTGTTTGGGTTAGAAAATATGATCTGAATGCATTGAATACCCCTATAAAGTCTGTAGCGGTTGACCTTTCTGAATAGGGTCCTGATTCTGACATAGCATAGAAACTTATTTAATTCTTATTCCTTTGCCTTAGTGTTGTGATCATAGTTGTAGATTTTAGGAAATTTTTTAAAATTTCAAAAATAGCAAAAATATTTTTGAATAATAGGTCATTTGGTATTTTTGTGATTTGTTGAGTGATTTTTCATGTCAATGATAATGTACATTTGTTAGGCATTGAATACATGATTTAGATTTAAATATCTTCATCTTTGCCTACATGGTAAGTGATTTAGAAACAAATGTCATGTGATTACTGAGCACACTTGGTGCTCCTGATTTGGATGAAACATGTATGTAATTCTTGTTAATTTGCTCTATCCTTATGTTTTCTAAAATAGTTGCACACTAGGTTGACCAATGTTCATGTACCATCATTCTATCCATCACTCCTAACTTAACGTGTGTGCAAACCACTATAGATATATATCAAAATATGTACCCTTTGGGTAAAATGGTAGAAAGGGCTATCATGTCTTGAGTATTCAGATTGCATAAAAGAAAAGAACGAATCATTGAGCTATATAAAGAAAAATTTAGCCCCTAAAAAGGTTCTACATATGATCTCATTAAGGGGGAAGTTTTATAACTCGAATCACACAAGTATGATTGGTCTTTGTTCTAGTTGTGTAATTATTTTGAGAATTTAAATAGACTCATTAATATTGATCTCTGCTAGTGTTCATGTTAATTTTATAGCTTTCGAGTTCACCGAGAACACCCACTTGACTATGTCTATAAATTATACCTATGCGCATAAGATGTTGAAAATTTTAATTCATTGGTTGTATTTATGTCTGCATTAATGATTAAGTCCTGAAATTACTTCTTACATATCAGAAGATGCTACTTGATTTCTTTTCAAATATTTTAAAGTAATTTTTTTTAGTGTGTTTAGGATCCCCTATACTTATGTCTTATTCAACCCTGCTTTTTTTTTGTTTCTAGTTATGTAATTATCTCGAGAATTTGAGTTGTATTTGGGCTAGTTTAGAATAAGTTTTAACTAGATGCTGTCAGAGTACAAGCTGTTGAAGCTAGAGTACAAGCTACTGAAGCACACAGAGTTGAAACTTTGAAAGACCATATCTCTCAAATCAAAAGTGCTATCGAGATCCATAATATATCAATTTAAAATAAATTTTCAAGATCAACGCATTTCTACCCATCGGGCGTTTGAACGAGGTGCCTAGGCATTCGAATGGTTCAACATCCGAACCCCTGACCAGAGGGTTCAAACGCATGACAGAGTTTTAGAAAAATTCAATCTATAATTCCATGTCTACTTAGGAAAACTATCCTAGTGCAAGATAGACTTCATCCAACACTCTACAAATATTTCAATCAGTATATAAAGGCTATGAAGGCTTTGTAATTGATAGGTATACAATCAGAGAGATCATCTAACTATTCAAAGAGCTTTATTGTACTTCAAAGTTCATTGTAGTGTTTCTTCTGGTCAATCAAATAACTTCACACATATCATCTTTGGCGGATTCCAAAGGGTTGGGGTCAATAGCATGAGAGGACAGTGAATCGTGAGTGTCTAGTGATCAAGTTTGAAAGTTTTACCGAAGTTATGGATCAACAAGGAGTAGTGGATCAACGAGTTGCTTGTAAATTTATTATTGTAATTGTTATAGTGCTGAGTACGTTAGTGGCTGTGTGTGGCTCTGTAGTTTTTTTTCTTGGTTTATAGGGTTTCCACATTAAAATCATGTATGCCTTGTCTATTTACTTTATTGCTTTAAAGTTGCACATAGGGTTACCTAGATAATTGATCTATTCTTATAGTTGGATCTTTAGGTTAATTATTCTCTATAGGCAAATCCACGTTCCCAAAATGGTTTTACACTTGTTACCTCTGTAAAATCTTACCTTCAAGGGACCGATGGCATGCTTATGATTAGTATCAACAAGTGATATGAAGAATCTTCCAATATCATTTAATCATTTTGTTTGTTACTTTGTTCTAATACTAGGGCATCTTATGCTCCATGCAAACTCTCTTCCAACCCCATGTGATTTTTATTTTCTATATCCTATAAAAGTAAAAGATAATATTAGATTTTCGTTCAAACAGTGCTTATGAATACTACATAAGTTGAATTATAAATCTGTTAGCAAATGATAAAAAAAACATAGACATTGGATCCATTTGGAGAAATTAATATTCGGAAAAAGATAAACTTACCTCCATTTTAGTTGTGCACATACAAATCACTAGAGAAAACAAAAATCCTCATGCAAAATCCTTTCATAATTTATAGAGAGAGAGAGAGAGAGAGAGAGAGAGAGAGAGAGAGGTGTATTAGTAGTTAACAAATTGGTTGAAAAACTTCATAGCAAGTGTTCAATAATATTGTATTGAGTTTTTTTTTGGTTCACTTTTGTGAAGATGTTTCTTTCATGTAATTATTACATCTTTCCTGTAAATTTGAAAATTTTGAATTACGTGGATTTACTTTGCTTGAAGTAGTGCTTGATTAATATCGATTAAGCAATCTAATCAATCACACACTAATTTAAATCAAATACAAGAGTAATAGAGCAATCACATGATAGGGACACGATTTTTGTCGTGGAAACTTAAACCGAGAAAAAGCTATAGGACTTAGTCCAGCCCAAGTTCCAAGCATTATAAACAATCGAATAGTTCATAAGAACACTTATAACGGTAACAATCCGAACCACACGAATCTAAGTTGAAGTAGAAGTTTGCTTACACACCCGCAATTCACTGCTCTCCCATGCTTAAACCACGATGAACACCACGCCGTAAATCTATATTTTGATGCACCACCAAGACACTTGTTGTCAATAAAGATTTGAAGTTTTTCATCTTACTAAGGAGAAGATAGGCTTTTTCTTGAGGCTCTCAATATGTTTCTTAAGTGTGTTAACCCTAAAAAACCAAGCCTTGAAGTATATGTAGGAGTTAAAGCTCTTTGAGATCAAATAGGAATAGTTTCCAAAATATGTGTCTAGGAGTTTGTTGGGGCGATGAGGTAGCAACATGTCGCTCTGCAATCTCATTGGGGTGAGAAGGTGGCGAAAGGTAGCAAAGGTCACTGGCCATAAATTGTAATTCTCATTGGGGCAAGAAGGTGCCGAGAGGTAGCTAACTTTGCAAAATCTAAATTTTGAATCTGAACTCCTTTGTCCTTGAATGATTGTCCAAGCCCTTCTTAGTGTTAGTTTGAATAATCTACCCTAAACAAAAATTTCTCTATGATATCCTTCATCTATCTATCTGACAATTACATAGAGAATAAGAAGACATTACAACTATAGTGTTTTAGTTTACGGAATTTGTCAACTATCAAAAATCATAACAAAAATCTTTGTAGTTTTTGTTACAACAGTATCAATATTTAAGTTGACCATATTCTATGAACATAACAACAAATAAACAATATTTAGAGTTGATCATATTCTATGAACATAACAACAAATAAATTTTTAGGTTCGAGAATGATTATTAAGATTAATGGTTGGCACATAACTTGAGAACATTATCATTCCTATCAATGTTATATAGGGGTACTAATTGAAGAATATTCTTCTACCTTGAAACTATGTCAGGTCATGCAAATTTTAATAGTTAAATAGTTTTAAAAAGTGAACCGATGATTGTTCAACAACATATTTGACTAATATAATTCACAACTTATGCGTAAAGTGTGAGTATTTGTATGTGGTATATAACCATTGTAAATTTTAATTGTGAAAGTTCTTATTAGTATTTGTATGTCGTATATAACCATTGTAAATTTTAATTGTGAAAGTTCTTATTTTGTTGTTGTTTCATAATTCTTGCATGCTAACACTTTAACCAAAGTTTGAAGAGAAAAAACCCTAGGCCCAAATATATATCAATGTTTACACAACATACACAACAGTAATGCATGAAATGTCAAGTATTTTGCTATGGATATAATAGTTTTATGTATCATGAATGCAAAATTCTCTAATGTCATAACAAAATTTTTTTATTCTTTTATTTTTTACTAAGTTTAAGAGAGAAACCTATGCACTGTTTTGCGTAAGAAAACTAACATCAATCCTCTAAAGATTGAAAAGGGTTAGAACTCGCATTTTCCCATGTTGCGAAGATTGATTGTTGCACGAGCAATCGGGAAAAGCTGGCATGAGTACAAGCTTGAGACTTGTATATTCATGTAGACCGAGCTAAGTGAGTTTTGTTAAGGTGCAAACCCATTCCAAAAGAGTCCTACTGAAGATCAAATATTGAATGTAGCTTGCAACCACACCAACAGGTCACACCAGTCGGTGGGAAATATCAGTGAGTTCTACCACAAATGTGATCTTACAACAAATGTGTGAAGCAATTAACACAAATATGGCACCCAATTACTTGCATGGTATCAGAGCCATTCCCCTTCCCCTCATCCTTGTTTCTCTCCTATTCTTTGTTGATTGTAATTAGCTCTTGTTAAAAGTTTTTGTAGTTTCATTCTACATTTTGTCAATATACTAGTTTTGCAATTTTTTGGAGCTAATTTTGTAATGTTTGTTTTCTGTTTGAAATTTGTAGCATTTTAGTATTAGTTTCAGAACTGTGCTTTTCTGCAATGAAATCCAGGGCTAGATAGCTCCTTTTGCAAAATCAATGTTTATTCTGGTGAGAGTATTTAACGAGACCAACTATCCTTTGCAAAATCAATGAAGCATCATAAGAAACATCGAGGAAATGTTGAGGACTTGGAACTTCATACCATTTTTTTATGGATCATGCTAACGTGTGTCTAAATATGCATTATTATACTGTAAGAAGTGTGAGCCTCTACTTTTTTCATACTACATAACTTGATTTATGCATGCTAAATATATGCCTTAATAGCGTCTGTTGCATTTGTCATTTTTTATTTCCACATTGATAGAATACATGAGAATGAGTAAGGCCTAGGGATACAAACCTTTATTCCCACATCAATTCAATATGTAAGCATGGATCATCCCAATGAGATTTTCTTCCCCCTTAACTTTAACATATTTTTAAATTTTTATTAGGCCTTATTTAAGAAACTAGTGCTATTGCCATAACAATTTAGCTTGTACTGGAGTAATGTGTAATAAGCTAATAATATATAATTTAAGGAATAGCAAGGGGGTGGGCCTGATAAGGGGCAATCCTAACCATCGTGTCTATTAAAACTAAATCTCACATCGACCCAATCCCAAATCAAATGGCACGATGGGTTCTATAATTACACTTAAACTCGAAAAATTCATGGGTTTTCATAGTTTAAAATATTACTCCTTTTAGACCACATAACATGACTTAGGTGTGCAAATGTGGCACACTTATGTGCCATCAAATACTAGCAATGAGTATAAGTGGTTATACAATGCTCTAAAAAGCTTGAGGCTCTCTTTTTATAGGCTTTGGGATGCGTCGTTCTTTTGTATTCCTAATTATAAAGAGTTAAATGGCGAATTGAAAATATATAGATATATATGAATGAGTAAAATTATGAGAAAATTTTGAAAGGGGGTAAATGTAAAGTAACTTAGACTTTGGAGGGCAATGTACTATTTTATAGGATATATATATACCCACAAAAGCACAAGGACTACGTAGAATTTTCTGAGATTGAGAAGCCATGGCTCTACTGGACATGCTATTTAGTTGAGAAAATGTGATAATGTCAAATAAATTCGAAGGTAAGTAATCATTTTAACCCTTCAATTTTGTCTTCGATTTCAATGTCACCCCTCAATTTTTATTTTTCTATTTAAGTCCTCTAATATTTAAAAGTGAACCAATGTAACGCAATATTTTTATATGTGAGAAAAGTTAAATGTTAATTATATTTTGACTGCCTTAACTATAACTTATTATCAATTTTAAATTGTTATATTGTCACCCCTAACCTATTAGAATTTAATTTTGGGTAGACATTGTTAATGGAAGAATTATTACCTTTGAACTTTATGATCTAATCCAATATAAGACACTTTTTAATTTTGGCTAAACAAGCCCCTACTAATCCTAATGGGTTGGCCTAGTAGTCCAGGCCAGGGGCTCGGGGGTCTGCTCCCTCCAATCTTTTAAGTTCAAAACTTTTTAGATGCTATTAACTTTTTGGGGCTACCCGTAGGGATTTTGATTTGGTAATTACCCAGTTTGTATGGGATAGAAAACTACAGACTCCAAGATTAGTGTAGTGCCAGCAAGCTGGCCCAGACACCTGGTAGTAAAAATAAAATAAAATAAAATAAACAAGCCCCTACTTTAAATTTGAATTTTGAATTTGGATATGCTATCGATTCCTATTGTTTTTGTTTCATTCTCTAAAAATCATTGAAATTGTGTTTAGTAAACGGTTTTTAAAAATTTTTTGAAACATTGAAGTTTGAGGAAATAGCAAAAAAATTGTTTTTTAAATTTTTGAATACTAGTTTTATACATCAAGAAAAATGATATGAAAACAATAGTATTTTCAAAGTTTTCATTTTTTTTAAAGTTATACCACACAGTCGTTTAGAGGGTGAAAATATAACAATCTTTAGTTTAATAGGATAAATCAATGTTGAGTCACAGTTTAGAGGGCAATATAAGTAATTCTTAATTTTTCTCACCTAAATTAAAATATTGAACTACATTGGTTTACTTTTAAAAGTTAGATAGTTTAAATAAAAGAAATAAAAATTGAGGGATGACATTGAAATTTAAGACAAAATTAGAGGGATAAAATGATTATTTACCCTAAATTCATCATTGCCATTGAAATTAAACACAATCTGAAATTTTAATGTCTACAAATGCAGGTGAGGAGTCAAACTCCAAACATGAGCACTAACCTTGCCAGAGTTGGTATGGAGGTTTAAGCCCAATGCGCTAAAAAGAAGTTCCACCATAAATTTTGCAAGGAAATAATGACTTTTGATGAGAGAGCGAGAGAGAGAGAGAGCACCTCCTGAAGATGTTGGGGTGGTGATCAGATACTTTAGGCAAGAGGTGATAGCATACAAATCAGAAAATAGTTTTATGGTTCTGATACTAAAATGGCAGAAGCTATGGAGGCATTGAAAGCTCTGATGTTTGCAAAGGATTTAGGTCTCAACTCGATTCAGCTAGAGGGTGATGCATTAGAGATTGTTAAGGCTCCATCCAACTCAATTAGAGAGTGCTCATATGTGGGTCATTTCATTGAGGAAGTGAGAAGTTTGGTTACAAGTTTTCCCATGTTAACAAAGAGAGGTATAGTGAGCTGTTATGCTCATCCAAGATTACCTTTTCATTTTTCTTTTTTTTTTTTCTCCGTTCTTTTTTTCTCCAATGCTGAGTTTGGATGTCTAATTTGTCATGGCAAAAGAAAATAAAATGTTTCTTGTCACGACCCACTTCACTCTGTCTAGTTCGGGACAAGGGCATTTAGGGTTTAGGGGTTAGAGATAAGGATATTTCAGAATTTGCATCCCTCACTATCTCTTGAAAATAATGGTCATGGAAAAGAACCACAAATTCCTTCCAGGTTAGGTTTCTCGCATCTCTCACGTGCTTCACAAAATCCCACCAAAAATCTACCTCTCCCTTAAGACAGTAAGTTGCAAACTCTACATGATATTCTGCGGGTGTTCCTACAATGTCTAACACCTTACGGGTCTACTTGAGCCATCGTTCTGGAATTAAAGGGTTGGGTTCTCCTATGAATTTTGGAGGGTTTTATTTTTGAAATTCTCGAAGCATCTTGATCTTTCTCTCTTCAGGGTTTAGGTTGGGTATTGGGATCGATGCTGCTCTTTGAGGTTCAGGGGCTGGTGATGGCTGTTGAGGGACAAGTGGTGCCTGGTGATTTTGTTGTTGTTGCAGCAGATTGGTCACCACTTGCAAACTTTGTAGAATCTGTTCTAATTGAGTGTTGGATGGGTTATCGTTACTTTCACTAGTTCCCACTCTAGTTCTTGTCCTTCCCATCTAAAATTGTTATTAAGTTAAGTTAGATTCCTACTTGCTAAATCATAAGTGAAGACGCCATTATAAGATTCACAAAGTTGGTAATAGTTATATACAAAAGGTAGGTACATAAGGTGTAAGGTGTTTAAGTAAATACAACCAAAATCACTTAACACTCTCCAATTCGCTTCTCCATCTGCAACTACTCAAAACATAGAGGATCCCGAACACTAATACAACCACTACTAGAAGAAGACACGCATAAAATACCCATAGCCACGCTACATACTCCTGTCTAGATCATATACTCATCTCCTCCTTTGGCTCTTCCTCACTATCGGATACATCTATCATTGGGATATTGGATACTATCGGTATAGAAGGACTAGCTACCGGTGCAGGGTCATCCACAAACATCTCAAGAGTCAGTGGGTGATACTCGGGAGATGGTGGCTGGTAAGTAGGAGGTTGTGCCGTAGACGGGGCAAACTGTTGTCCCTGTATAGCAGGGTGTGGTAGGTGTGGCTCAGGATGTCCTTGAACTCCCAGAATAGGCAACTCTCCAGACAACAACATGCTCAGTATCAAATGTTGATACTCAGTAAGGCTCCTTAAAATCTATATGACCTCCGGAACTATTTCTTTTAAAGAAGTCATCCTGTGTCGGATAATGGAGTCCTGAGCACTCCTGGGAAGGTCTCCCCATCGCTGAGCAACTCCTACTATCTCAGCCTTAAGAAGAGCCTTGGGCAGATTATTAGTCACTGCTCTACAGTTATCCCTTATATTACCCTTGACCTCAAGTTGATGTATAAGCAAATCATCCCACACTAATAGATTCATTTGCACATGAAAGTTAGTATCAACACTTAATTGATACTAGAAAGGTAACATAAATGATGTGTTCCACATGTAAGATGTTTAATTTCCCAAATGACCTAAAATCGTGGTCTAATACCAACTTTTGTCACGACCCACTTCACTCTCTCTAGGTCGGGACAAGGGGGTTTAGGGGTTAGGGTTAAAGATAACGATATTTCATTAGCATAGATCTCAACACAAATCGAAATGTCATGTTTATTATTACAATACAAAAGAAAGTTAGTGGAACTACTGTTTTCAAGTCAAAATACAATTACAGCCCAAAAGAGACAATTAACTCATATTCTCCCAAAGAGACAACATAGCAGTGGGATCCATTTCCGTATTCATTTTCTTGGAAAACTCGTTGATGCCTCAACTCTTGAAAAATGTCCCCCAAGATAGGAGTGAGCTATAAAGCCCAGTAAGAATTCCATGATTTTCATAATGCACAAGTTTAGATGCAATGCAGTAAAAAAAATGATATCACATGTATATATCCCTTATAGTTTCTTTTTATCAATACTAGGATCCTACAGATATGTCCTGCCTGAGCCAATTTGAGCCAATAGGTTTACCCATGATACTCTTCCTTCATCAATTGTGAATCCCATTTAAGATCATCCAGCCCATATCAAGTCCAATGAAAGCTGACTCGTGGCAACCCTATGTACCAGTTGGTCAGGTTTCATCTATGATATAATTTCAGGGTCTTTTCACATTCCGATTATTCCTCCATTATTCCTCCTCAATGACGCAAGCAATCTCATAATGCAACTTCGAAATCATTGTCGCGCATTGATTTTTGGACATTAGAGCCCTACTTGGCTCCGAGAAAAAGCATAGTGCTTTCTTGGTAGAACTCATCCTCCTAGAAGAACAAGTGCGACTAGGTTTGAACTTGAAAACTTAATTTGATTTAAGGGCCTTTTGGAAAAATGGGAGTCACCACCTAACATATGTAAAGATGTGTTAGGTCACTTAAAACTAAGTGTAGTCCGAAAATTAAACTTAGGTTTTTTGAAAAGGTTTTGAAAACGTACTTTTTAAAGAAGGTTTATGGAAAAGATGTCTAGATAACCTTTTGAAAGCTCTTTTGAAAACATGAGTCCGATTTTGGTCTTTGAAATAGAAATCTATGATCTAGGGGTTAGTTACGTGTAGGAAAGATATTCTAAGATCATCACCCTACCCCGCCCTTTTGGTACCTATATGTCTAATCACCCTTAGTTTACTCACTTGAATCACCGGTTACTAATTGTCCACTTGTATCCACTTTAGAGTTTTAAAAACAAGGTTTGGTCATCACTTTTTGAATGAATGATGCATGATGCAAGTTTTAAAAAAAGATATTTGAAAACGTGGAAGTTTTGAGAGGATTTTAATAAAGAAATCTTGGATTGATAGAAACTTTTGAAAATGGAACTTGAGTTGAAATAAAAGTTATGACTGCACCATTTTAGATTGCCTACATATCTTATTTGATAAGAATCAGGTCATTCGTAGTTCGGGCAAGGGCCCAATAGAAAAGAGGCACATTGAGGCCATTGGAAAGTTTTGAAGACACTTTGAGGGTTTTGAAAAGGTTTGAAGACACTTTGAGGTTTTTGAAAAAAAAAACTTGAGAGTTTAAACAAATGCGTTTGAAATAGGACTTGGGATGTTTGAAATGTTTTTGAAATTGGGATTAAAGATGATTTTAAATGTTTTTGGAATTAACTCAAGGGAAGAAATCTTGGATTGATAGAAACTTTTGAAAATGAAACTTGAGTTGAAATAAAAGTTATGACTGCACCATTTTAGATTGCCTACGTATCTTATTTGATAAGAATCAGGTCATTCGTAGTTTGGGCAAGGGCCTAATAGAAAAGAGGCACATTGAGGCCATTGGAAAGTTTTGAAGACACTTTGAGGTTTTTGAAAAAAAGAACTTGAGAGTTTAAACAAATGCCTTTGAAATAAGACTTGGGATATTTGAAATGTTTTTGAAATTGGGATTAAAGATGATTTTAAATGTTTTTGGAATTAACTCAAGGGAGTTTTGAAATGTTTTTGAAGCAACTTAAGGGAGTTTTGGAAGTGTTTAGAAATAACTCACGGGAGTTTTGGAAATGTGTTGAAGTCTTATTTTGAAAACTGTAGAGGTAGAGTTTGGATTGGAAATGCTCTTGTGGACTTGTCTTCAAAATGCTTTTGGAAGTAGTTTTTGAATACCTTATGAAAGGCATGTTTAGTGTTTCATCACCTTTAAGAAGTTAGTCATTGAAGAACTAAACTTCTTTAGGGCTATAAGTTTTGAAAACATGTTTAGAAAATGGGATAGAAACTTCCCTTTGGTTTTTTTAAAACTTTAGGGTTATGGAACCCTTTTTTAATGTCTCACTTACACTTGAACAATCCTCACCATGGAAGGATTATGGTTGCTTCAAGAATGTGATGTTTGAAGATCCTTTTTGAAAAAAACTTTTGAAAACATTTAGGGTTTTGGAACCCTAATATGGACAACCTTAAAGGTTGTACTTAATATATCACATTCCCTTAGAATCCCTAACTATAAAGGGGTAGGGACACTTTAAGGTTGTGAATTCTTGAAACATTTTGAAAATAGTTTTCGAAAAGTGTTAAGTGTCTAGCCATCTTAGTCGAGACAAGTTTAAGAGAACTTCTTGAGAACATTTTTTAAGATAAAGTATGGGTGTATTTGAAAAGGTTTTGGAATTGATTTTTGAAATCTCAAGAGTATAGGATGTTCTAAAGTATGCTATGAAAAATGGTTTTTGAGTTGAAAGATTATTTGAAAAGGGTCTTTGAATTGGAACCTTGAAGCTTACTAACCTAGGTTGGGTTGACCAATGGTTAACTAACTAAGGTTAGGTTGAACTAGGGTTAAGGTGACCTAGGGCTAACTAACTAGGGTTAGGTTAACCTTGGGTTAAGGTGACCTAGGGTTAACTAACTAAGATTAGGTTAACCTGGGGTTTGGTTGAACTAAGGTCAGACAATTAAAATCAAGTTTACCTAGGGTTGGAAGATGATTTTGAACTAGGGTTTAGACCTAGTGGTTCTAGAAAAGTGGTTTTGAACTAGGGTTTGGACCTAGTGGTTTTGGAAAGGTGGTTTTATGCATGAAATTTGAAAGTGTATTTTGAAAACCATTTTATGAAAACTACTTAGGTGCGTGTTAGGTTCATATGGTTAGTGTTTGGAAACCTCTCAAGAGAGAGTTGCCTTGAAACCATTTCACCCACTAGCTCAAGAGAGTAAAACTTGTGAAAATAAACATTAAATAGATATTTTGAAGACTTAAAAAGTAAAGAGAATGATCCTTTGAAAATCAATTTTGGAAAGGGGGGTTTTGAAAAACCAACTTTTAAAATTTTGAAAACCACTCTAATGAATAAGGGTTCATATGGCTGATTTGAAAGAAATCACTCCTAGGAGGACTCCATGGGAGCATTCCAACCGCAATATTCAAGAGTGCAAAACTTCTAGAAAATCAAGACGAAATGGTAGTTTTGAGAAGTCATTTTTATGCAAATTAAAGAGAATGAAATTTGAGAACCCTTCTTGAAGACGGTTGTTTTGAAAACCATTTTTGGGGTGTAGAAGCCCAATTCTAATGAACTATGGTTCATATGGTCAAGATAATGAGAAAATCACTCAAAAGAAGGTTCCAAGGGATCATTTCAACCACAAGGTTCAAGAGAGTGGATTCCACAAAATCAATATAGAAGAGATGAGTTTGAAAATCAATTTTATGCCACATGAAATGCAAAGAAATACAAGTGTGTAAAATGAAGTCAAGGGGCTTAAAGGGGGTTTTCTAAGATATGAAAATTAACCTAGGCTTCAAGGAACCAACTCTTAGAATTATTTTTAGGAAAACACTTGGATATGAAATTTGAAGAAGACATAGAAATGAAGATAGTAAAAATTTTTACAAAATGAAGAAGGACATGAAAATATGGCCAAGCATGCAATACATGAACATGGTAACCATATGCAAGGGGGTCATGAATTCATACAAGGCTATAGGCCACACCACATAATCAAGGTGCTCCAAGGCTATACCATTTTAAAATAGTCTATTGAGAGATCCCCCTACACGGTGGCTCTCACAAGCTTTCCTCTAGGCATGAACTAAGAGCTCCCTTGTTTCAAGCATGCAAGAATAGGGGGTAGAAGATAGGGGTTTAAACAGAGAATAGCTTAAGTTGGCTAGGAGAGAGAAGAGGAGAGTGGGGTTGACAAAAATATAAAAGAGAATACCACATTTTGCCTTCAAACACCTTCAAACCTCCATAGATGTTTTAGCTTGAACTTAAATAGACTTAGAAAGGCTTGAAGGGGTTGGAATGGGATTGTCTATAGCATTGAAGGCTCTGTAGGTGTAGTGTATAGGCTAGAGGGAGATGGAATCTAACCTAAGTATTTGGAGAGTGTGATGTATATGAAAATTCAAGGTTTAGAGGATATTTTTGCAGAGTTTCACTACTGTTTTTTATTCTAGAATATGCAAAGGGAGAGGCCTATATTTATAGGCAAAGCTGGAGAGGACTGGAACATATAGTACATACGCCTAGGCAAATTTTGCCATGGCGCATGTGCTATATACGCTAGTACTGTTCCACCGGCAGAATGCCATGTGGCACACTCTGTATTGGCTAAATCTTAAGGGGTAAGAAAATTTTGATCGATATGATCAAAATCTAGGTGCATATAGCATACGCTCTACCATAGGGAATGTTTGTTTAAATTTTGCCTCAATAATTGTGCCATCTGGGAAAGATTTGGAAAAATCAGTCACATCCACGATGTTTTTCTAGTGTTTCTCAAGAACTTGTCATTTTTGGAGAGCTTGAAAGGTGTTTATAAGAGTGAGATATCGTCTTGGGAAGTGTGTATGAAAACACACTTCTACAGAGTGTCTATGATATGCTCTGCGGATGTTTAAAAGTAGCCGTTTTTAAGCCACGTGATCGGGGCCTTCGAGAAGCGATCTCTCCAATTGGACCATATCGATGAAAAATGCTTTGAAAATACTTTTAGGAATTCCCTAATTTGCACATTTCTCAAGTCATTCGACGGTGCGTTGTAATCAGGGAATCGAAGAAAATAATAACCTTGGCAGAGCGTCTGTGAGATACTCCAGGGGTTACTAAAAGTGGCAGTTTTCAAGCCATGCGATCGGGGGCTTCGGGAAGTGTTATATTCAATCAAGCCATGTCGATGGAAAGACATGTGGTCAAGCTTTTGGGAATTCTCTGATTTATGCATTTCTCAAGTCGTTTGATAGTGCGTTATAACTAGGGAATCAGGAAAAAAGACAACCCTGGCGGAGTGTCTGCGAGACACACCAGGGGACTTTCGTAAAGTTAGAAGTGTTTAGAGTCACGGGACCTACCCTGGGTTAAACAGGGGCGTATGATAAGATCTGCATTTTGATACTCAGAGCCGGTATAGTTTTGGGGCGCATTTGGGCCACCAGGGGTAAAATGGTCATTTTAACTAGAATTAGTGGTGTAAGTCTATGTAATTGGCTAAATTTTATGACACATCTTGTTTTGATGTATTTTGGTGCTTGGGTTATCTATCACAAGCAATCATAAGGTCTTTCAATTTTATTGGTGCAAGCTCGAGCTAAGAGAGTCTTGCATGATATATTTCGGCTATTGAAGAAGACTTCAAGAGATGTTGATAGATTTCGATAAAGTTTGAGCAATCTTAAGGGTAAAAATAGTGTGCTGGCTACACAATATGGAGCTCACGGGATGTTCACGGGAAGTCACGGGAGCTCGAAGGCAAAAATAGTGAGCATGCAGATTGGTCAGAAC
>CM065391.1:8012500-8080000 GCA_033060915.1 Euryodendron excelsum | reverse complement strand
TTTCAATACCCAGGTAGACCATACAATAGTCAGATATCTAATAGATTCTATGTGTTGACTGAGCAAAGGAGTTTTACAAATCAGAATTTTCAAAGACATGCTCAACCTCAATACTATGGAAACTATATGGTAAGATCTGTGGCTAAACATACCTTAAGGAAAGGTCAAAAGCCTAACCGGCAGTCTCGTCCAAAGCACCTAAGTGCTAATCCTAAGACTGTATGGATAAGAAAAACTGACTTAAGAGGATTTGTTATCCACACTGCCCTGAAGGCTCACAACTCTAATGTGTGGTACCTAGGCAGTGGTTGCTCAAGGCACATGTGTGGAAATAAAAGGTATTTTGACATTGTGACTAAATATGATAGAGGTCTAATAACCCTTGGTAATGGCAGCACCTCCAGAGTTGTAGGAAAAGGGAATATAAAATCTCCAGGGTTACCAAACCTCGATGACGTTCTGCTAGTTGAGGGCTTCTGCTAGTTGAGGGCTTAAAGGCTAATCTCATAAGCATTTTTCAGTTATGTGACGCACAACACCAAGTACAATTTTCCAAAATTGAATGCTTTATTTTTGATAAAGAGGGTACTTGTGTGATGAAAGTTGTGCGTACTCCTAACAACTACTATGGGATCACCTCTAAGAGTGGTATAATTTGCAATTCTGCTAAACTGGACGAGACTGAGCTATGGCATCAAAGACTGGGCCATGTTAACTTTAGCGATCTCTCTAGACTGTCTAGTTCGGAACTCATTCGTGGAATTCCAAAACTTGGAATAACCACAAACTGTGTGTGTCGACCATGCCAATTGGGGAAGCAAATTAAGTCTACACATAAGAAAGTCAAGCAGATTACTACATCTAGACCCTTAGAACTTGTGCATATAGACTTTATGGGTCCTACTCAAATAGAGAGTATTGGAGGAAATAAATATACTTTTGTGGCTGTTAATGATTTTTCTAGGTTTACATGGGTTAATTTTATTTGAAAAAAATCTGACACCTTCTCTGTGTTTAAAGCTTTATGTCTAAAAGTGCAGGTAGAGAAGGGCATAAAAATCGGATGCATTTGCAGAATACGTACTGACCATGGTAAAAAATTTGAGAATTCTGAGCTTGCTAATTTTTGTGATGAGCAGGGCATAAAAGACACCGCAACAGAATGGCGTGGTGGAGAGAAAGAATAGAGTTATCTAGGAAATGGCCTGAGTTATGATTCATGGTAAGAAGGTTTCACAAAAGTTTTAGGCTGAGGCAGCAAATACCGCATGCTACATTGCAAACCAAGTCTATCTGAGAATTGGTATAAAATAGACGTCATATGAACTGTGGAAAGTTAAGAAGCCTAATGTAAAATACTTTAGAGTGTTTGGGAGCAAATGCTATATCCTGAGGGATAGAGAGCATCTGGGTAAATTTGACACTTAGAGTGATGAAGGTATCTTTCTTGGCTATGCCATCAATAGTAGAGCTTATCGTGTTTATAAATTGCGTACTCTTACTATTACAGAATCGATAAATATGGTTATTGATGATTTTTTAGTTCACACTGATATTACACTTGATGAAGACTGTGATTCAGATAGTGCATCTTTTGAAAATTTAAAGAAAGAAACTAACGAGAAGAGGGATGATGCTGTGACCTCCTTGATCAACTCCAAAGATGGACCTAACAGCATCCTAGAGCCATCATCCAAAGTGAAACTAAATCATCCTTTGGATTAAGTGATTGGAAATGTCATAGAGCTGATGAAGGTAAAGCGTCAAGTAAGAAATGAGGTAAACTACCTATGCTATATCTCTTCATTTGAACCAAAAAATGTGAAAGAAGCCTTGACTGATGAGCATTGGATTACTGCTATGCATGAAGACTTGAGTTAATTTGTGCATAATGATGTTTGAACTCTTGTGCCTAGACCCCATAATGTCAATGTGATAGGTACTAAATGGATATTTAAGAACAAATCTGATGAGTATGGCACTATCACTAGAAATAAGGCAAGACTTGTAGCACAAGGATACACTCAAATTGAAATAATAACTTTGATGAGACCTTTGCCCCTGTTGCAAGGTTGGAGTCTATTCGCATCTTGCTTGCCATTGCTTGTTATCTAGGATTTAGACTTCATCAGATGGATGTGAAGAGTGCTTTTCTAAATGGCATTCTTCAAGAAGAAGCCTATGTTGAACAACCCAAAGGGTTTGAGGACCCCTAAGTGTCCTGACTATGTGTACAAGCTCAAGAAAGCTTTGTATGGGTTAAAATAAGCCCCTCGAGCTTGATATGAGAGATTGACTACTTTTTTGCTAGAGTATGGCTTCACTCGAGGGGCAGTTGATAAAATTTGGTTCATAAAGAAATAATCAAAACACATTCTTATTGCTCAAATCTATATGGATAATATTATGTTTGGTTCTATTTCTAAAAAGCTTGCTCATAATTTTTTTAAACATATGAAAAGTCAATTTGAAATGAGCATGATGGGTGAACTGAATTACTTCCTAGGGTTGCAAGTTAAATAGATGGATCAAGATATCTTTATCTCTCAGTCCAAATATGCTAAAGACCCAGTGAAGAAATTTGGTTTAGAAAACACTAAGCATGCTAGGACTCCCATGAGTACTAGTCTTAAGCTTAGTAAGGATGCTTCATGCAAGGATGTTGATCAAACCTTGTATAGGAGCATGATTGGTAGTCTGCTTTACTTAACTACTAATAGACCTGACATTGCATTTGGTGTTGGTGTTTGTGCTCGTTTTCAAGCATTTCCCAAAGAATTACACTTGTTAGCGGTTAAAAGAATTATTAAATATGTCAATGGTACTATTGGGCATGGTATTTGGTTTACCTTAAACACTGATGCAGATATTGCAGGCTATACTGATGCAGATTGGGTAGGGTCTGCTGATGATCATAAGAGCACCTCTGGTGGGTGTTTTTATGTAGGCAATAACCTTGTTGCTTGGCATAGTAAAAAGCAAAATGCCATCTCTTTATCCACTGCTTAGGCAGAGTACATAGTTACTGGAAGCTGTTGTGCTCAGCTCTTATGGATGAAATAGATGTTGTGTAATTATGGTCTTGAACCGAATGTCATGACCTTGTTTTGCTACAACATGAGTGCGATTAGCATTTCTAATAATCCTGTTCAACATTCTAGCACCAAACACATTGACATTCGGTATCACTTTATCCATGAATTAGTTAAAGAGAAGGTCATCTCTCTAGAGCATATTTTCACTAAGAAACAATTTGCTGATCTTTTCACTAAACCTCTTGACACTCTTAGGTTTGAATTTCTATGGAAGTCCATAAGAGTGTGCTCTCTAGAGTAATCTGTCTTGCTGGGGTCCAGGCTTGAGCACGGTTCCTCCTTCATCTTATCTCAAGCATGTCTTCATTTTTTTTTTTTTTTTGTTTTGTGGTGTGTGTGTGTGTCCTTAGTGAGACCGGCATTTGGTTCTCCCTATTATCTATTTAAAGCACTTCCCATGAATTGTTAGAGGCATGAGCATGACATAAATTGAATCTTGTGTGTATCTTGGATTGTGCGTTTGTGATTTATGCATCACTGGTGATTCCAGCCATGCTTATAATTCATGTTTATCTGATGATGTTCTCTTGAGATCTCTTAGAATATGGAGTTCAACCATTTGTGATCATTTTGCGGACCTCATCATGGTTGTCTTCTTCTAGTCAGGAATGCCTCGATTGACCCTGGTCATGTATACCCTTTTAAAAAAAATAAAAATAAAATGTTTGGGTGGAAAGGGTTACCTGTGAGTTTGTGAGAAGCTACCCTTTTTATGTCGCAAAAGGAGATGGCTACCTGTTCACATGTGTGAAAGCCACCATCCCTCGATTGTCTTTTGTGCTTAAATGCTGAAGAGATAGGGTTGGAACTTCGAAAGTAATCATGGTTAAAAATCGTTATTGGGATGACATGGTGGTTTGACTTCAAGTACATTATTGTCTACAACGAGGCTTCCATAATGAACACTGCCATGATTTTGTTCCAGGGTCCATATTCTCATTGTTTTTTCGATGGATCTGCATCTCGGTTCATAATGGGAAGTATAGTTCTTATCATCTTTGTGTGTCTCGAGTTGCTAGCATGCCATCCTTGATATATCTTGATGTTAATTTTTCATATTTAGGTCTTCTTTATCTTCATTGGTTGTATTTTGAATGTGTTGATTATTGAGACCTTGGTCAGGTGGGTTCTCCTGTTGTTTTGGGTGCATTTTTTTGGTCAGGTGTTCTCGCAGGACATCGCTGGATCTCTCTCCCGCAAAGTCAACTTATCAGGGATTTATTTAAACCCCAACAACTGTTCCCCTCTTATTTTTCTTGCTGTTGCTTTCCTTCCTTCTTCGAACTCACGACCTCTGGCGATTGTGGATGCCTGTTCTTCCTTGATCTAGCGAGCTTCTTCTCCTCCTTCTTGGTCACTCTATCTGGGTCATCTCTAAGGTAATCTTTCTCTCCTCTCATCGTTTCATCTTTCATCATTTTTGGGTGCTCCTCTCTGCCTTAGGGTTTCGGTTTTGGCTATTTCTTGTGCTTGGCCATTAATCGGGTTTCTGGGGTTGTGATTTCCTGGTTGTGGGGTGCGTATCATCAGTTTAGGGGCGTTGTTGCCCTCGATTTTTTCAGTGTGTGCATTTTTTTACAGGTTCTTCTGGACCTAGTCACGGTGACTAGTGCGTCAACCATGTGTTTGTTATTTGCTGTGTTTTTTTTTTGGGTCTTGCGTGGACCAGTCATTGTTGGACTGGTGCGTCTGCTTGGGTGTGGTTTTGATTCTTGTGAATGAGTGTGCATTATGATTCCTACTCCTCGTAAATAGAAGGGGCCACAAACCCCTCCTTCTCACTGTACTTCGGGTTCCCCGAGCAAACAGTCTAGCCCTACTTCACTGAGCATTCAATCTACTCCTCGTTTCCCAAGCAAGTGCCTTCGCTCTGGCACCTTAAGTGTCGCGTCATCACATCAAGGGGGAGCCTCTTCGTCCCCTGATGTGTCTCGGTTTAGACCCGCCTCTAAGGATGAGTCTCAGTATCATCGTTCCTTTTCCTCCTAACCCGCGTTTGTCTCTTAGGGTGTTATCCTCGATCAATTCTTTGAGACGTGTATCCATACCTACTTCTCTAAATGGGGTTGGATATGTCTAGCTGTGTGTAACGGGTTGGCTAGTTAGGAGCTTGTTCGAGAATTTTATGTGAATATTCATGCTCCCGACAAGGAGGGCAGTTCCTTGCAGTCGTATGTGTGTGGGGTGCCTTTAACTTTTTCCATCACCGATATTTGCACTTTTCATCACATCACTCGCCCGATTATCACTGAATTCCCCTATCCTCCTACTCACACTGGGCCTATGTTGAATTCTTTAGCCCAACTTATCCTCTCTTCTGGAGGCAATTGGCCCCCTGGTCCTTCGAGTCTCCTTAAGCAAAAAGAGCTTAAGGATGTTTTTTAGGTGCTAAACTATGTGGTGTGTGATCTCTTTCTCTGCACTTCTCTTGGGAGTGAGATTGATGAGTCCCATGCTTATCTTATGCATGCCATAGCCACTGACCTCGTTATGGATATCGGTCGTCCCATGTTTGATCTCATGCTCGAGGTCTCTGCTAATAACTCCTCACGTGCTTATCTTCCTTTTGGAATTTTGATCACCAACTTCCTCTCTCGTCATCACATTGTGGCCGCACTCGACGAGACGTGTCTCCCGGTTGGGAAGCCCATCTCTTGTTAGACCTTCAGCCTGAGTAATGCTCATCTTGGCATTACACCTCCCCCAGCACAATTGCAGTAGCCTATGGTGGAACTTTCGGATGATGAGGCTCCTCTTGTTGATCCTGCAGCACCATCTTCCTCCACTACTCCTGTGGCTACTCCTCCTTCTGTGTCAGAGTCCTCCTCATCAACTGCTGCTGTCATTGTTGCTCTCTCCACCCAGCTGACATCGATCCACGCTGACTTGGTGGATCGCATTGGTCTAGTTCATAAGCAGATTGATCTCATCGTGGAGCGACAAGAGCGTGATATTTTTGTGTTCGGGATACCGTGCCAGCTCTTTTCAGGCGACACACCGAGTTTATCAATGATGTAAATGCTTTCATTCGGAGTGTTCGTCGGCGATAGTTGTGTTTGGTGGATGGCTTATCTTGTTTTTTTTCGTATGGATATTGTTGGATCTTGGTTTTGTTGGATGCCTCTTTTTGCATGCTTGAGGCTTTTGTGTTTTTCTCTTGCATAGTTTCTACACATATTGGATATTGGATATTATACCTATTGTGTTTGCGGCTTGTGGATTCATATATTATGTTTGGCTTTTGTGTTCGGCTTCTTTTGTCAATTTGTTCCCAAAAAAGGGGAGAGCTGTTATACCTGTTTCTCAATCTTAGCTGCTATATATGTTTTCTATGTATTGTTTTATTATTTCGCTTGCACTTGATTGGGCTGGTTTGGTTGGTTGATGGAGTATGCATGGATGTTTCTACATACTTGTGATTGGGGAGTCCTTGTATTTTTTTTCATTGTGTTTTTTACGTACTTGTGATTGGTGCTTGTGATTGGGAAGTCCTTGCATTTTTTGTCATTTTGTTCTCTTTCCCTGTAATGGTGATGTCGTGTAGCATAGGGTTTTGGTCACGAAATTGTCAAAGAGATATTGTAAGTCTATGTAATTGGCTAAATTTTGTGACACATCTTGTTTTGATGTATTTTGGGGCTTGGGTTATCTATCACAAGCATTCGGAAGGTTTTGCAAGTTTATTCGTGCAAGCTTGGGCTAGAAAGAGTCTTATATGATACATTTTGGCTATTAAAGGGGACTTCGAGAGATGTCAATGGAGTTCGAGGGATCTCAAGGGCAATATGGAGCTCGGAGGATGCTCGCGGGATGTTGCAGGAGCTCGAGGGCAAAAACATTAAGCATGCAAATTGGTTAAACCTCGCGGGACTCTCGCAGGATGTCATGGGAGGTCAAGGGCAAAAATAGTGAGCACGTCAAAATCTAGGATTGAACTCACTAGACCCTCGTAAGATCCTCGCGAGAACAAGTTGCACTTCGCAAGTTTCTCACGAGACCTCGCGGGAGCGAGTTGAGTAAAATCAGATTTCTCAAGAATCATGCTGCTAGAATTTTTACTCCTATTTAAAGCCCCAGCACACTTCTCCAAACTAGATCTGAGCCGCCACTACCAAAAACTCTTAGAAAGAAATATTACATACCTTTTTAGAAGATTAGAAACAAATCTTAGCAACAATTTTTTTCAATCCAACTAAAGAAATCAAGAGTCTTGATGGAGTTCAAAGAATGAAATCCGTTCTAAGGGGATTTGAACGGTGGTCAGGTACAGAGATGGTGAATCGTTGATACAAGCAAGGTCAATACAATCATTAGATTATGGAGTTGATAAGTTTGATTGTAAAGAGTCTTATAACCGTCTGAACAATGAGATATAGTGCATGATCTTTATCCGACAAAGGGGACACATGATTTTTCTCTCATTTAAGGGTTTCCACAGTAAAAGACTGATGTGTTCCTGATTGAATGGCTTGCTTTTTTTATGTTTTGGCATGTACAATATTGCTCATTGCCATCACATCTTAAGCCAATATTGTAGGTTTTAGTCTTTTGGACAAAACATAGACAAAGGCTAGGTTTTTTAGATCGGAAAGGGTTAGGATGGATTGGAGTGGTATATAAAACATGCCAGACTGTTCAAGGATGCTCCTGGAAGATTTTTTTTTTCACTGTTTAGTGAGATTTGTACTATGCTGGGGCGTCTAGGGGCAAAACGATCATTTTAACCGGAGTTGTCTGGAACGGAATCGAAATTAGACAGGATGGCATGTTGAGTGTGCCTAACTGTCTAAGAACATTTTGGAAGGGTGGACTTACCGTCTTGAGGGATTTTGAACTTTCTTAAGACGTGCCTGAAGTCTCAAGGGGCAGGTTTGGTCATTTTTCACCAAGTTGGGCTAGCAGGCGCCAGCGTTGACCTAGGTGTTGGTTACCGAGACTGTCCGATCACAGAATGCTACCTGTGTGGTGTTGGTCCCTAAGACCGCCTGATCTCAGAGAGCTACCTGTAGGGTGGTGTTGGTCCCTGAGATCACCCAATCTCGGAAAGCTACCTGTAGGGTGGTATTGGTCCCCGAGATCGCCTAGTCTTAGAGAACTACTGGATGACGAATATTCTACATTGGCGAGCTAGCAAGAGCTAGAAGTGAACCGTTTAGAATTTGATAAGGTATTGGTCCTCAAGATTGCCTAATCTCGAGAAGCTACCTGGACGGTGTTGGTTCCCGAGACCACCCGATCTTAGAAAGCTACCAAGATGGCATTGGTTCCCGAGACTGCCCTGTCTTGAAAAGTTTCCTGGAGTGCCTAAAGGCAATATGGTCTTTTTAGCTTCAATTGGGCTTTATAGGCTCGGAAAGGATTGGAGTTTGAAAGAGCTGACGCGGGCTCGCATGTGTTGTGATGTTTGAAAACTGGATTCGGTCAAGCCAGAGATTGCCGAGCAGGCAAAAATGGGGTGCTTATAATCATTATAGCAGAAATATATATGTAAAGCAGTTAACAAAACATTTAATACAACAAAAATGAGCATGTATCTTAGAGAATAATGAGTTCCTACCCAGATGATATTTCCGAATCAAGTTGTCTCTGATTCACGTATTATTTGTTTAGAAAAAGAGTCGATAGTTAGCCTTCTTGTTCGATTATCGGTAATTACCATAATTAACCATTTTCTCAGTGTTCGAAGGTTGCAGTTCTTATAATCACTTTAGCAGTGTTAAGTAAACGAATTAATCACAATACAGTGGGCATTTGGTGGGGTTAGCCCTTGGAATCCTTCTCGTCTCCTGTCAGGGACAAAATTGCCCGGTGTTAGAACCGAAGGGGATTATCTGGAATTTATACCGGGAGATCCAATGACCCCTACTCTCTCATTTGTGGGTTCCTCATATTTTTTAAGGTATCTAGGCAAAATTTCAGATTATTCTCTTTATTATTGTAATTTATATGATTTTCTACGTCAGAATACTGTTTTTAATTCACAAAAAATCATATAAATATCAAACAATTCTAGAAAAATAGGGGAAGGCCTATTTGGGTGTTTCCAACACACCATAAAAATTTCAAACAGAGTGTGGGATGCGCCCACACGTCCCACCAGTTGCGCGTGGGGAAGGAAGACAGTGCCTTCATCTTCTTCCTCGCGGGGCTGGGAGCTTCTCTCGCCGATTGTCGTCGATTCGTGGTCCTCCTGGCCATAGATGTGTGTCCTAGAGATAGGTAAGGACCTGGGCTATACACTCATAGCCAGAGCTTGACCAAGGGTGGCCGGAGATGGTCGTTATGGTAAAAAAAAAGCTCGTTTGTATGGCAGAACCCTAGGGTTCCAAACCTGCAATTGAGCTTTTAAGCCTCTTCCCATGATTTCCTGGAGATGTGTTCTTCATAAAAGTTGTTCCTAAGATCAAGATGAAGAAGACCCAATTGGTCTTGTCAAAAATGGTGGTCGATGGTTAGAGTTAGGTGTGTTCTCGTTATTTTCGGCAAAGCTGCCATTCTAGGGCCATTTCAGTGCATGCACAGAGGTGTGAGGCCTCTCTAAGACTCCTTGGAGGTCCAGGAGGAATCTCATGCCCCTGTGACAAGCCTCAGGCCCTAGTTCGAACATTATTGTTTAACCCAGCCATGTAAAACTCACCAATTTCTCTCTGGTTTTGTCGCGTCTACGACGGGGATGGGGGCGGTTTCGGTGGGTTTAGGGTGGTGAAGCGGTGAGGGATAGGTCCCAACTTCTCTCTTTCTCTCTCCCCAACTCCTTCCATGTTCTCTCTCTTTCTTTACAATTCTCTTTCTGTATTCTCTCTTTCTGCAAACTCAAACTACACCAAGGGAGGGGTTGAGGTCTAGTTTACATATTTATAAAGTGAGTGGGTGCATACAAGTGTGGGTGGGGTGGTCTTTGGCCGGCTGCATGGGGAGCATCCCTGCACGGCCTCTCTCTCTCCCTCTATATCTATATATAGCTAGTCATAAGCTGGTATGGCGTGGGCTTTTCATGCGCAGGATGTGGGATGTACCATGGGTCTATTGGGAACTCCCTCCCTCTCTTTCTCTCTCTTGGGTTATACACACATTATGCACACTCTTTTTCTCTCTTTCTATCTCTCTCTTGATTAGCCATAAGGTGGCTTGTATAAGCACTATAGGCTTGGCATGGGGGACACACAAAAGTTGCATGGTGGTGGTGCATGGCTTTGGTTGGTGCATGGCATTGTTTTGTGCATGGGGCTCCCTCACTCTCACGGTTTTCCGCTAGGGTTATATATATATATATATTGCATGCACTCTCTCTCTATCTCTCTCTAACACCAACCACTAAATGGCAAAGCATAGGCATAAAATATTTGTGTGTGTGTGTGTTAAGAATTGTTTGCTAGAATTGTAAATTTGGTGCACACTATATATATATATATAAGTATACACGAAAAGGGGCACTCACTTGGCCATGTATGCAGCTAAGTGATGCCTAACTATAAGCTACCATATATGTTTCTGCTTCCCACGTTGCTTCTTCTTTCCCGTGGTGTTGCTATATTACCTTGACTAAGGGATCTCCTTGTTTCTCAGTACTTTTACTTAACGGTCCACTATATTACTCGATCCCTCATCATAGAAATGATCAGGTTGTACCGTAACATTCTCTCATTGAATTATATGAGTAGGATCATGGTAGTATTGTCTCAACATAGATACATGGAATATGTTGTGTATTCAATCCAATGCTGAAGGTAATTCTAGTCGGTATGCCACTTGCCCAATTCTTTCCAAAATATGGAAAGGTCCAATAAATCAAGGTGCGAGTTTTCCTTTCTTGCCAAAACAGATCACATCTTTACGGGGCATTACCTTTAAAAACACTTGGTCGCCTACCTAGAATTCCAAGGGTCATCTACACTAAACTGCATAACTTTTCTATTGACTTTGGGCAGCTCTAAGTTGTTCTTGTATGAGACTTACTTTCTCTATGGTTTCTCGGATGATCTCTGGTTCGTATATGAATTTGTCACCTTCTAACCAATAGTTAGGTGCTCAGCAAGTTCGCCCATACAATGCTTCATATGGGGCCATTTATACTTGTTTGGTAACTATTGCTATAGGCGAATTCAACCAATGGTATATAATCACTCCAAGTTCCTTGAAAATCTAACACACAAGCACAAAGCATATCCTCTAGGATTTGGATAACTCTCTCGGATTGACCATCTGTCTGTGGGTGGTTAGTTGTACTCATGCGAACCTGGGTTCCTAAGGTTTTTTGTAAACTTTTCCAAAATTATAAAGCAAACCTTATATTGTGATCTGATACAATGGTTCTAGGCACTCTATGCAATCATAGTACCTCCTTTAGATACAATCTACTTAGAGTTCTAAGGTTGTCGATAGACTTAATAGGTAAGAAATGAGCAGTTTTTGTCAACCGGTCTATGATTACCCAAATTGTATCACATCCTTTACGAGTTCTGGGTAGTCTGGTGATGAAGTCCATGGTGATATATTCCCATTTTCATTCTACTATTGACAAGGGTTTTAATAATTCACCTAGTCATTAATGTTTAGCTTTTACTTGTTGCCAGGTGAGGCAATTTGCCATAAACTTTACGACGTCCTTCTTCATTCCCTTCCAATAATACTGTCACTTAAGATCTTGGTACATCTTGGTATTTCTTGGATAGATCGTAAACTTAGAATGGTATGCTTCAGACAGAATCTTTCATTTTAACTTGTCCTCACTTACCACAATACCTATCTTTGAATCGGAGTTCACCTTTAGCATTTATGGCCCAACCTAGTTCAATCGTCCCTTTTTCCATTCTTTCCCTTATCTCTTGTACTTCTGGATTCCCTTGTTGGGCCCTTCTGACTTCTTCTAATGTTTAGGATTGTATTCGGATGCTAAACAGTACTCCTTCCCTGTCTTCTAGCCCTTCATAGAATTCTAGTAATTGAACGATCTTTTATTTTTCTAGCACAATACTACTCATGTGCTCTTGAGTTTTCCTACTTAAAGCATCTACCACAACATTTGCCTTGCCCGGATGTTACTGTAAGGTGAAGTCATAGTCCTCCATGTATTGTATCCATCTTCTTTATATTAAGTTCAAGTCTTTCTGAGTGGTGATGTATTTAAGACTTTTGTGGTCTATAAATAATTTGAACTTTTCTCCATACAAATAACATCTCCAGATCTTAAGGGCAAAGATTACTACAGCCATTTCTAGGTCGTGAGTAGGATAATTTTATTCATGCTTTTTGAGCTATCTCGGTCCATAAGCTACCACTTTTCCTTTTTGCATCAAAATACATCCCAACCCTCTATGAGAGGCATCGGTGTAAATTACATAAGGCTTTCCACTTACTAAAAGAGTGAGAACGGGTGTGGTAGTTAGTTTTTCCTTCAGTAGTTGGAATGCTTCATCACATTTGTCTGTCCAGACATACTTCACTTATTTCCTGGTTAGTTAAGTAAAAGGGTCTGCTATTTTAGAGAATCCTTCCACAAACCTTTGGTAATATCCTACTAATCCTAGAAAACTTCAAATTTCTGATACAATCAAAAGTCTCTTCCAATCTATCACTGCTTCTATTTTGGTAGGATCTACTGCTATCCCTTCTTTCGATACTACATGTCCTAAGAACTTCGCTTCTTTCAACCAAAAATCATATTTACTTTTCTTGGCGTAAAGTTGATGTTTTCTCAAGATGTGTAGGGTGATTCTTAGGTGTTCTTTATGGATTTCCTCATCAGGCAAGTATATAAGAATATTGTAAGCACCCCATTTTTGACCGCTCGGCAATCTACACTCCGTCCAGACTTGTTTTCAAGTCATTGTGGGCATATTCCAATTGAAACCAATTCTCTAGGTCCAAATTCCTTCTCTCCATCGCTTCACGGACTTGTCGGGCCCAAATAGAGGCAAAATAACCAAAATGCCCTTAGGGGCATTGTCCTTTCTAAAATCTTTTCAATCCCAGTCTCGAGACAGTTTATTCCTCGAGACGGTTCCAATCCAGGCACGTCTCTTTGGAGACGGTAAGACCCCTTTCCAAACCCACTCTCGAGACAGTTTATTCCTCGAGACAGTTCCAACCCAGGCACGTCTCTTTGGAGACAGTAAGACCCCTTCCAGTCCCACTCTCGAGACAGTTTATTCCTCGAGACGGTCCGAGTAGCAAAACTACTCACAAAACCGTTAGAGTAGCGGAAATACTCACAAATCATCAACCCCGTCCAAGTAGCGGAAATACTCACACCGTTAAAGTGGCGAAAGCACTCAAAACCCAGGTCAACACCAGTGTCTGTTACCCACTTTGGTGAAAAATGTCCAAATTGTCCTGTGGACATTTTCTGAGACTTTCCGGTCAAGATGACCATTTTGCTCATAGGCATCCGAACGCCTCGGGAACCACACCGGCTTTGGTTATCAAACTGGTAATGTCCCAAGAATACTTTTTATAGTGTTCTCAACCTTCCTTTACCTTTCCGGATCATTCCGAGTTAGTTCCGGCCAACCCGGCACAAAATGACCGTTTTGCCCCTAGAGGGCCGGTCTCCTTTTTCGACCACACCGGCTCTGGGTATCAAACCGGTAACCTCCTGAGACTACTTTTTATAGTAATCTCAACTCCCCTTTACCTTTCCGGATCATTCCGAGTCAGTCCCGGCAAACCCGGTACAAAATGACCGTTTTGCCCCTGGTGGGCCGGTCTCCTTTTCCAACCACGCCGGCTTTAGGAATCAAATCGGCAACCTCTGGGAATATTCTAAATAATGTTTCCAAATCCCAAGTCTTCTCCTGGGACAGTCCGAGTTCGTCCCGGCAGTTTTTCGGTCCGATTGACCGTTTTGCCCCTAAAGGCCCGGTCAACCTTTCCGACCCATTTTGTCCTCGCTTTTCAAGTCAAATACCTCCAAGACACTATTTTAAGTGTTCCTACTCCTTTTTGACCTTCCGGGTCATTCCCGGCTCCCTCAAATCATTCCTGGACTTTCCGGAGTCACTCCTAGTGAAGCCAAGCTAAAAATTGCATGGTAGTCACTAGTACAGGCGCCCAAATCTAGTCAAAGATACGTTGCTTGCTGACTTATAAAGTTTCCTAAGTGGCTAGCGCCACTAGGAGTGGCGCCAAGAGCAATTTTGCCCTGGCGCCACTGCAACAGGCGTCAGGTTTGTCCAACTTCTATAAATACAGAGCCTTATTCAACATGAAAGGGGTCTGCAAACTTAACCTAAAAATCCTATATTTCAATATACAGAGCTCGAGCACCTCCTAAACCCTAGCCTCCCTAGGTTTTCCAAACCCTAGCCATCATACAGAAACCCTAGCCTCCTATACACTCATACACACCCCCATACACTCATACCCTAGCCTTTAACCATCCTTTGAAGACTTGAAGAGCTGCCATCTAAAGCTTGAAGACAACCCTTGAAGGTTGAAGAAGAAGATCAAGACAAAGACTAAAGATTGAAGATAAGCAAGGCGCGCAAAATAAAGAAGACATACGGTAGGTTTTCTATTTAAGTTTTCGCACTTGTCCCCTCTCTCTTCTCTCTCCTAACCCACTTGGGTTTTCTCTATTTTAATCTCCCATCTCTTTCCCCCCCCCCCCCCCCCCCTTTCTTTGCATGCTTGAAACAAGAGGATTCCCGGTTCATGTGTAGGATTGGGCTATTAGAGAGTCACCCTGTCGGGAGCTTTCTTCTAGTCTAAACAAAGACCACGTGGGTTCGACCCCCTTGATTATGTGGTGAAGCCTTAACCTTGTATGTTCACAACCCCAAATTGCATTGTGTATGTCATAATCTTGCATCTTCCAAAATTCATTTTCAAACTCGTTTTCAAAATTGTTTTCAAACTTGTTTTCAAAATTGCATCAAAATCTCTTTTTCAAAAACTTGTTTTCAAAACCACAATTCTAGAGTGATTCTAGCCTTTCCATGGCTAGGGTTGCTTTAGAAAAGTGTTACATTAAAAGTGACCTTTTTGGTGTATATTTTCAAATCTTATTGTTTTTCAAAACCACTTTCTTAAAGTGGTTCTAGCCCTCTTATGGTTAGAATCGCTTTAGGAAAGTAAGACGTTTTCATACTTTCCAAAACTCTCTCTCTTCAAAAATCTCTTCCTAAAAATCTCTTTTTCAACATACTTTCCTAAAACTTTCCTCTTCAAAATTGTTTTCAAAAACTCCCTTCCAGAATCTATTTTTCAAAACTCTCTTTTTCAACTCCTCTCCAAAATCTTTTCCTCAAAATTCATTTTCTAAAAACACTCCCTAAATTCACTTTCCTAAAAAACTCTCTCCAACAATCTCCTTCCAAAAATTTTCTAAAAAAAAAACTCTCTTTCCAAAATTTTCCTTCTAGAAACTCTCCTCTCTAGGATTTCCTTTCAAAATCTTTGTTTCCAAAAACACACTTTCCAAAACTCCTTTTTAAAATCTTTTTCCAAAAAACTCCATCTTTAAATTTACTTTTCAAAAACTCCTCCCTAGGATTCCCCTTCTAGAAAAACCTTCATCTTCCAAAAACACACTTTTCAAAAACTCTTTCCTTAGAGCCCACAATTAGGAAACCCTAATTTTCTTTCCAAAAACATGATTTTCAAACTTTGCCCCAAATCTAGGTTTCTAAAACCTCTTGTTTTCACATCCAAACTATACATGTTTCCGAAACCTATTTTCTACGTCAAAACTATAATTTTTCAAAACTAGGGTTTCTAGAATCTCCTTTTTCCAAATCCTTGCCAAATCCTACCTTCCCTTTAGGAAACCGAATCAAATCTCCCTGTTTAGGAAACTAGATCCCGTCCTCCGTTTTTGGAAACAAAATCAAATCTTTTCTTTTAGAAACCAAATCCAATCCCTTCCAAATCCAAATCATTCCTAATTCAAATCCTTCCTAAACCCTAAGTTTCCAAAAACTTGAACATAAAAATCTTTCCTGATTCAACCCTTTCCTAATTCAACTCCCTTTCCAAATCTTAACTTTCCAAATTCAAGCTTTTAAACCTTTCCTAAATTCAAACCTTTCTTAATTTCAAGATTTTCTAAAACTCTAAAACTTTCTAAAATCTTAAATCTTTCTAAACTCTAAAACTTTCTAAATCCTAAACTTTCCAAATTTCAAATCTTTTCAAATCCAAAGTTTCCTAAATTCAAAACTTTTTTAAGTTAAATCTTTCTAAACTTCCAAGCTTTCTAAATTCTAAATCTTTCCAAAACTTCAACATCTTTCCAAATCCAAAACTTTCCTATTTTCAAAACTTCCTTATTTTCAAAACCTTTCCTTTTTCAAAACCTTTATTAAAATGGAGCTTTCTTAATTCAAAACTTTCTAAACTCGAAGGTTTCTTAATTCAAAACATTCCCTTTTCTTAATTCAAACATTTCCTAAGTTGAACACTTCCCTTTTTCAAACCTTTCCAAAAACGAAACTTTCCTACTTTCAAGACTTCCCTATTTCAAAACTTTCTAAATTCAAAACTTTCCAACTTTCAAAACTTTCCTAAGTCGAAAACTTTCCTAATTCCAAAACTTTTCAAAAATGAAAACTTTCCTAAAATGACACTTTCCTAAAACAGAACTTTCTTAAATCGGACTTTTCCTAATTTAAACATTTCCTAAATCCAATCTTCCCTAATTTCCTGAACCTTCCAAGTCAAGTCAAATATCTTCTGAGTCTCTTCTCTTTCCTAAGCCTAGGTTTCTTAAACCTCCATTTTTCCAAAACAAGTCTAAATCTCTCTTCCCAATTTTATCTGTTCAAATCAAAATTCAATCTTTTCAAATTTCAAAATTCTAAATTCCAATTTTCAATCCTCTATTCAAAGTTCAATCTCTCAATTTTCCAATTCAATTTTCAATTCAATCTCTTTCTTCTAATCAAACATTCTATTTTCAATTGGACTCTTGTCCGAACTACGACTGACCTGATTCCCCCAAAGGGATACATAGGCAACCTTCATAGGTGCGGTTATAATACTTTTCAAACTTTCAATTCCACCCTCATGGGTGCGGTTTCCAAAATCTTTTCAAATCTAAAATTCCAATTTCAAATTTCTATTTTCAAATTTCTACTTTCAATTTTCAAACTTTCCAATTTCAATTCCATCTCTTCAAATCTATTTTCAAATCAAATCAATTTCAAATCAACCTCTTTTCAAATTTATTTTTCAATTCTCTTTCCTTACGCTTGCATACCATGCATCATGTTAGTTTTCAAGTATTGTTTTTCAAAGTAGATAGGATTGAACTATAGTTAGTCGAAGGCTCTCATAGGTGAATCTAGGGTAAATTGACATGTAGGTACCGAAAAGGCAGGGTAGGGTGATAGCTTAGTGCGTCTTCCCTACACGTAACCAACCTCCGAACTTAGAATCACTGTTTTTAAAGACCAAAAGGAGTTATTTTTCTAAAAAGGGCTAAATGTTTTCCAAAGGTTGCCAAACAACCCGTTTTCCTAAAAAACCCTCTCTTGAGGATGTTTTCCAAAATTATTTTCCAAAAACCCTAAGTGTAGTCTTCGGATTATTCTTAGTTTTTAGGTGACCTAACTCACCTTAATCAAGTTAGGTGGCGACTCCGAATCTTTTTCAAAAGCCCTTTATTCAAACCAATTTTTCTATTCAAACCTAGTCGCACTCATTCTTTTAAGAGGGTGAGTTCTAACGAGAGAGTACAGCATTTTTCCCGCTTAGGTGAGTATTCCTCGAGTGCAAAAAATCTGGGCGCGACAAATATCATCTATGAAAGCAATTACAAAATGATCCAGCTAGGCTCGAAACACTCTATTCATCATGTCCATAAAGGCAGCAAGTGCATTAGTCAATCCAAAAGGCATTACCATAAATTCAAAATGACCATTGCGGGTGCTAAAAGCAATTTTGGGTATGTCAAACTCCCTTACATTCAACTGATAGTATCCTGATCTCAGGTCTATCTTAGAAAAATATGTCGCTCCTCTGAGTTGATCAAATAAGTCATCGATTCTCAGGAGTGGATATCTATTCTCAATGGTAACTTTGTTCAACTGCCGATAGTCTATACATAACCTAAGGGTTCCATCCTTCTTTTTCACGAATAACACTGGTGCTCCCCAGGGCAATGTGCTAGGACGGATATACAATTTCTCTAATAACTCATCCAATTACGTCCTTAGTTCTTTAAGTTCGGTCAGGGCCATCCTATAGGGTGCAATGGATATAGGAGTTGTTCCTGGATATAACTCAATTATGAATTCTATGTCCCGATCTAGGGGTATTCCGGGTAGATCCTCGAAAAATTCAATAAGGAACTTATCTACCACAAGTAATTGCTTGGTTTCGGTCTGGCTCTCACTCTCTCCTGACAAAGTGTTAACAAAGCATAAACACCCTTCTGCCATCTTCTGTCGTTCTCGAAGAGGCACAAGAGGTTGTACCAAGTTCGTGCTCTTTTCTTCTGAAAAACGCACTATACATCCACTAGGATGCCATAAAGTCAATGTCTTCTAACAGCAATCCATGACTACATTATTCTTTGCTAACCAATCCATTCCTAGGATTATATCAAATCCCTCCATATCTATTTGGACTAAATCAACCGTAAATTCAAAAGTACCTATCTGCATACTACTGGATGGACATCCTACTCGTACCACAACTATTCCACTAGTGGGTGTCTGAATGCTAAGTGGTATAACAAGCAATTCAGTAGGTAATTATAGATTGTCTACACATTTCTTAGAGATGAATGAATGCGTAGCTCTTGAATCAAACAATACTGTGATCCATGAGTTGTAAAGTAAGATCATACTTTCAATCACAGTATTAGGGTTCTCATAGTTTCCTCTAGTCGTAGGAATGGTGAACATCTAGGATGCATTGGTATTACCGACTTGTTTCCCTTTATTTGTCCCTCCTGGGTTCACCTAGTTGGAATTGAATGAGGTGGTTGTAGGTCTTCCTGCTGTAGTTTTTCGGGGCATCGATGTGGAGGCAGCTGGGAAATTTCAAGTTGGCAGCATTCGTGGAGGTAGTCGGTTGCCATAACCGTTCCTATTTCTCATGATCTATGGGCAATCTCATCTTAAATGCATGTTCTGGTTGCAATTATAGCAAACGGGTCCGTTCTTCGATGTTCCCCTAGAATTGGAAGGGTAGGGTTGGTATATTAGGTTTGGGCATGTAGCGTTGCTAAAGCTAGAGGAGCTTCTTATATTTCGGCCAGAATCTCTCCGATTTATTGCTTGTTGCTATCCATCTAGTTCTTGTTCTATCAACATGGCTTGGTCAATGATTTCAGAAAAGTGTTGACCCATGAAAGCAACAACTAGAGACCAAATTGCAGGTCTCAATCCCTTAAGAAACCTTTAGGTTTTCCTTTCCTCCGTGGACACAAAATTTGGGGCAAATCTAAACAACTCCAACTATGTGGCCACGTACTGACTCATTGTCCTATTATTTTGTTGCAGCTGCACAAATTCTTCCATCTTTATATCCTTCACTATCTCTTGAAAATAATGGTTATGGAAAAGAATCACAAATTCCTCCCAGGTCAGGTTTCTCACATCTCTCATGTGTTTCACAGAATCCCACCAAAAATCTACCTCTCCCTCAAGATGGTAAGTTGTGAACTCTACTTGATATTCCGCGAGTGTTCCTACAATGTCTAACACCTTACGGGTCTGCTTAAGCTATCGTTCTGCGATTAAAGGGTCGGGTCCTCCTACGAATTTTGAAAGGTTTTGTTTCTAAAATTCTCGAAGCAACTTGGTCTTTCTCTCCTCAGGGTTTAGGTTGGGTATTAGGATTAGTGTTGCTCTTTGAGGTTCAGGGGCTAGTGGTGGCTGCTAAGGGACAGGTGGTGCCTGGTGATTTTGTTACTATTGCAGCAGATTGGTCACCACTTGCAAACTTTACAGAATCTATTCTAATTGAGTGTTGGATGGAGTATCATTGCTTTCACTAGTTCCCGCTCCAATTCTTGTCCTTGCCATCTAAAATTGTTATTAAGTTAAGTTAGATTCCTATCTTGCTAAATCATAAGTCAATACGTCATTATAAGATTCACAAAGCTGGTAATAGTTATATAGAAAAGTCAAGTACATAAGGTGTTTAAGTAAATACAACAAAATTCACTTAAAACCCTTCAATTCGCTTCTCGATCTACAACTACTCAAAACATCGAGGATCACGAACACTAATACGACCACTACTAGAAGAAGACAGGCATAAAATACCCATAGCCATGCTACAAACTATTGCCTAGATCATATCCTCATCTCCTCCTTAGCTCTTCCTCACTATTGGATACATCTATCACCAGGGTGTTGGATACCACCAATATAACAAGACTAGCTACCAGTGTAGGGTCGTCCACAGACATCTTGGGAGTCAGTGGGTGATACTCGGGAGATGGTGGCTGGTAAGTAGGAGGCAATGCCGTAGGTGGGGCAGACTGTTATCCCTATGTAGCGGGGTGTGGTAGGTGTGGGTCAGGGTGTCCTTGAACTCCCGGAATAGGTAACTCTCTGGACAACAGCATGCTCAGTATCAGATGTTGATACTCAGCAGGATTCCTCAAAATCTCTGTGACGTCCTAAACTATTTCTTTTAAAGAAGTCATCCAATGTCAGATAATGGAGTCCTGAGCACTCCTAGGAAGGTCTCCCCATCACTGAGCAACTCCTGCTATCTCAGCATTAAGAAGAGCCTTGGGCTAGTTATTAGTCATTGCTTTACAGTTATCCCTTATATTACCCTCAACCTTAAGTTGATGCATAAGCAAATCATCTCACACTGATAGATTCATCTACACACAAAAGTTAGAATTAGCACTCAATCGATACTAGAAAGGTAACGTTAATGATGTATTCTGCATGTAAGATGTTTAATTTTCCAAATGACCTAAAACCGTACTCTGATACCACCTTTTGTCACGACCCACTTCACTCTCTCTAGGTTGGGACAAGGGGGTTTAGGGGTTAGGGGTTAAAGATAACAATATTTCACAAGCATAGATCTCAACACAAATCGAAACGTCATGTTTATTATTACAATGCAAAAGAAAGCTAGTGGAACTACTGTTTTCAAGTCTCAATACAATTACAGCCCAAAAGAGACAATTAACTCATATTCTCCCAAAGAGACAATATAGCAGTGGGACCCGTTTCCGTGTTCATTTCCTTGGAAAAGTCGTTGATGCCTCAACTCCAGAAAAATGTCCCATAAGATAACAGTGAGCTATAAAGCCTAGTAGGAATTTCATGATTTTCATAATGCACAAGTTTAGATGCAATGCAGTAAAAAAAAATGATATCACATGTATATCTCCCTTATAGTTTCTTTTTATCAATACCAGGGTCCTATATGTATGACCTGCATGGGCCAATTCAAGCCAATAAGCTCACTTATGACACTCCTCCTTCATCAATTGTGAATCCCATTCTAGATCATCTAGCTCGTATCAAGTCCAATGAAAGCTGACTCATGGCAGCCCCGTGTACCAGTTGGTCAGGTTTCATCCATGATATAATTCCAGCGTCTTTTCACATTTCGGTTGTTCCTCCCTTATTCCTCTCCAATGATGCAAGCAATCTCATAAATCAACTTTGAAATCATTATAGCAAAAATATATCGGTAAAGCAGTTAACAAAACATTTAATAGAACAAAAATGAGCATATATCTTAGAGAATGCATAGTTTCCTACCCTGATGATACTTTCGGATCAAGTTGTCTCTGATTCACATATTATCTGTTTGGACAAAGAGTCGATAGTTAGCCTTCTTGTTTGGTTATCGGTAATCATCATAATTGCCCATTTTCTCGATGTTTGAGGGTTGCAGTTCTTATAATCACTTTAGCAGTGTTAAGTAAAGGAATTAATCACAATACAACAGGTATTTAGTGGGGTTAGCCCTTGGAATCCTTCTCGTCTTCCGTCAAGGACGAAATTGCCCACCATTGGAATCGAAAGGGATTATCTGAAATTTATACTGTCGCCCCCAGATTTTTCGCACTCGAGGAATACTCACACAAGTGGGAAAAATGTTGTACTCTCTCGTTAGAACTCACCCTCCTAGAAGAATGAGTGCGACTAGGTTTGAATTGAAAATTTGATTTGAATAAAGGGATTTTAAAAAAAAGATTCGGAGTCGCCACCTAACTTGATTAAGGTGAGTTAGGTCACCTAAAAAACTAAGAATAATCCGAAGACTACACTTAGGGATTTTGGAAAACGATTTTGGAAAACATCCTCAAGAGAGGGTTTTTTTAGGAAAACAGGTTGTTTGGCAACCTTTAGAAAATATTTAGCCCTTTTTAGAAAAATAACTCATTTTGGTCTTTGAAATCAGTGATCTAGGTTTGGAGGTTGGTTACGTGTAGGGAAGACGCACTAAGCTATCACCCTACCCCGCCCTTTCGGTTCCTACATGTCAATCTACCCTAGATTCACCTATGAGAGTCTTTAACTAACTAATGGTTCAATCCTATCTACTTTGAAAAACAATGCTTGAAAACTAACATGATGCATGGTATGCAAGTATAAGGAAAGAGAATTTAAAAATAGATTTAGAAAGAGATTGATTTGATTTGAAAATAGATTTGAAGAGATAGAATTGAAGTTGGAAAGTATGAAAATTTAGAAATAGAAATTTGAAATTAGAAGTTTGAAAATAGATAGGAATTTGAGATTTGAAAAGGTTTTGAAAACTACACCCATGAGGGTGGAATTGAAAGTTTGAAAAGTATTGTGACCGCACCTATGAAGGTTGCCTACGTATCCCTTTGGGGGAATCAGGTCAGTCGTAGTTCGGACGAGAGTCCGATTGAAAATAGAAGAGTTGATTGAAAAAGGAGATTGAATTTGATTTGAAATTAGAAGAGGAGATTGGAAATTGAAAATGAGAAGATTGGACTTGTTTTGGAAAGATTGATTTTGGAAAGACTTGGTTTTGGGAAGAAGGAGGTTTAGGAAACCTAGACTTAAGAAAGATGAGACTTAGGAAAGACTCAAGAGTTTAAGAAAGATTGGATTTAGGAAAGGTTCGAATTAGGAAAGGGTCGATTTAAGAAAGTGTCATTTTTGGAAAGTTTCGAAATTAGGAAAGTTTTCATTTTAGAAAAGCTTTGAAATTGGAAAGTTTTGAGTTTAGAAAGTTTTCGAAAAAGGAAAGGTTGTCAGATTAAGAAAGTTCCCAAATTAGGAAAATTTTGAAAATCGGAAAGTTTTGAATTTAGAAATGTTTTGAAAAAGGGAAGTTTTGAATTTGAAAAGTTTTGAAAACAAGGAAGTTTTGAAAATAAGAAAGTTTTGTTTTAGGAAAGGTTTGAAAAAGAAAAGTTTTCAGTTTAGGAAATGTTTGAATTAAGAAAGTTTTAACTTAAGAAAGTCTTAAATTAAGAAATTTTTGAGTTTAGAAAAGTCCTAGATTTGAAAAGATTTTGAAGTTTTGAAAATTTTAGAATTCAGAAAGATTTAGGAGTTTGAACTTTAGAAAATTTAAAATTAGAAAGTTTTAGGGTTTTAGGAAATCTTGAGATTAGGAAGGGTTTGAGTTTAGAAAAAGTTTGAAAACTTAGGTTTAAGAAGTTAAGATTTGAAAAGAAGGTAGAATTAGGAAAGGGTTGAATTAGGAAAGATTTGAAAATTGAGTTTTAAAACTTAGGAAAGATTTTTATATTCAAGTTTAGGAAACTTAAGACTTAGGAAAACGGAAGTTTAGGAAGGATTTGAATTAAGAAAGAGTTGGATTTTGAAATTTAAGGAAAGATTTAAAATTTAGGTTTAGGAAACTTATGGTTTAGGAAGGAATAGAATTAAGAAAGGTTTGGATCAAGAAGGGATTGGATTTGGTTTCTAAAAGAAAAGATTTGATTTTTGTTTCCAAAAAGGGAGGACGGGATCTAGTTTCCTAAACGGGGAGATTTGATTCAGTTTCCTAAAGGGAAGATAGGATTTGGTAAGGATTTGGAAAGGAGATTCTAAAAACCCTAGATTTGGAAAATCATAGTTTTGATGTAGAAAAGAGGTTTTGGAAATGTGTATAATTTGGACGTGAAAACAAGAGATTTTGGAAACCTATGTTTGGGGCAAAATTTGAAAATCATGTTTTTGGAAAGAAAATTAGAGTTTCCTAATTATGGGCTTTAAGGCTTGACTTGGACTCTAAGAAAAGAGTTTTTAGAAAATGCATTTTTGGAAACGAAGGTTTTCTAGAAGGGGAATCCTAGGGAGGAACTTTTGGAAAGTGAATTTGAAGAGGGAGTTTTTGGAAAAAGATTTTAAAGAGAAGGAGTTTTGGAAAGTGCGTTTTTGGAAACGTAGATTTTGGAAAGAAGATCCTAGAGGAGAGTTTCTAGAAGAAAAATTTTGGGAAGAGGGTTTTTGGAAAGAGTTGTGGGGAACGTTTTTAGAAAGTGGATTTTGAAGAAAAGATTTTGGAGAGGAGTTGAAAAAGAGAGTTTTGAAACACAGATTTTGGGAAGGAGTTTTTGAAAACAATTTTGAAGAGGAAAGTTTTAGGAAAGTATGTTGAAAAAGAGATTTTTAGGAAGAGATTTTTGAAAAAAGAGAGTTTTGGAAAGTATAAAAACGTCTCACTTCCCTAAAGCGATTCTAGCCATAAGAGGGCTAGAACCACTTTAAGAAAGTGGTTTTGGAAAACAATAAGATTTGAAAATATAGACCAAAAAGGTCACTTTTAATCTAACACTTTCCTAAAGCAACCCTAGCCATGGAAAGGCTAGAATCACCCTAGAATTGTGGTTTTGAAAACATGTTTTTGAAAAAGAGATTTTGATGCAATTTTGAAAACAAGTTTGAAAACGTTTTGAAAAATAACTTTAAAAACGGTTTTTGGAAGATCCAAGACTATGATATGCACAATGCAATTTGGGGTCGTGAACATACAAGGTTAAGGCTTCACCACATAATCAAGGGGGCCGGACCCACGTGGTCTTTGGTTAGACTAGAAGAAAGCCCCTGACACGGTGACTCTCCAATAGCCCAATCCTACACATGGACCGGGAATCCCCTTGTTTCAAGCATGCAAAGAAAGAGGGGGAAAGAGATGGGGGATTAAAATAGAGAAAACCCAAGTGGGTTGGAGAGAGAAGAGAGAGGGGGAAGTGCAGAAAATTAAAGAGAAAGCCTACCGTATGTCTTCTTTATTTTGCCCGCCGTGCAGTCTTCGGTCTTCAGTCTTTGTCTAGATCTTCACCTTCAGCCTTCAAGAGTTGTCTTCAAGCTTTAGATGGCAGCTCTTCAAGTCTTCAAAGGATGGTTGAAGGCTAGTGTATGAGTATATGGGGGAGTGTATGAGTGTATAGGAGGCCAGGGTTTGTGTATAGTGGCTAGAGTTTGGGAAAACCTAGAGAGGCTAGGGTTTTTGGAGGAGCTCGAGCTCTGTATATCGAAATATAGGATTTTTAGGTTAAGTTTGCAGACCCTTTTCACGTTGAACGAGGCTCTGTATTTATAGAAGTTGGACAAACCTGGCGCCTGTTGCAGTGGCGCCAGGGCAAACTTTACACTAGCGCCACTAGGAGTGGCGCCAGGCCATTTTTTGGCTTGGTGCCACTACTAGTGGCGCCAGCCAATTAGGAAAGGTTTAAGGTCGGCAAGCAACGTATCTTTGACTAGATTTGGGCGCCTGTACTAGTGACTACCATGTAAATTTTAGCCTGGCTTCACTAGGAGTGACTCCGGAAAGTCCGGGAATGATTTGAAGGAGCCGGGAATGACCCAGAAGGCCGGAAGGGAGCAGGAACACTTAAAATAGTGTCCTGGAGGTATTTGACTTGGAAAGTGAGGATAAGGTGGGTCGGAAAGGTTGACCGGGCCTTTAGGGGCAAAACGATCAAACTGGCCGGAAAACTGCCGGGGCGAACCCGGATTGTCCCGGAAAAAGACTTGAGATCTGGAAACATTATTTAGAATGTTCCTAGAGGTTTCCGGTTTGATTCCCAGAGCTGGCGTGGTCGGAAAAGGAGACCGGCCCACTAGGGGCAAAACGGTCATTTTGTACCAGGTTTGCCGGAACTGACTCGGAATGGTCCGGAAAGGTAAAGGAAGGTTGAGAATACTATAAAAAGTATTCTCGGGACATTACCGGTTTGATACTCAAAGCCGGTATGATCGAAGAAGGAGAACGGCCCTCTAGGGGTAAAACGGTCATTTTATAACGAGTTGGCCAGAACTGACTCGGAATGATCCAGAAAGGTAAGGGGAGGTTGAGAACACTATAAAAAGTATTCTCAGGAGGTTACCGGTTTGATACCCAGAACCGATGTGGTTCCCGGGGCATTCGGATGCTTAGGGGCAAAATGGTCATCTTGACCGAAAAGTCTCGGAAAAGGTCCTAAGGGTAGTCTGGTCATTTTTCACCGAAGTAAGCTAACAGACATTGGTGTTGACCTGGGTTTTGAGTGTTTCCGCCACTCTCACGGTGTGAGTACTTCCGCTACTCGGACGGGGTTGATGATTTGTGAGTATTTCCGCTACTCGGACGGGGTTGAGTATTTCCGCTACTCTAACGGGTTTGTGAGTATTTCCGCTACTCTAACAGTTCTGTGAGTATTTTCGCTACTCTAACGGTTCTGTGAGTATTTTCGTTACTCTAACGGTTCTGTGAGTATTTTCGCTACTCTAACGGTTTGGTGAGTAGTTTTGCTACTCGGATCGTCTCGAGGAATAAACTGTCTCGAGAGAGGGATTGGAAAGGGGTCTTATCGTCTCCGAAGAGACGTGCCTGGATTGGAACCGTCTCGAGGAATAAACTGTCTCGAGAGAGGGATTGGAAAGGGGTCTTACCGTCTCCGAAGAGACGTGCCTGGGTTTTAAGTGTTTCCGCCACTCTAACAGTTTTGTGAGTATTTCCGCTACTCTAATGGTTTTGTGAGTGTTTCCGCCACTCTAACAGTTCTGTGAGTATTTCCGCTACTCTAACGGTTCTGTGAGTATTTCCACTACTCTAACGGTTCTGTGAGTATTTCCGCTACTCTAACGGTTTGGTGAGTAGTTTTGCTACTCGGATCGTCTCGAGGAATAAACTGTCTCGAGAGAGGGATTGGAATTGGAATAAGAAAGGACAATGCCCCTAAGGGCATTTTGGTCATTTTGCCTCTATTTGGGCCTAATAGGCCTGCGAAACGATGGAAAGACGGAATTTGGACCTAGAGGATTGGTTTCGATTGGAATATGTCCACAATGACTTGAAAACAAGTTTGGACAGAGTGTAGACTGCCGAGCGGTCAAAAATGGGGTGCTTACATATACCAGGAGGTCCAGTGACCCCTACTCTCCCATTTTTGGGTTACTCATATTTTTGGAGGTATCTTGGCAAAATTTCAGATTATTCCCTTTATTATTTTAATTTATATGATTTTCTACGTTATAACACTATTTTTAATTCACAAAAAATCATATAAATATCAAAACATTCCACAAAAATAGGGGAAGGCCCGTTTGGGTGTTTCCAACACACCATAAAAATTTCAGAGAAAGTGTGGGATGCACCCTCACACGCCACTAGCCGCGTGTGGGGAAGGAAGGCAATGCCTTCATCTTCTTCCTCGCGGGGCTGGGGACTTCTCTTGCCAATTGCTGTCGATCCATGGTCCTCTTGGCCATACATGTGTATCCTATAGATAAGTAAGGACTTGGGCTACACACTCATGGCCAGAGCTTGACCAACAGTGGCCGGAGGTTATAGTTGGAAAAAGATTGGTGGCATGGTAGAACCCTAGGGTTCCAGACCTGCAACTGAGCTTTTGAGCCTCTTCCCGTGATTTTTTGGAGATGTGTTCTTCATGAAAGTTATTCCTGACATCGAGAAGACGAAGACCTAACTGGTCTTGGCAGAAATGGTGGCCGCTAGCCGGAGTTAGTTGTGTTCTCGTTATTTCCAGCAAAACTGTCAATCCAGGGATATTCTAGCGTATGCACAGAGGTGTGAGGCCACTCTAGGACTCCTTGGAGGTCCAGGAGGAGCCTCATGCCCATGTTGTAAGCACTCCATTTTTGCTTGCTCGGCAATCTCCGAGCTGACCAAGCTCACTTTCACACATCACATGCATATTTAAACTGTAAGCCCGCCTTTTAAACTTGAATTTAGTCCACCAGTCGCTTCCTAGGCCCGTAGTGTAGTACCCTGAACCCATTAATTTTCCTATTTATGTGTTTCTTTAAATTTTATATCATTCTAATATGCATTTGGGTCAAGTTGACCAATTAAAAGTCATGTTGTAACTTGAACCTTTGAGGTGAGGCACATGGGATTATTTTCCATGTATATCATCTTATATACATAACACATACACACACCCATATACACATACACACACCAGCCGGGAGGAAGAGGAAGGAGAAGAAGAAGAAGAAGAAGAAGAAGAAGAAGAAGAAGAAGAAAGGGAAAAAGAGGAAGATTAAAAGGAAGGAAGCTAAGAGGAGATTGAAGGTGGGAGATCTCAACCCAAGCTAGAACCACCATTGTTGAAGCTTGAGAAAGCTTGGAAGAAGGTAAGATTTCATCCCACTCTTATGTGAGCAAGTATATATATATATATATATATATGTTGCATTTATGTTTGGAGACTCCTTTGAGTCCCATTTGATTCGAAATTGAGGGCTTGTAAGTATATGTTGGTAGATAGGGAGTTGGGGTTGAAAACCCCCTAAATTTGTATATGTTGGGTTTGAAATTTCAAACCCTAGATCTATTTGATTGGTTTTTTTATCTGCCCCATTTTCAGTTATGGTTGTCTTCTTGGGTCAATCTTTGAACCCTAGAAGCATTGGAGAAGTTTGGGAAGGTTTGGTTGTCTTTGGAGGAGTTTTGGTTGTATTTTGGTTGAACTACGGGTGCTGCCCAGTTCAGGGCGTTCGAACTCCCAATATAGAGTTCGAACGGTAAGAAATAAGCCTAGGAGTTCGAACTCTCGCGGGGGGAGTTCGAACCCTCAGAGAAGGGGTTTTTCCAATTTTCTTCTTGGAGTTCGAACTCCCATTTGGGTGTTTGAACTCCCAGTTCATTTTGCCTTAACGTTCGAACTCCTCGGTTGGGCGTTCGAACGATCTACTAGCTTCGGCACTATTTAGTAAAACGGGCATAACTTTCTCTACAAAACTTGGATTGATGCGCCGTTTGAAGTGTTAGAAGCTAGACACACAAACCTTTGTACCCATATGAAGTTTGCTCTCTAATTCATTATAGATTAAGAGATATTGAAGTTTGAAGTTGACCCAAAACTATTCCAAAAACCTTATTTTTCCAAAGTGTTACCCCATTCTTCGTGAGACCTTACTTTTTCACCCGAAATGTGTTTTTAAGCCATGACCTATCAAAGTAGAGGCCTTTAAGCATATTTTCAGATGGAGCTAGTCTTGTGTGAGAATCCTTTGTTCGGGGTGGTTGGGACGCGATGAAAGGATCGATGTTCCGGGTTTCACACTCGACCCTCAACCTTATATGCTCCTTTTACATTAAGGGCCTTGCCCTAGAGTTAGTCTCGTCCTCCATGGTGAGAGTGAGGTGTTGGTGAGTCGGGGTCGAAAGATTATGTGCTTAGTCTCGGTTTATACGTTATTGTCTTGCCTTAGCATCGTGTATTGATATTCTATGTTTCTATGTGAATTATGTGTAGGAACACCTCATTTATCCCCGTTCAACCAGAGAGAGGTGAGTAACGATATGCCATGAGTAAAACTCTATTATTTTCCAAATGTTTTAAGCTCACTTCTATATCATAAATGTGTTCTATACTTTTTAATGCATTAATGATTACGTTTAAGTATAAATGTTATGCTTTGAATTACATACGAACCTTACCTATGATATAAATCACAACTCACGGACTAGAACGTTCGCATAAAGTAGATGTAAAATTTCTAACGTATGAATCTAACTCAAAGTCTTTTCGTGGCGAGACTTTAATCTAGCCCGATAGTCCTAGGATGGGGGACGTGAAATAAACCATCGACATGTAAGGTCTTTCGTGGCAAGACCCTAAACTAGCAACGATGGTCCTACGATAGGGGATACGAAATAATCTATCGTCATGTTGGGAGACGTCCCTTTGCTTAAAAGTCTTGATGTGACATTTACGGTTACTATAACTGAGCATAGCTCTTATGATCGACTTAAAATGCCTATGTGTGACCTTTACGATTACCATAACTAAGCCTAGCTCTTATGATTGGCCTAATGCACCTTGCGTGCTAATGACTGAGCATAACTCTTAAAGACTAAGCCTTGTCTCACAAATGAGCTCTGCTCTTATGAATGGCTTAAAGCATTCTATGTTGCTAATAACTGAGCGTAGCTCTTAATGACTGAGCCTAGCTCTCATGATTGGCCTAAAGAGCCTATGCGTGACCTTTATGGTTACTATGTTGGCTTAAAGAGCCTATGCGTGACCTTTATGGTTACTAGGTTGGCCTAAAGAGCCTATCCGCGACCTTTATGGTTACTATGTTGGCCTAAAAAGCCTTACGCGTTACCCTTGGGGTTACTATGATGCCCAATACTAGAAAAACCTCTTAAGTGGGGTCAAGTGAGGGATATGGTTGCCTAATGTGAAGACATGACACACTTATATTCTAGAATGAGTAATATAATTGCTCACATGCTTTACGACAAGTTACATATATTTCCACAAGTACTAACGTCACGATATATCTCTCATTTCTATGACGTTAAGATATGCCCTTATAATATCATGCCAAGGCACGCTTATGACAGTTACGTTATGCCTTACGAAATCATGTTATATGTTATGTCTCACTCCTACGGTACTATGTCGAAACGTTATAACATTTCGTTATGAAAGCTTACGATATAATGTTCCAATATAAGGCTATGATACCTATGTTCTCAAAGTTATGCCTTATGCATCTTAAGAATGACGATATGGATGTGTCTAATACTGTACGATGAGTTAATATGTATGCTTACAAGTTATGATATGTTATACTAAAGACAAGCTATGTCATGTGCTACGGGAGCATGCCACGACATGTCTCTCACTCCCTCGACATTATGTTTTAGAAATAACGAATTATGTTAAAATGGCAGTATAAGCCATGTGGTTTTAAGCTTACACTTATACGTTTCTAGGTACATGATATGTATGCATAATGTTTAGCTATTGTCATATACGTTGAAGAGAAATATTAGTCGGATGGTAACACACTTATGTTTTAGAACAAGAATTAAAACGTGTTAAATGCTTATGATGAGTTATGTATGTCGCATCTCTCCTCTATGATATTATGGTTTCCAAACGGTACATGTTTTAATGCGACGCTCACGCCCCATATGCACACATGTTTACCTATTGATTCATATGTAGCTATAATTGCTAGTCCATGGTATTTTATACTCATGCATCATTGTTATTCACTAAGCATTAGCTTACGTTTTCTAAAAATGTTTTCAAGTGACCAAACAGGGAAGTCTTAGAGGGTGGCCCATTACGAGGATATTTGGGTTGTGGCCCACGGGCCTTATGATATGTAACGTGTGTAAGGGCTAGACCCTAATGTTGTCATATTATAATGTTATATTTGAGGTGGCCTTCGATAGGCCCATTTTATGGTATGTTCATGTTTTGGAGATTAGGCACAGCTCTGCTATGTATGACGCACATTCTACTTTACATTTATAAAATTTTAAATTACAAATGCACAGGTGTTCAACCAGTTTATGTAATGCGGCCTTGGTTAGCCAAGCTACTGGCCGGTCATGCACCCTAAATCCGTATAGGCCGGGTTATGGGTCGTGACACGTAGGGCCCACTTGAAGCTAAATGACCATTTTGCCCCTAGGCATCCGAACGCCCCAAGGATCACACCGGCTCTGGGTATCAAACCGGTAACCTCCCGGGAATGCTTCTTATGATATTTTCGACCTTCCTTTATTCTTTTGGATCATTCCGAGTCAGTTCTGGCAAACTCAGTGCGAAATGACCGTTTTGTCCCTAGTGGGCCAGTCACCTTTTCCGACCACACCGGCTCTCGATATCAAACCGAAAACCTTTGGGAACATTCTGAATAATGTTTGCAAATCCTAAGTCTTCTTCTGAGACAGTCCGAGTCCGTCCTGGCAGTTTCCCGATCCAATTGACCGTTTTGCCCCTAAAGGCCCAGTCAACCCTTCTGACACATCCTATCCTCCTTTTTTAAGTCAAATACTTTCGGGACACTATTCTAAGTGTTCCTGCTCCTTTCCAGCCTTCCAGGTCATTCCCGGCCTCTTCAACTCATTCTCGAACTTTCCAGAGTCACTCCTAGTGAAGCTAGGCTAAAAATTGCATCGTAGTCACTAGTACAGGCGCCCAAATCTAGTCAAAGATACGTTGCTTGCCAACCTTAAACATTTCCTAAATGGCTGGCGCCACAAGTAGTGGCACCAAGCCAAAAAATGGCCTAGCGCCACTCCTAGTGGCGCCAGTGTAATTTTTGGCTTGGGCCACTGCAACAGGCGCTAGTGCATTCCTCTCTCTATAAATACAGAGTCTCTTCCAGCGTTTAAGAGGTCCAAAAACTCAGTCTAAAAATCCTATATTTCGATATATAGAGCTCGTGCACTCCCTAAACCCTAGTTTCCTTAGGTTTTCTAAACCCTAGCCATCATACACTAAACCCTAGCCTCCTATACACTCATACACACCCCCATCCACTCATACACTAGCCTCCAAGCCTCTTTTGAAGACTTGAAGAGCTGCAACCTAAAATTTGAAGATTGAAGACAACTCTTGAGAATTGAAGACGAAGATCAAGACAAAGACCAAAGACAAGCAAGGCGCGCAAAATAAACAAGACACAAGGTAGGCTTTCGTTTTACATTTCTGCACTCTCCCCTCTCTCTTCTCTCTCCTAACCCACTTGGGTTTTCTCTATTTTAATCCCCCATCTCTTCCCCCCCCCCCCCTTTCTTTACATGCTTAAAATAAGGGGATTCTCGGTCCATGTGTAGAATTGGACTATTGGAGAGTCACCGTGTTGGGGGCTTTCCTTTAGGCTAACTGAAGACCATGTGGGTTCGGCCCTCTTGATTATGTGGTGAAGCCTTAACTTTGTATGTTCACGACCCCAAATTTGTATTGTGCATATCATTATCTTGCATCCTTCCAAAAATCGTTTTCAAACTCGTTATTCAAAGCTTACATTAAACTTGTTTTCAAAAGTGCATCAAAATCTCCTTTTTTTAAAACATGTTTTTAAAATCACAATCGTAGGGTGATTCTAGCCTTTCCATAGCTAGGATTGCTTTAGAAAAGTATTACATTCAAAGTGACCAACATGGTCCATATTTTCAACCCTTGTTGTTTTTAAAACCACTTTCTTAAAGTGGTTCTAGCCTTCTTATGGTTAAAATCGCTTTAGAAAAGTGAGACATTTTTTATACCTTTTAAAAACTCTCTTTTCAAAAGTCTCTTTTCCTAAAAGTCTCTTTTTCAACATACTTTTCTAAAACTCTCATTTCCAAAGTTGTTTTCAAAAACTCTCTCTAAAAATCTATTTTTCAAAACTCCCTTTTTCAACTCCTTTCCAAAATCTTCTCCCTAAAATCCACTTTCTAAAAAACTTCCTAAAAATCTTTCCTAAAAACTCTCTCCAACAATCTCCTTCCAAAAATCTTTCTAAAAAGCTCTCTTTCCAAAATCTTCCTTCTAGAAGCTCCCTTCTAGGATTTTCCTTCTAAAAATTTTCGTTTCCAAAAAAGCACTTTCCAAAAAATTCTTTTCTTAGAGCCCCAAGTCAAGCCCTAGAACCCACAATTAGGAAACCCTAATTTTCTTTCCAAAAACATGATTTTCAATCTTGCCCCAAACCTAGGCCCTCCAAAAACTCCCGTTTTCTACGTCAAAATTAGGTTTCTAAAAATCTCTTTTCTATGTCAAAACTATAGCCTTCCAAATCTAGGGTTTTTAAAACTTCCCCGTTCCAAATCCCTGTCAAATCAAATATTCCCTTTAGGAAATCAAATCAAATCTTCCCGTTTAAGAAACTAGATCCTATCCTCCGTTTTTAGAAACAAAATCAAGCCTTCTCTTTTAGAAACAAAATCCAATCCCTTCCTAATCCAAATCTTTCCTAATTCAAATCCTTTCTAATCTTTCACTTTCCTAAATCTTAAGTTTCCAAAACTTGAACATAAAAATCTTTCCTAAATTTTAAAACTCAACTTTCCAAATCTTTCTTAATTTTACCCCTTTCAAATCTTAACTTTCCAAATCTAGGTTTTTCAAATCTTTTCTAAACTCAAACCTTTCCTAATCTCAAGATCTTCTAAAACTCAAACTCTAAAACTTTCTAAATATTAAACTTTCTAAATTTCAAATATTTCCAAATTTCAAAACTTTCTAAACTCAAAATTTTCTTATTTTCAAAACTTCTTTGTTTTCCAAACTTTCCTAATTTAAAACTTTCCTAAGTTGAAACTTTCCTAATTCGAAACTTTCCTAAAACGGAACCTTCTTAAAATGACACTTTCTTAATTTAAAACTTTCCTAATTCGAAACTTTCCTAAATCGGACATTTCCTAATTCGAACCTTTCCTAAATCTAATCTTTTCTAAAACTCTTTCAAGTCAAGTCGAATCTTTCTTAAATCCTTCCGAGTCAAATCTTTTCTAAGTCCCTTCTCTTTCCAAAGTCTAGGTTTCCTAAACCTTCATCTTTCTAAAACAAGTCTAAATCTTTCTTCCAAGTTTTATCTTTTCAAATCAAAATCTAATCTCTTCAATTCCAAAATTCTAAATTCCAATTTTCAATCCTCTATTCAAAGTTCAATCTCCCAATCTTCCAATCCAATTTCCAATTCAATCTCTTTCTTCCAATCCAACCTTCTATTTTCAATCAGACTCTTGTCCGAACTACGATTGACCTGATTCCTCCAAAAGGATACGTAGACAACCCTCATGGACGCGGTCATAACATTTTTCAAATTTTCAAATCCACAACCTCTTTCAAATATCCAATTTTACAATCTTCTTCAATCTCCAATTCCATATTTATTTCATGTTTCCAATCCCAAAAATCTATTTTCAAATCTCTATTTTCAATTTCTAAAACTTTTCCGATTTCAATTCTATCTCTTCAAATCTCTTTTAAATCAAATCAATTTCCTTTCAAATCTATTTTTCAATTCTTTTTTCTTACACTTGCATATCATGCATCATGTCAATTTCTTTTCAAAATTTCTTTTTAAAAGTGGATAGGATTGGTCATTGGTTAATTAAAGGCTCTCATAGGTGAATCTAGGATAGATTGACATGTAGGTACCGAAAGAGCGGGGTAGGGTGATGGCTTAGTGCGTTTTCTCTACACGTAACCAACCTCCGAACCTAGAATCACTGTTTTCAAAGACCAAAAGGAATTATTTTTTTCAAAAAGGGCTAAATGTTTTTTAAAGGTTGCCAAACAACCTGTTTTTCTTAAAAACCCTCTCTTGAGAAGATATTTTCAAAATCGTTTTCCAAAAACCCAAAGTGTAGTCTTCGGATTATTCTTAGTTTTTTTTAAGTGACCTAACTCACCTTAATCAAGTTAGGTGGCGACTCCAAATCTTTTCCGAAAGCCCTTTATTCAAATCTATTTTCAATTCAAACCTAGTCGCACTCATTCTTCTAGGAGGGTGAGTTATAACGAGAGAGTACAGTATTTTTCATGCTTATGTGTGTATTCCTCGAGTGCGAAAAATTTAAGCGCGACACCTGTAACAAACCTCAGGCCCTGTTTCGAACATTGTTGTTTAACCCAGTAGGGTGTAACACGCACCAACTTCTCTCTGGGTTTTTCGTGACTACGACTGGGATGGGGGCGGGGTTTTGGTGGGTTTAGGGTGGTGAAAGGGTGAGGGACAGGTCCTTACCTGGCTTGGCTGGTTCCCTTCTCTTTCTCTCTCTCTACAATTCTCTCTCCCTACAAACTCGAACTACACCAGAGGAGTGGTGGAGGTCTAGTTTACATATTTATAGAGTGAGTGGGTGCATACAAGTGTGGGTGGGGTGGTCTTTGGTTGGCTGCATGGGGGCCTCCCCTCATAGCTTCTCTCTCTATATATATATCTCTATTTCTCTATCTCTCTCTCTATATATATAGCCAGCCATAAGCTGGTATGGCATGGGCTTTTCATTCGCAGCATGTGGGATGTACCATGGGTCTATGGGGAACTCCCTTCCTCTCTTTCTCTGTCTCAGGTTATACACACATTATGCACATTCTTTTTCTCTCTTTCTCTCTCTCTCTTGATAGGCCACTAGGTGACTTGTATACGCACTATAGGCTTGGTATAGGGGACACACAAAAGCTATAAGGTGGTGGTGCATGGCTTTGGTTGGTGCATGGGGCTCCCTCACTTTCAGAGATTCCCTCTCGGGTTATATATATATTGCATGCACTCTTTCTTTATCATTCTCTCTCTATCTCTCTCTAACACCAGCCACTAAGTGGCAAAGCATGGGCATAAAATATTTTGGTGTGTGCGTGTAGTGTGTGTGTGTTAAGAATTGTTAACTACAATTGTAAATTTGGAGCATACTATATATATATTTTTATTAGTATACACGAAAAGGGGCACTCACTTGGCCATGCATGCAGCCAAGTGATGCCTAACTATAATGCATGGGTTTGATTATCCCTATCCAATTTGGTGCTTTAGTAAAATAAATGTAACATTGAGTGAAAAGGCCTAAAAACATATAGCTTATCATGCAATATTCGAATCTATTAAATATGCCATATCCCAGGTCGTTACTAACATATGAAGTCTTAATTTATGGTAGAAGAGTCGGTTTACGGTTGGATACTTCCCAGCACTACTATGTGCGAGTATGGAGTTGTACCGGGCTTTACTATGTAGCTACGATTTAAAAAATAAAATTTTTCTAGCCTAATTTTTTAGTAACGGACAATCCAGTCCTATTTGGGTGTAATGCGATCAATTAGAAAAATCACGGGTATTTCATTACTAATAGATGTTTCATTTATAAATAGGGATAATTACACTTTATCTCCTTTTGGTTTGAACAAAAATCACATTACCCCAATGGGCTTTAAAGTGAACACTTAATTCTTTTGTGATTTGAACTTAATTGTTAAATAGATAAAAACCATTAAAATTAATGACAATTCAGTCACTTGAATATTTTTGTCATTTCATCTCTTCAAAATAAAACTCAAAAATACAATTTTATCATTTTATATAAAATAACGGGTTGTCCTTTCCAAATTATTTTTGTCGTTTCGCCAAATCTATCATACTTTTATACATTATACAAATAAGCTCAAATTATAAAAAAAAAACTGTGTTTACTTTAAAATCACAGAGGAGTCATTTGACTTTTGCTTAAACTATAAAGAGGTAAAATGTAATTACCTTTATATCTTTTTGTCTTTTTTCTTGTTATTCAAACCAACCAAACAAAACAAAAAGAGATTTAAAATTTTCACTTCATTTTCTTTTTTCTTTTTTCTTTTCTCTCCAAAAATTCAAGATCCAATTATCTAAACATAACATAATGAACTCAAAAACTCAAAGCTAGCTGGATACTCTTCGGCCTGCAGTGCAATATGCATGAAATCTGAGACTCATTAGACCCAACTGTTATTGCCAACATAATATATTTCTTATGCTCGACTCTTCAGTTTTTTGTTTCCCGGAAGCTGAAATTTCCATACATCTCTTGGATCCTTGTGAACATCAGTATGAGAGGAGGAAGGATAGTATTGCAATTTCCAGCACTCATGCCTGTTACATTTTGTCATGGGTCATTTATTTGCGTAAAAGCCTGTTTATTTGTAACAAATTAATGTAGATGATATAATAAAAACCCACTTTTCACCATATAAGAGGATGAATTCTGAAACTCTGTACTAACTACTACTAAACTGTTTTCCTGGAACTTGTGAGTTTTTTAGGACGTTGAATAACTTCGTCTAATGCTCTGTTACACCATGTTTGGTAGGAGGGAAGGGAATGGATGGTAGGAGAAAAGGGCAGTGTATTGTCAAGGGATGGATTCTAGGTTTCCTTCTTGTCTGTTAGGAGGGAAAGGAAAAGACAATGGAAAGGAAGGGGTGACATGTGTATCCCCACTATGAACAAAAATTCTAAATGAATGACACTTTTAAGGTTAAAATGGTCCCAACAAGATCAGTAAATTGTGCTGCTGACTCTCACCATGCCCATGTTACTTCCAGAATGAGCTCTCATTTTACCCAAACAAAAAATAAACCAACAAATATGTGCAAAAATAGGTCTTAAGGTTTCATTCTTTAGATCATGCCAGCAAATATACCTCAATATTCAAGGTACAATATCATAAAGTGTTGTGCATTAACAGTATGCATAAGATTATCAACCCGAAAGGGAAAAAAACAATGACATCAAATCCTTACAGCACAAAATCCTGTACAACGCTCAGGATTAAACATAACACTTACATAGGTACTATAGGTCAATACAGTAGACATTTCCAAGGGAAGTGTAGAATGTATAATATAAAGACAAGAAAGATAAAGAGTCAAACTTGATTCAAGTTGGGCACCAGATGATTAGGTTTACCATCCTTCTGAAAAGGAAACTGACAAAGCTCTATCAAAGTACAACCCCAATCCAAACTAGGAGGTAAAATCAAAAGTCGCTCCAAAACATATTATGCCAATTTCCTACCCGACCAAGTAAAGCAAAGCATTCAAAGGTTGGTTAGGTTAATTAGGGCCTCAAGTTACAGCAGACCATGCTCTGCTGGCCAATGCTCGAAAAGGTTAACTGCAATACATTAGTGTCACGACCCAAATTTCCGTGCCCTAAATAATTCGAGACGTGACGCTATAGTGATGATTAATCATTACACATCGAACATCTCTATTAATAAGAGTATTGTTTTATTAATAACCTTAAAATTTATTTATATTGCAATTGAGAAAAATACAATAATTGAATGCTCTAACTGAAGTCTTCCTATCTTGCCTTGTTGCTCAAGTAGCATTTGTCATTCTTTTATCTGAAATGTTACCCATAAAAAAGGCGTGAGCTATGAAGTCCAGTAGTAGAATAAAATCTCAAAACACAATAGGTTTACAGCGTAGATAAACAGTTGAAAGGAAATAATGAGACACCAAGATAAATAAATACAAATAACAATTTTCTACTTCTCAAGTTTTGGTCATTACAATAATAAAGTTAAAATAATTATACATATATATATACCCTGCAAATGTTATAAGATACAAATGATAATTATTTTATCATAGTTATTCAATATATTTCTTGTCGCCACACAAGGACATTTGATCATTGCCACACATGGGCTTCTATTTATAATTGTTGCCACACAAGGGCCTTCAATTGTCGCCACACAAGGGGCAAAGAACCATTTCCTTTATTCCCAATGTAGATCATATTACTAGAGGCATGTCTCAATTTCACATGGAGCAATGTCTATAATAATTAATACTGCTAAGGAATAAAACATATCTGTACAGTAATATATATATATATAAATGTTAATTAAGATAAAAATAACAAATTGTCAAAATAGGATAGTTATTCCCTACCTGTATGTCCTCCAGTCAATCGTGTAGTTCGTGAACTTCTGTCAAAATAAAATCATAGTTTTAACAATAATATGAGTAATATCAATACTTTGTTTTTAGTCTAAACACAATATATATTTACATATTTTTCTTTAGCCTCTGATAGGTTCTAGGAATTTTATTTGTTTTGCTCTTGTAGAAACTCTTATTCAGCTATGTTTATAAAATAGAAACAAAACAATTCTGTAGTTGATTCATATTAGGAAGATTTAGATGATATTCCACACAGAGCGATGAACCTAACTGAAGTAAACAAAGGCTGATGACGAACGCAAATTAGGAAAACAAAACAGCTCTACCCTTGTTTTGTTACTCAAACTTTAAATGCTTATAACTCATTCATTTCTCAATGGTTTCTTCCGAAATTTATATAGAAATTGAAGTTCTTTTCGAGCCTGATCCATCCATATGTTCGGAATTAATTTTCGTTTAGTTTTGAGCCCGCAAAAGCCTCTGAGAACTGCATTTTCAGAGAAATCCGCACCAAAAATTGTCCTTACTTCAAAGTATGTTTTCTCAGCCAATACCCAACCAAATGAGGCAAAATTATGCCTAAAATTATCTATTTTTCGAGCCTTAACCTCCAGAAGTTTCAGTTCCTGTATCGAGGTAGGTTTTGACTCTCAAAAGAGAGTTGAAACGCTGATTCCACTGAATGGTTTCTACCAGTTCACACCAGATTTCTCCCTCATCTTTACACTCTGTTTTCTTCCTCATTTCTCCACTGATTGTGGTGAAATTTGTGCCTAATCTAAAGATAAGTTCGACATCTCTCACATGGTGGTTTTGGAAGGTTGATCAGACCTCATCAGGGTCTTGCAATTAGGCGCCGAAACTCTCCGCTCTCACCCGACGTTACGCAGCTACCTACAATTCTCTTTTTATTTCATCAGTATCATTAGTATTCCATTACCCAAACTATTTTAAGCTCATATAACACCACTCTAATGTCTTATAATCAGATATCATCCTACAATGCTTAATTAACACATACATGAGTGGGTTTTGAATATCTAAAGGTTTTACGGAATCAATGAAGCGAGGCCAGTATGAGAATTTCACTCCAGTTACTTTGGTAGTGTGCAGATGTATGGAATGTAAATAGAGTAATTAGGGGGAGGAATACCTCACTTTGGTTGAACCAGAAACTCTCTTCTGCCTTTACCAGATGCCTTCCTTCTTTCCCCTCTATCCCTCTTGCTCCCTCTTTCCCAACAATTCCCCACACTCACATTACTCCACCCTCACTTCTTGCTCTGTTTTGTTGAGAAATCAGTTTGGTGTGAGCAAAAGAAAGCCCGAATGGTCTCTATTTATAGCAGCGTAAAGGGTGTCCCCAACTGACACTTGTCTAAAGATTTTTTGTATTTAGTTTATTAGATACCCTTGCAATTATATTATTTTGCTAGTTAGGGCTTAATGATATGTACATATACTTTGCTCCTTCAAATCTAGTTTTCATTCTAACTACTTTCCATTTTCCTTTTACTTTTGCCCTTGATTGCTGTGTAGATATATGTAAATTGATCACAATACCTTTTTTCATCCACTAATCCTCTATGCTTTATATACATACTTAATTGTATTTTGTTGTTTATCTCTTTATATCATTATTGCTATTATCTTTCTTTATGCTATCCAGAAATTTAAGTCATGCAAATTTTTTTTTTTTTATAACTAAACTAAGGATAAAATTTGAAAGTGCTACAATTAGTAACATTGGAAACATCATGAACATATTCGTCAAAACATTAAGTTTTATCAGGGGGGTGACTTCCTTTTTACCCCAACTCCATCTTGATCGTCATTCCCTGTCTTGTCTTATCTTTCTAGACTTGGCAACAAAATCCTAAAATGAACATATCAGTAATTGTAGAGATGTTACTCAATGCAAGGAGCCACTTAACAACATCAAACATTTTACTCCTCATTTCAATAGGGGATGTAGGGGGGAAGAGGAGGGGAGGCAAAGAGAGGAATACATGGATCATCCTTGTTTTCCCTCTTTGATTTTGGCATGAATCATCCTTATTGCTTATAAGGGATTCTTCGCCATAACCCCAACCTCCGCCCTTTCAACACCCAAATTGGAAGCAATGAGTAAAGCCCTACTATTAGATTATGTTTCCTTGGGCGAGAAAAGGAAATGAAAAATTAATGAATAAATGATTAGTTCAACACTTTACAACCGTGATATGGTTGAGAGGTATTCGAGGATATTGTTTTCAATAGAGTCAACTGGAGGAACAGATCAATGTAGCCAATCCCAAGTAATTGGGACAAAGGTTTGTTGAGTTGAGAATTGAAGTTAAACTCTGTTCATATTTTTGAACCTGCGTTACCATAATACTCAATACCTACCGAATTACTTTTTTGGAATGTCGTTCCGAAACATGGTACACTTGCGTTCCAAAACACTGAATTTAGTGATCCAATGCAATCCCAAACATTTTTTTTCTTGTTTATTTCTTTAAAGGTCACCTAATAAAGAAAAAAATTAAATATAATGAATGAAAATCTTGAGAGAATGGAGTTTTGGCAGAACAATATGCAAAAAAATGAGTCGTAAATACTTCTAAAATGTATTTTTAGATGATTAATAGGAAAAAACATAGACTATATTTTTTGAATGTCTAATTGTTAAAGAAAATTATTCTAGAAGTACCTAAATTCTAATGTGTAACTTATACAAGTCTACCCCTAGCGTATCATCTTTAAAACATGTGACGTACCATGCTCCTACTCCCGTTTCACATACCTGAACAATCCGTGTTCCAGATTACATAGTTTTGAACTAAGGTGATCTATAGTTCCAAATCCAAGACCTGAATTAGATGCTCTCAAATGCAGCATTAAAAAAATTAGCATAAAATTCCTCAAACAATTAGCTGAAAAAAAAAAAAAGAGAAAAAAAAAAAACAAAACACCTTAACCGAAAACACATTTAACATAGCTAATTGAGTATCCTCGCAGCAGCAATAATCAGCTCATCTCTCACTAAATTTTTATTCTGCTTCCTAGCCATGGACACATAGATATTGCAACAATTATTTATAAAATAGTTGTTAGGTATGTGTATCCTAATAAAATATTATTTTTGATAAAAAATCAAAATGTATTAAGAGAGAGAGCCTTAAAAGGGGGCGAACCCTATACAAAAAGCATTTACAAAGAGCCTCAAAACCTATACACCTCACTGCCTGCCTACACATCTACTGGCATATACAAATTGCCCAAAAAGTCCACAAAAAAGACAAGCAAAAAGGAACAAACTAGGACATCCAGGAAAATAGGGGAACAAGAATATTCCCTTTCTTTATCTCCCCATGAATTGTATGTTTGTAACAATAGGGACAGAATTTTCTCAATTCCAATCGATTAGGTGTATTGTGTCGATTCTTTTGAGTAATATATCTGGAAATGCCCGTTGATGCCTTATTAACACCGCTTCGGACACAACTGGTACATTCCAAAATAACCGTTACTCGGAACACTATGAATTGAATAAGTCCGAGAAATCCCTCAACGCTCCACTAACCCCTAAACAGCACATAAAAAACCCTAAACAGCCAACTCTTTCGTGCATGAATCTGATAATGTTGAAGTCCCTCCCAATGCACCACAGGCTAATCCAGCTTGCTCTAACTGCTGACAAATCTTACAAAAGCTTCATCCTGTTCTCTAATTCGTAAAGACCAAAAACACCTGAAATAACCCAATGGAACCCATCCTCGAAATTCTTAAAAAAGAAGCAGATGAAGCTGGATTAGCCCATCTTCACTTGTACAGAAGATAGGATTCTGGAATCCCACATGATCTAGATCAAGACACCACCTGCTGCAGCACTTAGAAACTCTTTTGTATTTTGTTAACCATTTGTACATCTTCATGGTAAATCACAGTGAATTCTAGACCAAGTAAGAACAAATTTGAGAATTTATCCAATTATGAACAATTCTGTACTCTCAAAGGTTTACCTAAACTAAATACTATTTTAAAAAAGGGTCCATTACCCTACACTGCCAATCAAAGTAAGCAAGAAGTGCTGGTAGAAACTCTCTTGTGAACAGGGAAACAATATTCCTAGAAAATTCAAAAGTGAAAAGTTTACATTTATGTCCAATCAGTTGTTCAGGTCCTTTACCCACTTCCAATGCTTAGGGAACTCCAATTTTAACAAATAAGGAATATATAACCAAACCATCTAAAAGCTGAGTTGCAGAATCATCACAACCCCAGCTTTCTTTTGCTTGTATATCTCTTCATCCCAAGATCAACATGTACGTGCAAAATAGAACACAAAGAAATCAAGGAAAAGCCTCCAATCACAGAATCTGTTGATTTGAGGCGAATGAGATTTATGGCATCAACTATCATGTTCTGGAAACTCAAAAGACTACAAGCATGTTGTATTATAGTTTTGTTTATTTTTACTTTTAATAAAATGAAGACACCTGATTCTCGCCCATGACTTGAACCCCACACTTCTTCTAGGATGATTAGGAAGTACCACTCAAGCCCTATGTTACCTGGAACGCGGATCGTTCCAGTACGAGGAACAGGAACAGGAACGTGGTATGCCACATGTTCTAAAATATGGTACGTTAGGGGTAGACTTCTATGGAGTATACTACTAGAATTAAAATACTTCTAGAAGAATTTTCTTCAACAATCATACATTTAATAAAATATAATTTATGTTTTTTCAAATTAATCATCTAAAAACACATTCTAGGAATATTATGACCCATTTTCTTACATATTGTTATACCAAAATTTTATTCTTCCTATATTTTTATTCATTGTAATTGATTTTTTTTCTCCGTTATTTGACCTTCAAAGATATAAATAGAAAAAAGTTTGGGATCACTTTGGATCGCTAAATTCAACGTTTTGAAACGCTAGAGTACCATGTTTCGGATCGCCGTTCCAAAAATGTAATTCGCTAGGGTAGTAGAGTATTATGGTAACACTGCTCAAGCCAATAGATGGTGACAATATGTTCCATGATAGTCTGTTTATATCAGAAGATAAATCATCTTAAAATCCTAAAGAAAGATAATTTTTATCTGTGTAGGTTGACAGCATGGATTTTGCAACTCAGTTGAACACTGTAACTCATTGTAGAACGTATTTCTACCTTTTGTGCCTCAAAACTCAGGCAGTTGAAAAGAGCATAAAGAAGATGTTTGGACCAAATAAGTAGCTAAATTGTCTAATATAGCTTGGATAAAAGAACAACAAAAGACACTTACAATAATAGAGAGACTATGCATTCAGATTATGATATCACGGTGGCATGTTGTTGAGCCCCTTCGTAATTTTAGTAACTTCCTGTGGATCTTTAGATCTTCCTTTACGAAAGAACAATCAATGGACATCTTGTTCAACACTTTTGCGTTCTTCAACAGATACTTAACAAGTATCAGCTCCTCTACTAGCCCTCTAAAATTCTTAATTTCAATTTCCTTCAGATGTGACAATAAGCAAGCTGGCACATGCTCTGGTGGACTCCAACTGAAGTGAAAGAATCCAACTTGAAAATGAGAGTTATGAATAATTCCCTGTTGAGGAAAGAAATCTCTATGATTGAATGCCAGTTGAAGAAAGTAATCAAAAGTTAAGATATAAACAAAGTCAAAACTTTGAATGAAAACACTTCAGTACAGTAGGAACATTTCATCTCACCTCCATGAAAACAAGATTTTCGAGAAGGGGCGAACTTGCAAGTAAACTAGGCAGCATAGCCCAACCCGACCATGCAGCAACACCAAGCTCCAATGTGGTCAAGTTATGAAATGTTGGGAAACTGTGATCAAACACATAACTGATAGCCTGCACATAAGATGATATGCACATTATAGTCCATATGGGAAAATAATAATACAAGATTGAAACTAAATATAGAACCAATAACAATATTGATAGGAGAAGTACGAAACAATTGTCCCAAGAAACAAAGATAAAAGTTTTTAAAAAAAAATTAAGCAAGCTAACCTCAATAGTGTCGCGAGACATAGATAGAAACTTCACAGTTGAGATACCCTTCAGAAGCTCAAATACACGATTAGCATATACTCCCATTGGAACAAGTTGTTCATATTTTTGAGCAACATCAACATTTGCTTTCACAAGCGAGCATAGGTCCTTCCTAAGAAAGTTCTCTGATATGTAATCTTTAATGTTGAGGTACTTGAGAGTTGGGGCATCAACCACAATTTCAGGCTCAGGGTCTCCCATTATGACCGCATTGGAATCTAATGTTAAACCCTTCAATGTTGATCCACAAATATTTAACACATGGCCTTGAACCCATCTGCATCTCCTAATCACCAAATCTTGTAGCACAGGACAGCCACCTAAAATCTTCTCCATGGACTCATAACACAAAAACTTGACACCATAGAAGTGTAGGGCCTTGAGACTCGAAAAGCAAATCCCTGATGGAACATCAATCACAATTTTCCACTTTACTGATAGAACCACCAGGGATTTGCACCTAAAAAGGCTTGTAGGCAAATCAAAAGGGTCTCTCAAACTGAGTCCAAGTTCAATCTCCTTGACATTTTCTCGAATTGCGGCACAAACCCATTCCTTAACCCGGTTCAAATTACAATTCCCTCTACAAATAAGACTAAATTTATCAAGGTTTATGCTACTGTCGCGATAAGTCATCACTGTATCCACAAAATTCATGAAACTTAGCTTTTCCCTCGGATTGAAACAATCGATTTCGGGTTTGAAATACACCGAATCATCGAAGTCCAAATTGGGGATTGAAGGCCAAAGGTACTTCCATCTAGTCGATAAAATGGAAGTTGCGAACACGAATTTCGTGGGAAGTAAGGAGAGGATGTGACAGAGAACTGAGTCGGGTAAACTACTGATCCTATCTTCACTACAAGGCTTTTGAAGCTTTGAGTGGGAACCCATGGTGTAAATTATCAATATTGAAGTTTATTAGTCCATAGAAACGGATATATTAGCGTCAGAGAGAGAGAGAGAGACAGTACCTCCAACATCTATGACGAATCGAAGCGGATGCTCCAGAGAGAGTACCGGGACCAGGTTCAGGAGCTGAAAATTGAGATTTGAGACTTTGCTCGGTCTGAACAACCCAAAAAGCAGGGATGTAAGAGGAAACTTGGACTTGGAAGTTAAGTTTACCAAATCAGGGTGGTTTTGGTAACTTACCAAACTTAAATATTTTAAGATTTAATTTTAACAACCAACTATTGACTCACTTTCGCTAAATTCCCTGAAAATCTTAAACATATATATCTACCTCTAAACTATTAATTTATATCAATGAACATCTTTTATTAGTAATTTATCAGAAAAATAAATAAAAAATTATATATTCCTTAAATAAATTTATAAAAATATAATTTTAAACTTAAACTGACATTATCTTGTTATAATAATTATTTAATAACTGAAATTACTCTTGAATGACATGTATATATAAGAGCAATTTAAGGGACATTTCAATTATTAGATAATTATAAAAAAATATATAATTTAGGTATAAAATTATACTTCTGTTAACATCTGTAAATCACATGACAATTTTCCATCTATTCTCTTAATATATTGCTAACAACATGTGTTGATTGATACATATTGATAGTTTAAATGATCAATGTGTTATATTTTAGAGTTTATGAGAATTTAGTAATACTAAGAATAATCTAAAGAATGTTGTAATTAATCATACTTTTAAACTTATTTATCAAAGATAGATTTTTTTTAAAATCATGAGATGAAAATTTAAAATTGTGTTTTTATCTCATAACTTGTAAGGCAGTCAATTCTGTTATTGGATATTCCAAGCAACTATTACTATTCGGTGTCGGAAGATGAGCCATTGCAAGCCCACTTGAATGCCACTTTTCGAAGAATTTGAGTTTGGAAAATAAGCATAAAATAACTTCAATTTGATAAAAAAAAAAAAGTTTCCTAACAATCTTGATTTAATAAAAAAAAAACTCTTCGGTTTCGCTAAGAACAAAGCCGTTTTATTTATTTATTTTTGATAAATTAAACTTTGCAACATACAATTCCATCTTCCTATAATTTCGAAAAAAAAAAAGCTAGAAGCCTTGTTTGGTTCTGATGAGGACAAAGCTGTTTAATTTATTTATTTTTGATAAATTAAACTTTCACCTTCGTATAATTTTTTAAAAAAACGCTAGTCATCCACCAGCGATTTGAAGTCATGGTTGGTTCTTCTAAGAGCAAATTATTTTTATTTATTTATTTATTTATTGATAATTAAACTTTGTAACATGCATTTCTACTTCCCTAAAATTTGAAAAAAAATGCTAGTCATCGGTTGGCGAATGACGCGGTTGTGGCTGGTACGCAAAATTTCGACATCAAAGCGTAGCTAAAAAATTAAAATAAAAATTAGTCAGTATATAACATCCATTTTTTAGGATATTATTTCGGTTATGATCTGTACAGCTCCATTTATTTAATGGCTCCCACAATGTAATTCTTAGATTTTAGTGGCAATAATTTACACTATCTTACCACTGAAAATTTGTTGATAGTTAATTTTGGTAGAAATCAGGCATGTGATTGTCACATCACCTAATTTGGAAAATAGGTTCAGCACTGAAGTTCATGCCATGGTTCTCTTCGGCTCTTGAAATTTAATCTGAAAAACTAAAATAGTCAAAGGTTCACCACTGAAGTTCATGCCATGGTTCTCTTCGGCTCTTGAAATTTAATCTGAAAAACTAAAATAGTCAAATAACATTCACAGGGTCAATTTATAAGTCAACTTGAAGTTGTAGAAGGACTAACAATGAAATTTGAGCAAAACTATAAGGTTTTTATTATCATAATTAAACTATAAGAGCCAAAGTTAAATTTATATTAAAATGCAAGGATGTAAATTGATGTTAACTATATTATTGCATTTTGAGACAATTTATTCTTTATCTTATTTTATTTTTTTGGGATTATGGGTGATAGGTACTAGTTCCATATACCAAAACAGATCTCACCCTCAAAACCCCGAGCGTACTGCTCACTAATCAAGCATGCATGCCGAATAGACTAGCTGAATATCATGAGGGTAGCATCAAGCGTCTCACCAACAAATCTCGAGATTCACACCTACAAATCAGCTATCACTTCTTGACTGTGGGCACCATTACGCCCATGATGCATGTAGCCGTTGTCCAATAATCACTCCAATCTAAACTGGTGTATAAAGAGAATTTTACCACCTTCACAAGTACACGTACAAAATTCCTTGCCATTACTCTATCCACATTTCTCTAAACTAATAGCCTAACTTTGGCATCAAAGTGTTCTTGGCAAGCACCACACCGGTGTTTGTAGTTCAGAAACGCTTAGCCTTCTGCCAAATCAGTTCGTCATGGCCTGGAGTAGACCATGAAAATTAACTACATCATCAGTTGGCGCCGTCTGTGGGAAGCGACTTTCTTGTTGTTTTTATGGTCTTAGTTAGGTCCGGCACAACTACATATAAGCAAACAACCATGGAGGATCAAAATGCAACCACGATGATAACTTTGGAGCAGTAGGTCGCTAACATGATGGCCAGCATGCAACAACTAATCATGCAGAACCAGGAATTACTTCAGAGGGTTCATGCTCCTCCACCTGCTCCCAACCTAGAGAAAATCAGCAACCCAAAAATCAATAAGCTAATGGGGACAGGATCGGGCAGTCAACTAAGGAGATGACGGCCTTGTCAGAATTGAAGGTAGTGCACAGCAGGAAAACAGAGCCGGGCTAGAGGAGGAAATAGTCACGCCATCCAGTCCCAACTACGACCAGTCCCTCAGGCCATAGAGGGTATTGGAGAAAAGACAGATAATCTCTTGACCTAGGATGACCAGATCAGAGCCGTGCAAGTACAAATGATGAGAGTCCTGGAAGCATTCAAAACAAAACTACCAATACCTTCAAAGAGCTAGTAAGCCGAATCGACTGATTGTTCAGCAAAGCAGTCATAGAGGAGCCCTTACCACCAAAGTTCAAGATGCTGACCCTAGAAACCTTTGACGGGTCCAAGGACTGCTTGGATCACTTGGAGATGTACAAAGCCCTAATGCACTTACAAGCGATGCCTGACGAGATCATGCGCTGCACTTTCCCGATCACGCTCAAAGGGTCAGCCAAGGTGTGGTTCAACAGAATCAAGCTAGGTGTAAGCACACATTTTTTGCCCACTCAACAATCTCTGACTTGACCAAACTCATATCAAAACTGATACAGATACATTCAAGCCCAAATCAGCTTTCCAGACTCAATCCAGTTAATCAACAACTTCACGGGGGCGCCAAACCCAGTAAAGGCAAAATAACTAAAATGCCCTTGGGGTATTGCTTGGTTAAAGTCCAATTGCCACATCTTCCTAAAGATGGTAAGCCCATATTTCAACCTCAATTCTAGTTCAAGACTAGTCAAATGCAATCTGGCACGTCTTTTGAGAAAATTGATTCATCAGGCAGTAAGTCCATCCAACATGACATGTTTATAACAAAAGCACAAAACCCCTCGGAATGATAAGTCCCTTCATATCTGTCGAGCGAGACAAACCCAAGTCCCCGAGATGGTAGAGTAGTTCACTTTTGGCGCCTGCTAGCCCACCAATGTAGAATGTCTCCTATTTGATACGTCAATCGAGAAAGTACCTAAGGCCCCTACGTGATAAGTCCATCTAGCAACTTCTCGAAATTGGGTAATCTTTAGAATGAACGCAGATCTTCAGAGTGACGGAAACACTCAGAAACAGGTTGACATTGGGAATGCCAACAAACCCCCATGTCATTGGATTGAACACGCCTCTTGGCCGTGACAAGTTTAGTGGAGGACGGGATACATTTGGAAACTAACTTGTCACACACTGTGAGAGTGATGGAAACACTTAAAATCCGAGTCAATACCAGTGCCCACTAGCCCATTTTGATGAAAAATGACCAAACTATTTCTGGGGCCCTACCGACACGCTTCTCAAAAAAGTACCTAAGACCTTAGAGCTGTAAGTCCACCCTTTCAAAAAATTTTCAAGGATAATCTAGCATGTTATAGTGTCTTCCAATCGCTTCCGGATTGATTCGAAGAGCATCCAATTGCCTCCAATAACCACACCGGCTCTAGGTATCAAATCGGTTACCTTTCGAGGATTCGTCTAATAGTATTTTTAACTTTTCAGTACCTTTTGGGACCATTCCAAGTCCATTCCGGTAAACTCGGTGCAAAATGACCGTTTTACCCCTTATGGGCTGGTCGCCTTTTCCAACCAAACCGGCTTTGAGTATTGAACCAAAAATCTCTCGGAACATTCTCAATAGGTTTTTCAACCTTCAAGTCTTCTTACCAATCAATCTAGGTTGATCTCGGTGTTTTTTTGGTTCAAATGACTATTTTGCCCCTAGTGGGCCAGTCACCCTTTTCAACTACTCCAGCTCTAGTTATCAAGCTGTTTACCTTTGGGACACTCTTTCAAGAGTTCTCGTCCATTCCCGACTGAGTTTGGTTACTCGAAACCTTTCAGATCATTTTTGAACTTTCTGGAGTTATTCTTAGTGAAACCAAGCCAAAAATTACATGGTAGTCACTGGGATAGGCGCCCAAATCTTTTGTCTTGCGTCACAAGAGTTAACGATCTGTTTCTTGCCGCCTTAAAACATTTCCTAAGTGGGTGGTGCCACTGCAATAGGTGCCAAGCCTTGTTTTGGCTGCTTATAAATATAGGCCACCCCCCTGCGTATTCTGGGTTCGCAAAATCACTCTAGAAAACTCTAGTTATCTGAAAATAACACTCAAATTCCCTCAAACCCTAATTCTCTCAAGCCCCCTCAAACCCTAGCCTCCATACAATCTATACACTAAAATCCCTACTTCTAAGCGTCCATTGAAGATCAAATGTTCCACATTCATAGCTGCCAAAGTCTAAGCAAAGTCCATCATGAAAGCATCAAAGCAAAGAGAAGACAATATAGGGTTTCTAGTTAAATTATGCAATCCCCCTCTCTTTCTTCTCTCTCCTAACCCACTTGGGTTTTGTTTTATTCTAATCCCCATCTTTTACCTTCTCTTCTTATATGCTTGAAACAAGAGACTTCCCAGTTCATGCTTAGGAAGGCCTTGGAGAGAATCACCGTGTCAGGGATTTTCTTCACGTTCAACCTAAGACGGTGTAGGTTCGGCTCACTTGGTTATGTGATGAAGCCTAACTTTGTATGTTCATGTCCCTATTGCATTGTTGCTATCATAATCATGTATTCAAAGATGTTTGCAAACTTGCATTAAAAGTTCCTTTCAAAAATTGCATTCAAAACCACAATCCGAAGATGATTCTAACCATTCCATAGTTAGGGTTGTTTTAAGAAATTGTTATATTCAATATGACCATCAAGGTTCAAATTTGGGTTCAAATCTAAAATTGTTTTTTAAGAAATCACAACTCTAAGGTGATTCTAGTCATTCCATGGTTAGACTTGTTTTAGGTGAGTGTCACATTCAAAGAGACCATCAAAGTCCATATGAGGGTTTCAAATCCTAATTGTTGTCAAAATCACAACCCTAGAATGGTTCTAGTCTTTTCATGATTAGAATTATTTTAGGCAAGTGAGATATTTAAGAGACTTTCAAAAGTTTATATTCAAACCTTTTCTAAAATAAGTTTTGCAAATCTACTTCCTAAAAATTCTTCTCAAATATTTACTTTCCAAAAACCCTTTGTCTTGAAGTTCAAGTCAAAATCCTAAAGCCCATGTTTTGTAAACCCTAGTTTTTTCACTTAAAATCATATATTTCCAAAACCATTTTTCTACATAAAATCATAGATTTCCAAATTCAAAACTCACATAAAATCATAGATTTTTCAAAACTAAAGCTTTCCAATTTTAAGTCAAATCAAATCCGTCCTAATGTCAATCTTTCCTAATTTCATATTCTTCATTTTTTATAACTTTCCAAAAACAAAATTTTCCTTTTTCAATTGAAATTCAATCTTTCCAATTCAAACGCATTGCATAAGCCCCAGGTATTAGGATTTCTTAAATTCCTAGTCATCTCAAACCTATGTCAAACCTTCTCAAATTCAATTTTCCAAATTCAATGTTTCTAAATTCAAACATTTCTTAATTCAAATCTTTCCAAAATTAAATCTTTCATAATTCTAAACTTTCCTAATTCCAAACTTTTCAAAAATCAAACAAGAACCTTTTCAAGTCAAACTTTCCAAAGGCTCCAAAATGTCTTTTCAAATCAAACAAGACCCTAAAGTGTCTATTTTCAATTGAACCCTGAGTCTGAATTATGACTGACTTGATTCCCAACAAAGGGATATGTAGGTTGTGATCACAACCTTTTTCAAAATTTCAATTCTCTTTTTCAAAATCTTTCTTCAAATTCTTTTCATGCACTTGCATATCATGCATCATATCATCCCTAAAATGATAACATAAACCCCTTTCTAAAATTCTCAAAGTGAATATAATTGGACATTGGATAATTGTAGATTCTAAATGAGTGAACCTATGGTGAATAGACATGTAGGTACCGCAAGGGCGAGATAGGGTGATAGCATAGTGCATCTTCCTTATACGTAACCAATCTCCAAACCTAGAATCACTATTTTCGAAAGACCAGAGCGGAGTCATTTTAAGAAAGGGCTTAACATTTCTAAAGATTGCCAAACAACCTGTTTTCTCAACAAAAAAAAAAAAAAAAAAATCATTTCTTGAGGAAGTTTTCCAAAACCTTTTCAAAAACCCTAAGTTTAATCTTCAAATTGCATTAAGTTTTAAGTGACCTAACTCACCTTAACAAAGTTAGGTGGCAACTCCAAATATTTTTCCAAAAGCCCTTATTCAAGTCAATTTTCAATTCAAACTTAGTCACACTCGTCCTTTTAGGAGGATGAGTTCTAATGAGACAATACCGTGTGTTTCCCACATATCATGTTGTGGTACAAAAAATCAAGACACGACACCAGGAACGATTGGTACTTTTGTCTAGTTGAGTAAGCTCTTCGTCAGTCACTACATAGGCAGACAGAGATAGAGGAGATCTACCACTTATTTGCTGGCTTTAATGCAAGAAAGAGACAAATCTCTTAGAGATTTTTTGACTTAGTTCAACCAGGAGACCCTCAATGTTAACGATGCGGACGACAAGGTAACGGTCACCGCCTTCATGAGTGGTCTCAAAACCCACAAACTCCTATACTCCCTAGCGAAGGAACCACCAAAGAACATGACAAAACTCATGCTCAGAGCTCAAAAGCATGTGAACGCCAAAGATGCCATCAACACCTGATACGATTGCGACATGGAGACCAGCTTGTGTTCAGATAGTAAGAAGAGGTTGAGAAAAGGGAAGATTAACTGGGAAATAAAAATTCCAAAGTATTCCAATTCTGGTTCACGAGTAGAAAGGAATAAGGAATGATCAACAAACCTCAGTCACAACTTCACTGCTCTTATAGCCTTGTTGGAGCACGTGTTGTATGAAATCCTTAACGATCTAGCCTTCAAATGGCTTGGCAAGTTAAGGACTCCCCTCGAGAAGAGGTCCCAAAAGAATTATTGTCATTTCCACTAAGACCATGGCCATGACACTGGAGATTGCTTTGACCTCAAGTAACAGATTGAGAACCTGATCAAAGAATGGAGGCTTAGGCTTTATGTTACTAGTTGGAGATGAGAGCAACCTCGACAAGCAGAATGGAGAAGTCTTAAAGGTACTTAGCAGGATCAACAACCCTTCTGAGAGATCTAGGTAATTGCCAAAGGGTTCGTTAGAGAAGGGGAGTCATCAAATGCTCGAAAGAAGCATATCCGAGAGGTGAGGCCTAGCCAAACAACCAAGCAAGAAGCCTAGAGCGGAATCTGCCGCCATCACCTCTACCAAGGAGGAGCTAATAGAGTTGTGCCAACCATATGATGATCCCCTAATGATCACCACCATCATCTCCAACTGCCGAACAAAGAACGTCTTGATCGACAGTGGTATCTTAGCCGACATCTTGTTCTAGAGGCTGTTTGAGCAGATAAAGATTGGGAAAGAGAAGTTAAAACCTGTCACATCCCCCTTGGTCAGCTTTATGGGGGACTGAATCACACCCCTTGGCTCCATAACACTTTCAGTGACCCTAGATACCACCCCACTACTGGCAACTAAGCTGGTGGTCGACTGCCCCTCTGCCTACAACGCAATTATTGGACAAACAGCTCTGAACCAATTCAAGGCTGTGACATCCATATACCATCTTAGGGTGAAATTCCCAACGAAGTAATGAGTCAGAGACGTAAAGGGAGACTAATTGACGGCAAGAGAATGCTACCTGGAGTCACTGAAAGGGGAGGTAGACAAAGAGGCTTTGGTGGTGGAAGAGCTCGAGGTTAAAGATGAAAAGGAGGTCCAGAGAGGAGAGCCCGTTGAGGACCTAGATGAAGTTAGGATCAGGGAAGTTTACTAGAATAGACTGGCTAGGATTGTACCAGCAACTCCTAACTAGCTAAAGGAAGAATTAAAGGAAGTCCTCAGACAGAATGCGGGCGTTTTCGCTTGGACACATGAAGATGTACTAGGCATCAACCCCCAGATTGCAACCCATCACTTGAATATCACAGCTAGGGCCAAACCAGTAAAACAAAAGAGGAGGAGCTTCGCCCCATAATGTAACGAGGCGATAGCCGAAGAGGTGGACAAGCTCCTCAATGCCATATTCATTCAAGAAGCCCAATACCTGACTTGGCTAAGGCATGCCCAAAAGATAGTTTCCCTTACTAACAATTGATCTCTCGGTAGACTTCATATCAAGGTATGAGATGCTGACATTCATGGACACCTTCTCGAGACACAAATAGATCAAGATGGCCAAACAAGACCGAGAGCACATCTCCTTCATCACAGACATGGGGTTACACTGCTACAAAGTAATGCCATTCGGTTTGAAGTATGCAGGGGCAACATACCAACGGTTGGTGAATAGGATGTTCAAGTCTTAAATCGGGAGAAACGTGGAGGTTTATGTGGATGACATGCTAGTCAAGAGAAAACGAACATTCGACCACATACAGGACTTAAAAGAAACCTTCTAAACCCTGAAAGCTTATAATATGAAGCTGAATCCTACCAAGTGTGCATTCGGGGTGGTTTTTGAAAAGTTCCTCAGCTTCATGGTCTCCTAAAAGGGAATAGAGGCCAAGCCAAAGAAGAACAAGGCAATACTTGACGTGAAAGCCCTAAAGACGATCAAAGAAGTCTAGAGATTGGTAGGAAGAGTGGCAGCCCTGAACAGATTCATCTCACGATCCACCGATGTCGCGCCCAGATTTTTCGCACTCGAGAAATACACACACAAGCGGGAAAAATACTATACTCTCTCATTAGAACTCACCCTCCTAAAAGAATGAGTACGACTAGGTTTGAATTGAAAATTGATTTGAATAAAGGGCTTTTAGAAAAGATTCGGAATCGCCACCTAACTTGATTAAGGTGAGTTGGGTCACCTAAAAACTAAGCATAATCCAAAAACTACACTTAGGGTTTTGGGAAAACGATTTTTGAAAATATCTCCTCAAGAGAGGGTTTTTAAGAAAAATAGTTTGTTTGGCAACCTTTGGAAAACATTTAAGCCCTTTTTGAAAAATAACTCCTTTTGGTCTTTGAAATTAGTGATTCTAGGTTCGGAGGTTGGTTACGTGTAGGGAAGACGCACTAAGCCATCACCTGAACCCGCCCTTTTGGTACCTACATGTCAATCTACCCTAGATTCACCTATGAGAGTCTTCAACTAACCAATGCCCAATCCTATTCACTTTAAAAAACAATGTTTGAAAAGAAACTAACATGATGCATGATATGCAAGTGCAATAGAAGAGAGTTGATTTGAAAAGAAATTGATTTGATTTGATTTGAAAAGAAAGAAATAGAAGTTTGAATTTGGAAATTGAAATTGAAGGTTGAAAATAAAAATAGATCATGGAATTGAAAATTTAAAGAAAAACGTAAGATTGGAGATTGGAAAGAAGTTGTAGAAATAGAAATTTGAAACATGTTGTGGAATTGGAAATTTGAAAAATGTTATAGAATTTGAAATTTGAAAAATGTGGAGACCGCACCCATGAGGGTTGCCTACGTATCCCTTTAGAGGAATCAGGTCAGTCGTAATTCGGACAAGAGTCCGATTGAAAATAGAAGGTTTGATTAGAAGAAAGAGATTTTGATTGGAAAAATGATTTGATTTGAACTTGGAATAGAGGATTGAAAATTGGAATTTAGAATTTTGGAATTGAAAAGATTGAATCTTGATTTGAAAAGATAGAACTTGGAAGAGAGATTTAGACTTAAGATGGAAGTTTAAGAAACCTAGACTTTAGGAAAGAGACTTAGGAAAGACTCGACTTGGAAGGTTTAGGAGATTAGGAAAGACTGGATTTAGGAAATGTTTGAATTAGGAAATGTTCAAATTAGGAAAGTGTCATTTTAGGAAAGTTTCATTTAGGAAAGTTTTGAATTAGAAAAAGCTCGAATTAAGAAAGTTTTATTTTGAGAAAGGTTTTGAAATAGAAAAGTGTTGAATTTAGAAATGTTTTGAAATAGGAAAGTTTAGTTTAAGAAAGGTTTAGAATTTGGAAAGTTTCAAGTTAAGAAAGTTTTGAATTTAAAAAGCTTAGAATTTTTAGAAAGATTTTAAATTAGGAAAGTTTTAGAAAAGGTTTGAATTAAGAAAGTTTCAACTTAGGAAAGTTTTTAAATTAGGAAAGTTTTGAAAGTTGGAAAGTTTAGAAAACAAGGAAGTTTTGAAAATAAGAAAGTTTTGAGTTTAGAAAGTTTTGGATTTGGAAAACTTCGAATTTGAAAAGATTTGAAATTTAGAAAGTTTAGGATTTAGAAAGTTTTAGAGTTTTAGAAGATCTTGAGATTAGGAAAGGTTTGAGTTTGGAAAAGATTTGAAAGCTTAGGTTTGGAAAGTTAAGATTTGGAAAGAGGTAGAATTAGGAAAGTGTTTGAATTAGGAAAGATTTAGATTAGGAAGGGATTGGATTTTGTTTCTAAAAGAGAAGGTTTGATTTTGTTTCCAAAAACGGAGGATTGGATTTGGTTTCCTAAACAGGAGGATTTGATTTGGTTTCCTAAAGGGAAGATTGGGATTGATAAGGATTTAAAAAGGGAGGTTTTAGAAACCTTATATTTGGAAGGCTATAGTTTTGAGGTAGAAAATAGGTTTTTTTGGAAATGTGTATAGTTTGGATGTGAAAACAAGAGGTTTTGGAAACCTAGGTCTTAAGGCAAGTTTAAAAACCATGTTTTTGGAAAGAAAGTTAGGGTTTCCTAATTGTGAGTTCTAGGGCTTGACTTAGGCTCTAAGAAAAGATTTTTTGGAAAGTGCGTTTTTGGAAACGAAGGTTTTTAGAAGAGAATCCTAGGGAGGAGTTTTTGGAAAGTGAATTCGAAGAGAGAGTTTTTGGAAAGAGATTTTAAAGAGAAGGAGTTTTTGGAAAGTGTGTTTTTGAAAATAAAGATTTTGAAAGGAAAATCCTAGAGGGGAGTTTCTAGAAGGGAGATTTTTGAAAGATTTTTGGAGAGAGTTTTTCTAGGAAAGAGACCTAGGGAACATTTTTGGAAAGTGGACTTTGAAGAGAGCGTTTTGGAAAGGGGTTGAAAAAGGGAGTTTGGAAAAATAGATCTTTGGAGGGAGTTTCTAAAAACAATTTTGGAAAGGAGAGTTTTTGGGAAGTATGTTGAAAAAGAGATTTTTAGGAAGAGATTTTTGAAAAGAGAGCTTTTTGGAAAGTATAAAAACATCTCACTTTCCTAAAGCAATTCTAACCATAAGAAAGCTAGAACCACTTTAGGAAAGCGGTTTTGAAAACAACAAGATTTACAAATATGGACCATATTAGTCACTTTGAATGTAACACTTCCCTAAAGCAACCCTCGTCATGGAAAAGCTAGAATCACCCGAGGATTGTGATTTTGAAAACAAGTTTTGAAAAAGAGGATTTTGATGCAATTTTAAAAACAAGTTTGAAAATAATTTTGAAAACGAGTTTGAAAACGATTTTTGGAAGATGCATGATAATGATATACACAATGCAAATTTGGGGTCGTGAACATACAAGGCTAAGGCTTCACCACATAATCAAGGGGGCCGAACCTACGTGGTCTCTGGTTAGACTAGAAGAAAGCCCCCCGACACGGTGACTCTCCAATAGCCCAATCCTACATATGGACCGGGAATCCCCTTGTTTCAAGCATGCAAAGAAAGGAGGGGAAAGAGAGAGGAGATTAAAATAGAGAAAACCCAAGTGGGTTAGGAGAGAGAAGAGAGAGGGGGGAAGCGCGAAAATTTAAAGAGAAAGCCTACCGTATGTCTTCTTTATTTTGCGTGCCTTGCTTGTCTTCGGTCTTCGATCTTCGTCTTGATCTTCGTCTTCAATCTTCAAGAGTTGTCTTCAAACTTTAGATTGCAGCTCTTTAAGTCTTCAAAGGAGGGTTGAAGGCTAGTGTATGAGTGTATGGGGGTGTGTATGAGTGTATAGAAGGCTAGGGTTTAGTGTATGGTGGCTAGGGTTTGGGAAACCTAAGAAAGCTAGGGTTTAGAGAGTGCACGAGCTCTGTATATCGAAATATATGATTCTTAGACTGAGTTTGCGGACCCCTTTCACGATGGAAGAGGCTCTGTATTTATAGAGGTTAGACAACACTGGTGCTTGTTGTAGTGGTGCTAGGCCAAACTTTACACTAGCGCCACTAGGAGTGGTGCCAGGCCATTTTCTGGCTTGGCACCACTACTAGTGGTGCCAACCATTTAGGAAATGTTTAAGGTCGGCAAGCAACGTATATTTGACTATATTTGGGCGCTTGTACTAGTGACTATCATGTAATTTTTAGCTTGGCTTCACTAGGAATGACTCCGGAAAGTCTAGGAAAGAGTTTGGAAGATCGGGAATGACCCGGAAGGCCGGAAAAGAGTAGGAACACTTAAAATAGTGTCCCAGAGGTAGTTGACTTGAAAAGTGAGGATAGAACGTGTCGGAAGGGTTGACCGAGCTTTTAGGGGCAAAATGGTCAATCAAATCGGGAAGCTGCTGGGACGAACTCAGACTGTCTCGGAAGAAGAGTCAAGATTTGAAAACATTATTCAGAATGTTCCCAAAGGTTTTCGGTTTGATACCTAGAGCCGGTGTGGTCGAAAAATGTGACCGGCCCACCAGGGGCAAAATGGTCATTTTGCACCGGGTTGGCCGGAACTGACTCGGAATGATTCAGAAAGGTAAAGGAAGGTTGAGAACACTACAAAAAGACATTCTCGAGAGGTTACCAGTTTGATACCTAGAGCCGGTGTGGTTGGAAAAGGCAACCGGCCCACCAAGGGCAAAACGGTCATTTCGCACCAGGTTTACCGGAATTGACTCAGAATGATCCAAAAAGATGAAAAAAGGTTGAGAATACTATAAAAAGCAGTCTCAGAAGGTTACCGGTTTGATACCCAAAGTCGGTGTGGTCGGAAAAGGAGACCGACCCACCAAGGCAAAACGGTCATTTTGTACCGAGTTGGCCGAAACTGACTCGGAATGATCCGAAAAGGCAGAGGAAGGTTGAGAATACTATAAGAAGTAATCTCAGAAGGTTACCGGTTTGACACCCAGAACAGGTGTGGTTCCCGGGGCGTTTGGATGCTTAGGGGCAGAATGGTCATCTTGACCGAAAAGTCTCGGAAAAGGCTCAAGGGGCAGTTTGGTCATTTTTCACCGAAGTGGGCTAGAGGCACTGGTGTTGACCTGGGTTTTGAGTGTTTCCACCACTCTGTTGGCACAGGGGTTTGTTGGCAATTCCCTATGTCAACCTATTTACGAGTATTTTCGCTACTCGAACGGTATGATGTTTACAAGTATTTCCGTTATTCAGACCGTCTCGAAGAATAAACTGTCTCAAGAGAGGGATTGGAAAGGGGACTTATCATCTTCGAAAAGACGTGCCTAATTTGGGACCGTCTCAAGGAATAAACTGTCGCGAGAGAGGGATTGGAAAGGGGACTTATCGTCTTCGAAAAGACATGCCTAATTTAGGACCGTCTCGAGGAATAAACTATCACAAGAGAGGGATTGGAAAGGGGACTTATCGTCTCCAGAAAGACGTGCCTGATTTAGGACTGTCTCGAGGAATAAACTGTCTCGAGAGAGGGATTGGAAAGGGGTCTTATCGTCTTCGAAAAGACGTGCCTGATTTGGAACCGTCTCGAGGAATAAATTATCGAGAGAGAGGGATTGGAAAGGGGTCTTATTCGTCTCCAAAAAGACGTGCCTGATTTAGGACCGCCTCGAGAAATAAACTGTCTCGAGAGAGGGATTGGAAAGGGATCTTATCGTCTCCGAAAAGATGATCCTGATTGGAACAGATTTACCGTCTCGAGGAATCAACTGTCTCGAGAGTGGGGTTGGAGTTGGAATTGGAAAAGACAATGCCCCTAAGGGTATTTTGGTCATTTTGCCTCTATTTGGGCTTGGCGGGCCCGCGAAGCGATGGACAGATGGGATTTGGACTTAGAAAGTTGGTTTCGGCTGGAATATGCCCACAATGACTTGAACACAAGTCTGGACGGAGTGTAGACTGCCGAGCGGTCAAAAATGGGGTGCTTACAGCTGCCCCTCTTTTTCTGTCTTTGATTATCAAAGACAAAAAATGATAAAAGTAAGAGTCCCATGTTGACCGCGAGGCAGTCGGAGGGACGGACATAGGGAATCTTTCGACAACGGGGGTCGAAAACGGATAGCGGGCCAAAAATGCCTTCGAAAATGAGTTTTGGTGGGAAAAAGGGCAAAGCTGGCCAGAATTGGACACTGGCGCCAGTAGGAGTGGCGCCTTTGGCAAAATTGATTTGGCGCCTCTGCTAGTGGCGCCAGGCTTGGGCTTAAAACCAAAAAAATTCTAGTTCGAATGCTTACGGGATTTTGGAGAGTTTTCGCAAATCTGAGAGGTATTGTGAGGAAGCTGACTTGGACATTGAAGGAGCACCCCTTGGAGACCACGGGTGATTGCCGGAGGGAGGCCATGTCATCGGAAAAGTCGCCGGAAGAGAAGATTTCACTGGAGAACTTCCAAAAAGTGAGTTTTCAAATTTTGTTGATTTTGATCCGTAGAACTTTGTTTGAATCATGTGAATAGTGGAAATTGATGTTTTGATGTATTTTGAACATGATGGTGATATTATTTTTGCTTTTTGGTGCTTGTTTGATTGAATTTGAGTGATTATATATGAATATGTGAAGAGAGTTTTCTACAAGAATAATGAATTTGTTCCTACAGACTTGGGCATTGGGTTTTCTGGCTACATTTTTGTGCAATGTGCCTTAGAAAAATGTGTTTAACAACCGTATGAAGTTTCGTGATTTTTTGAAAACTTGGTGAATTTTTTATTTTTTGAAAAATAGGAAAATACTTAGAAAATTTTAAAAAATGCGAAAATTCAAGAAATTAATGGGATTTTTAGAGTTAAAAATTTGAAAAAGGTAGGAATATTTTTGGAAAACATTTGAAAGAATTTTGAGGAATTTTGAGACATTTTTGAAAACCATGGATTTATTGGAAAAATAAAACATGTGTTTTTGAAAATTTGAAAAATTGAAAAATGTGCATGGGTGCTGTTGTTATGTGATTGTGACAGTGTGAAGTGCACGCTTTGTGTTTTGTGTTGATGTCATGGGTGTTGTAGGGGCCATTTTTGAACGGGACTTTGCCGAAATTTTTAGAAATTAGGGGAGAAGTTGGTTAAAGTTTTAGAAATAAAATCTTTTCTGGAGGAAAAAGACAGAGAACCCTTGAGATGTGATTTGAAAATTAGAAAATCAAGATGTGTAAAAATTTTGTTTTTGATTTGTTATTCGAAATCCTTTATTTGTTTTGTTTGTGTTGTTTATTTTTGCTTTATTATTATTTGAACTGCATGCATAATATGTTAATATCTCTTACCTTAGCTTACCTTTTCAGGATGGTGGACGCGGGTGATGACGGTTCTGAGAGGAGGCGCAGCTCGGGGAAGGTGGCCCGGACGGATTCTACTGGCGGCTCTAGTCAATCTAAAGGTAGTCGACGATCTATCGGACGATCTTCTTCCAGTCAGAGTGGGCAGGGGAGTAGGCTACCTATCGACCCTTTTCCTCCGGTTGAACAGGCTTTCGCCGAGGAGATTGATGTTGAGGAGGAGATATCGGGCCCTGGGGATCAAGTGATCGGTTATGGGAGAGCTTCTTCCAGGCATAGGCAGAGGGATGTCGACTTGGGAGATTTGCAGATACCAGACATCCCACCACTCGGGGATTTTGCTTATCACCCTAGTGTGTACTCTAGACAGCAATTGCCTCCTCCACTGGTACATACAGCTTTCAGAGGGGCTGTTCATCAGGTTTTCGTGACCATGCAGCGGGCTGCCCCATCATACCGTGCCTTCTTGGTGGAGATCGGATTTGGTGCTTTCATGGGATTACAGGCAAACCGCCTGAATCGGCATTTGGTACTGGCACTTGTTGAGAGGTGGTTCGGTTAGACCGGGACTTTTCATTTTGTCGGCTTCGAGTTAGGTCCCACCCCTTTAGATTGGGCGATTATTACAGGGCTCTCCTTTGTCGGCCGGCTGATCACCCTGCATCCAGTCAGTAGGGACGAGGGCTGTTTTGTCGTGCCCAGATTTTTCGCACTCAAGGAATACTCACACAAGCGGGAAAAATACTGTACTCTCTCGTTAGAACTCACCCTCCTAGAAGAATGAGTGCGACTAGGTTTGAATTGAAAAATAGGTTTGAATAAAGGGCTTTTGAAAAAGATTCGGAGTCGCCACCTAACTTGATTAAGGTGAGTTAGGTCACCTAAAAACTAAGAATAATCCGAAGACTACACTTAGGGTTCTTAGAAAACGATTTTTGAAAATACCACCTCAAGAGAGGGTTTTTAAGAAAACAGGTTGTTTGGAAACCTTTATAAAACATTTAGCCCTTTTTGAAAAATAACTCTTTTTGGTCTTTGAAAACAGTGATCTAGGTTCGGAGGTTCGTTACGTGTAGGGAAGACGCACTAAGCTATCACCCTACCCCGCCCTTTCGGTACCTACATGTCAATCTACCCTAGATTCACCTATGAGAGTCTCCAACTAATTATTGGCCAATCCTATCCGCTTTAGAAAAAGAATGTTTAAAAAAACATGATGCATGGTATGCAAGTGTAAGGAAAGAGAATTGAGAAATAGATTTGGAAAGAGATTGATTTGATTTGAAAATTAAAATTGGAAAGTTTGAAAATTAAAAGTAAAAATTTGAAAATAGAAATTTTGAAATTGGAATTTTAAAAGTAGATTGGAATTTGAGATTTGAAAAGATTTTGAAAACCACACCCATGAGGGTGGAATTGAAAGTTTGAAAAGTGTTGTGACCGCACCTATGAAGGTTGTCTACGTATCCCTTTGGGGGAATCAGGTCAGTCGTAGTTCGGACAAGAGTTCGATTGAAAAGAGATTGATTTGGAAGAGAGAGATTAAATTGGAAAGAGGATTTGATTTGAACTTAGAATAGAAGATAAGAAATTGTTTTGGAAAGATTGAGGTTTAGGAAACATAGACTTAGGCAAGATGACTTAGGAAAGACTTGAGATTAAAAAAGATTGGATTGGAATGTTGGACTTGGAAGCTTTGGAAACTTGGAATTTAGGAAAGATTTGGATTAGGAAAGTTTCGAATTAGGAAAGTGTTATTTTTGGAAAGTTTCATTTTTGGAAAGTTTTGAAATGGGAAAGTATTGAATTTAGAAATGTTTTGAATTAGGAAAAGTTTAGTTTAGGAAAGACTTAGAATTTAGAAAATTTCAAGTTAAGAAAGTTTTGAATTTTGGAATGTTTTGAAAAAGGGAAGTTTTGAAAGTGGGAAAGTTTAGAAAAACAAGGAAGTTTTGAAATTGGAAAGAGTTGAAGTTTTAGGAAAGTTTAGAACTTAGAAAGATTTGGATTTAGAAAGATTTAACTTAAGAAAGTTTTGAATCTAGGAAGCTTAGAATTTTAGAAAGATTTGAAATTTAAAAAGTTTAGGATTTAGAAAGCTTTAGAGTTTGAATTTTAGAAAGTCTTGAACTTCGGAAAGGCTTGAATTTAGGAAAGGTTTTGAAAACTTGAATTTGGAAAGATTTTTATGTTCAAGTTTTGGAAACTTAAGGTTTAGGAAAGTGAAAGTTTAGGAAGGATTTGAATTAGGAAAGAGTTGGATTTTGAAATTTAAAGAAAGATTTAGAGTTAAAGTTTAGGAAACTTATAGTTTAGGAAGGTAGGAAATTAGGAAGAAGTTGAATTAGGAAAGGTTTGAGATTTGTTTCCAAAAACGGAGGATTGGATTTAGTTTCCTAAACGGGGAGATTGGATTTGGTTTCTTAAAGGGAAGATTTGATTTGACAATGGTTTGGAAAGGGAGATTCTAGAAACCCTAGTTTTGAAAAATTATAGTTTTGACGTAGAAAAAAAAGATTTTGGAAACGTGTATCGTTTGGATGTAGAAAACGAGAGATTTTGAAAACCTAGGTTTGGGGCAAGGTTTGAAAACCATGTTTTTGGAAAGAAAATTAGGGTTTCCTAATTGTGGGTTCTAGGGCTTGACTTGGGCTTCTAAGGAAAAAGGACTTTTGAAAGTGCGTTTTTGGAAACGAAGGTTTTCTAGAAGGGAATCCTAGGGAGGAGTTTTTGAAAAGTGAATTTGAAGAGGGAGTTTTTGGAAAAAGATTTTAAAGAGAAGGAGTTTTGGAAAGTGTGTTTTTAGAAACGTAGATTTTAGAAGGAAAATCCTAGAGAGGAAATTTCTAGAAGGAAAATTTTGGAAAGAGAGTTTTTTAGAAAGGTTTTTGGGGAGAGTTTTTAGGAAGGTGAATCTAGGGAGTGTTTTTAGAAAGTGAATTTTGAGGAAAAGATTTTGGAGAGGAGTTGAAAAAGAGAGTTTTGAAAAATAGATTTTGGAAGGGAGTTTTTGAAAACAATTTTGAAGAGGAGAGTTTTAAGAAAGTATGTTGAAAAAGAGATTTTTAGGAAGAGATTTTTGAAGAGAGTTTTTTTTTTTTTGGAAAGTATGAAAACGTCTCACTTTCCTAAAGCGATTCTAACCATAAGAGGGTTAGAACCACTTTAAGAAAGTGGTTTTGGAAAACAATAAGATTTAAAAATATAGACCAAAAATGTCACTTTTAATGTAACACTTTCCTAAAGCAACCCCGGCCATGGAAAGGCTAGAATCACCCTAGAATTGTGGTTTTGAAAACAAGTTTTTAAAAAAGGGATTTTGATGCAATTTTGAAAACAAGTTTAAAAACGATTTGAAGAACAACTTTGAAAACGGTTTTTGGAAGATGCAAGACTATGATATGCACAATGCAATTTGGGGTTGTGAACATACAAGGTTAAGGCTTCACCATATAATCAAGGGGGCCGGACCCACGTGGTTTTTGGTTAGACTAGAAGAAAGCCCCCGACACGGTGACTCTCCAATAGCCCAATCCTACACATGGACCGGGAATCCCCTTGTTTCAAGCATGTAAAGAAAGGGGGGAAAGAGATGGGGGATTAAAATAGAGAAAACCCAAGCGAGTTAGGAGAGAGAAGAGAGAGGGGGGAAGTGAGAAAATTTAAATAGAAAGCCTACCGTGTGTCTTCTTTATTTTGCGCGCCTTGCTTGTCTTCAATCTTCGGTCTTCGTCTTGATCTTCTTCTTCAACCTTCAAGGATTGTCTTCAAGCTTTAGATGGCAGCTCTTCAAGTCTTCAAAGAATGGTTAAAGGCTAGTGTACGAGTGTATGGGGGAGTGTATAAGTGTATAAGAGGCTAGGGTTTGTGCAGGGTGGCTAGGGTTTGGAAAACCTAAGGAAGCTAGGGTTTTGGAGGTGCTCGAGCTCTGTATATCAAAATATATGATTTTTAGGTTGAATTTGCGGACCCTTTAAACGCTGGAAGAGGCTCTGTATTTATAGAGGTTAGACAACACTGGCACCTGTTGCAGTGGCGCCAGGCCAAATTTTACACTGGCGCCAGGCCATTTTTTGGCTTGGCGCCACTTATAGTGGCACCAGCCATTTAGGAAATATTTAAGGTTGGCAAGCAACGTATCTTTGACTAGATTTGGGTGCCTGTACTAGTGACTACCATGCAATTTTTAGCCTGGCTTCACTAGGAATGACTCCGGAAAGTCCGGGAATGATTTTAAGAGATCGGGAATGGCTCGGAAGGTTGGAAAAGAGCAGGAACACTTAAAATAGTGTCCTGAAGGTATTTGACTTGAAAAATGAGGATAAGATGGGTTGGAAAGGTTGACTGGGCCTTTAGGGGTAAAATGGTCAATCGGATCGGGAAACTGCTGGGACAGACTTGGACTGTCCCGGAAGAAGACTTGGGATCTGGAAACATTATTTAGAATGTTCCGAAAGGTTGCCGGTTTGATACCCAGAGCCGGTGTGGTCGGAAAAGAGGACCGGCCCACCAGGGGCAAAACGGTCATTTCGTACCGGGTTGGCCGGAACTGACTCGGAATGATCCGGAAAGATAAGGAAAGGTTGAGAGTACTATAAGAAGTGTTCTTAGAAGGTTACCAGTTTGATTCCCAGGGCCGGTGTGGTCGAAAAAGGAGACCAGCCCACTAGGGGCAAAATGGTCATTTAGCTTCAAGTGGGCCCTACGAGCCCGAGAAGCAACTGGTGGACTAAATTCAAGTTTAAAAGGCAGGCTTAGAGTCTAAATATGCATGTGATGTGTGAACGTGAGCTTGGTCAGCTCGGAGATTGTCGAGCGGGCAAAAATGGGGGGCTT
>CM065391.1:7970000-8002500 GCA_033060915.1 Euryodendron excelsum | reverse complement strand
CATGACCCTTGGATTAGCGGGTTCAAGGTCTTTGGATGAAGTCATAGATGATGATGGGACCGCAGTAGTATCCTTCATGGCCAGAGTTTGAATGAGTTTGAGCATCTCATCCATCTTAATCCTCATTTCGTTGACTTCCTCTCGAGAGACTTGAGAGGATTCTTCAGGGTTAGCAACCATCAATGATGCTCCTTATCGGGTGCTAATGGGATCCCTAGGTGGATGTTGCCCCTTCTTAGGAGCAATGTTAACTCAGTACAAGGTGACCTCTGTTAAATAAAAAATAAAAAAATAAAAAGGAAAAATAAAAGAAAAAGACAAAAACACAAGTCACAAGTCAGTTTTTGGTTTTTAGAGAGCTTCATGCAATGCATGTACTAGGGTGTCCCTCTTTAGGAGGGAAACTAATCATGATGTATTGGCCCACTCTTGGAGATAGGGGATTTGCCCTTGTATGCAGACACCTTACCGCCAGGTAAGAACTTTCAGCCATCCACACATTCATTCATAAAAGCAAAAAAAGTACATTGAATTTTGGGTTTGCGATACAAAAGAACTGAAATACATTTTAATAGAGGGAGGGGGGGACATTGTCTTTGGGACTTCCACCTATCTACTTTTACAAAGGGAAACCCTAAACTACTCTTGAGTCTTTGGATTCGCCTTCCTTGGATTTGATGTCGAGGAGGTCGCTGAGAGACCTTATTGATTGATTGCCCCTTATCTTCATGGCAACCCTATCTCCGTGAGCATAGAGGGATTGGGGCCCTTCTTATGAAATGAATTGAGGTGCATGCCATGAGTCCTTAGGGTTACGTGGGAACCCTTAGGGTTTAGGTAGGTTTAATGCAAGGGAGAGTAACCTTGGTGTCACTCTCAACGGGTTGATCATATGCATGAGAATGCAGTGACTTGAGTTACTTGGAACTCTTGTCTTGACATGAAATATTGAATGCATGAACATGGGTATGCAAAGAGTATAAGGAAAGAGAATGCACTGGCAAGGTAAACGTGCATGCATGAGCAGTTAAACAGGCATTGTAACAATATGAATACAGGCATTATAACAACAGGGATAAACATGTATAAATGAAAGTAAGAGCAGTTGCCCTTTACTCCATGGTTTTGAAAACGGTGCTCGTGTCTTAAATCCGGCAGATGTTTGGCTATGCAAGGTGTCTATATGAGTATGAGGTTGAGGGTTGACTAATGCGTCCTAAAAAGGCTCGGTCCCCGGATCTTCAAACCTAGGCCCATTCCCCGAGGTGGTGCCATGATCGGTTGGTGATCTGAGCGGGGGAACCATTAAGAGGCCGTAGGCGAAGAAACTGACACAACATCTTGGCCACCACCAATATACAGTTCCCCGTTTCTAACTAGAAAGGACATATCAGGGTAATAATGCAAGTATGCAAAATGCAAGTGCACATGCAGTGTGTGTGTGATTTTTAAAAGTGGAGGAAAGGGCCCAACAACTCCCATTCATCCTGTACATCACATTCATGCAAAGCAGTTAATAAAATTTAAATAAAATGTGTACCTACAAAACAACGATGCAAGTGTTAGTATGTGGATGAAAAACATAATACAAGATAATATGAATGAATGCATGTTTTTTGAAAATAATTTCGAAAATTTAGTTTTGAAAATTTAAAGTGAATAGGATTGAACCAAGTTAATTGAAGACTCTACATGAGTGAAGGGTAAAGAGACATGACTACGGCCTAACCCTTTAAGTGTTCCCAACGGAGTCGCCAGCTGTCGTGCCCAGATTTTTCGCACTCGAGGAATACACACACAAGTGGGAAAAATACTGTACTCTCTCGTTAGAACTCACCCTCCTAGAAGAATGAGTGCGACTAGGTTTGAATTGAAAATTGATTTGAATAAAGGGCTTTTAGAAAAGAATCAGAGTCGCCACCTAACTTGATTAAGGTGAGTTAGGTCACCTAAAAACTAAGCATAATCCGAAAACTACACTTAGGATTTTGGGAAAACGATTTTTGAAAATATCTCCTCAAGAGAGGGTTTTTAAGAAAAATAGGTTGTTTGGCAACCTTTGGAGAACTTTTAAGCGCTTTTTGAAAAATAACTCCTTTTGGTCTTTGAAATCAGTGATTCTAGGTTTGGAGGTTGGTTATGTGTAGGGAAGACGCACTAAGCCATCACCCTACCCCGCCCTTTCGGTACCTACATGTCAATCTACCCTAGATTGACCTATGAGAGTCTTCAACTAACCAATGCCCAATCCTATTCACTTTGAAAAACAATGTTTGAAAAGAAACTAATATGATGCATGATATGCAAGTGCAATAGAAGAGAGTTGATTTGGAAAAAGATTTGAAAAGAAATTGATTTGATTTGATTTGAAAAGAAAGAGATAGAAGTTTGAATTTGGAAATTGAAATTGAAGGTTGAAAATAGAAATAGATCATGGAATTGAAAATTTGAAGAAAAACGTAAGATTGGAGATTGGAAAGAAATTGTAGAAATAGAAATTTGAAACATGTTGTGGAAATGGAAATTTGAAAAATGTTATAGAATTTTGTAAGAACCCCATTTTTGACAGCTCGGCAGTCTACACTCCGTCCAAACTTATTTTTAAGTCATTGTGGGCGTATTTCAATCGAAACCGATTTTCTAAGTCCAAATCCCGTTAGTCCATCGCCTCGCGGGCCCACCAGGCCCAAATGGAGGCAAAATGACCAAAATGCCTTTAGGGGCATTGTCCTTTCCTTTCCAACCCCTTTCTTGAGACAGTTTATTCCTCGAGACGGGTCTAATTCAGGCACATCTTTTCGAAGACGGTAAGTCCCCTTTTCAACCCCTCTTTCGAGACAGTTTATTCCTCGAGACGGTTCCAAATCAGGAACGTCTTTTCGAAGACGGTAAGTCCCCTTTCCAATCCCTCTCTCGAGATAGTTTATTCCTCGAGACGGTTCCAATTCAGGCACGTCTTTTCGAAGATGGTAAGTCCCCTTTCCAATCCCTCTCTCGAGACAGTTTATTCCTCGAGACGGTTCCAATCAAGCACGTCTTTTTGGAGATGATAAGTCCCCTTTCCAATCCCTCTCTCGAGACATTTTATTCCTCGAGACGGTTCCAAATCAAGCACGTCTTTTCGAAAATGGTAAGTTCGCTTTCTAATCCCTCTCTCGTGACAGTTTATTGCTTGAGACGGTTCCAATCAGGCACGTCTTTTCGGAGACAATAAGTCCCCTTTCCAACCCCTCTCTCGAGATAGTTTATTCCTCGAGACGGTTCCAACTCAGGCACGTCTTCTCGGAGATGATAAGTCCCCTTTCCAATCCCTCTCTCGAGACAGTTTATTCCTTGAGACGGTCCGAGTAGCAAAAATACTCGCAAACATCACAACCGTTAGAGTAGCGGAAATACTCACAAATAGGTCGATATAGGGAATTGCCAACAAACCCTTGTGTCACGACGACCGCCGTCAGAGTGGCAGAAACACTCAAAACCCAAGTCAATACCACTGTATGTTAGCTCACTTCGGTGAAAAATGACCAAACTGCCCCTTGGACCTTTTCCAAAACTTTTCGGTCAAAATGACCATTTTGCCCTTAGGCATCCGAGTGCCTCGAGAACCACACCGGCTCTGGGTATCAAACCGGTAACCTTCTGAGATTACTTTTTATAGTGTTCTAAACCTTTCTTTATCCTTTCGGATCATTCCGAGTTAGTTCCGGCCAACCCGGTACAAAATGATCGTTTTGCCCCTAGTGGGTCGGTCACCTTTTCTGACCACACCGACTTTGGGTATCAAACCGGCAACCTTTGGGAACATTCTGAATAATGTTTCCCAATCTCGAGTCTTCTTTTGGAACAGTCCGAGTCCGTCCCGGCAGCTTCTCGATCCGATTGACCGTTTTGCCCCTAAAGCCCCGGTCAGCCCTTCCGACACATCTCGTACTCATTTTTCAAGCCAAATACCTCTAAGACACTATTCTAAGTGTTCCTGCTCTTTTTCGGCCTTCCGGATTATTCCCGACCTCTTCAAATCATTCCCGGACTTTCCAAAATCACTCCTAATGAAGCCAGGTTAAAAATTACGTGGTAGTCACTAGTACAGGCATCCAAATCTAGTCAAAGATACGTTGCTTGCCAACCTTAAAAATTTCCTAAATGGCTGGCATCACTAAGCCAAAAAATAGCTAGGCGCCACTCCTAGTGGCGCTAGTGGAAAGTTTGGCCTAGTGCCACTGCAACAGGCGCCAGGTTTGTCCAACCTCTATAAATACAAAGCCTCCTCCAACGTGAAAAAGGTCTATAAACTCAATCTAAAAATCCTATATTTCGATATACAGAGCTCGAGCACCTCCTAAACCCTAGCTTCCCTAGGTTTTCCAAACCCTAGCCACCATACACTAAACCCTAGCCTCCAATACACTCCTATACACCACCCCCATACACTCATACACTAACCTTCAACCCTCCTTCGAAGACTTGAAGAGTTGTAATCTGAAGTTTGAAGATTGAAGGCGGCTCTTGAAGATTGAAGACGAAGACTAAGACGAAGACCGAAGAAAGCAAGGCGCGCAAAATAAACAAGATACAAGGTAGGTTCTCCATTTAAATTTCCGCACTTCCCCCTTTCTCTTCTCTCTCCTAACCCACTTGGCTTTTCTCTATTTTAATCCCCCATCTCTTTCCCCCCCTTTCTTTGCATGCTTGAAACAAGGGGACTCCCGGTCCATGTGTAGGATTAGACTATCGGAGGGTCACCGTGTCGGGGGCTTTCCTTTAGGCTAACCGGAGACCACGTGGGTCCGGCCCCCTTGATTATGTGGTGAAGCCTTAACCTTGTATGTTCACGACCCCAAAATTGCATTGTGCGTATCATGGTCTTACATCTTCCAAAAGTCGTTTTCAAAGTTGTTTTCAAAATCATTTTCAAACTTGTTTCCAAAATTGCATCAAAATCTCCTTTTTCAAAACATGTTTTCAAAATCACAATCCTAGGGTGATTCTAGCCTTTCCATGGCTAGGGTTGCTTTAGGAAAGTGTTACATTCAAAGTGACCAATATGGTCCATATTTTCAAATCTTGTTGTTTTCAAAACCGCTTTCCTAAAGTGGTTCTAGCCTTCTTATGGTTAGAATCGCTTTAGGAAAGTGTGATCTTTTACATTTTCCAAAAAAGCTCTCTTTTCAAAAATCTCTTCTCAAAAATCTCTTTTTCAACATACTTTCCCAAAATTCTCCTATCCAAAGTTGTTTTCAAAAACTCCCCCCAAAATCTATTTTTCAAACCTTCCTTTTTCAACTCCTTTCCAAAAACTCTTTCTCCTCAAAATTCACTTTCTAAAAACACTCCCTAATTCACTTTCCTGAAAACTCTCTCCAACAATCTCCTTCCAAAAATCTTTCTAAAAAACTCTCTTTTCAAAATCTTCCTTCTAGAAACTCTCCTCTAGGATTTTGCTTCTAAAATCTTCGTTTCTAAAAACACACTTTCCAAAAACTCCTTCTATTTAAAATCTCTTTCCAAAAACTCTTCCCTCTAGAAACTCCTCCGTAGGATTCCCTTCTAGAAAACCTTCGTTTCCAAAAACGCACTTTCCAAAAACTCTTTCCTTGAAGCCCAAGTCAAGCCGTAGAACCCATAATTAGGAAACCCTAATTTTCTTTCCAAAAATGTGGTTTTCAAACTTGCCTTAAAACCTAGGTTTCTAAAACCTCTCGTTTTCTATACCAAGACTATACACATATCCAAAACCTCTTTTCTACGTCAAAATTCTACACTTCCAAACCTAGGGTTTCTAGAAATTTTCTTTTTCAAATCCTTGTCAAATCAAATTTTCCCTTTAGGACACCAAATCCAATCTTCCCGTTTAGGAAACTAGATCCCGTCCTCCGCTTTTGGAAACAAAATCAAACCTTTGCTTTTAGAAACCAAATCCAATCCCTTCCTAATCCAAACCTTTTTTTAATTCAACTCCTTCCTAATTTCCTACCTTCTTAAACCATAAGTTTCTTAGACCTAAACTTTAAATCTTTCCTTAAATTTCAAAATCTAAATCTTTCCTAAATCGAATCCTTCTTAATCTTCTCATTTCCTAAATCTTAAGTTTCCAAAACTTGAACATAAAAATCTTTCTTAAATTTTAAAACTCAACTTTCAAATCTTTCCTAATTCAACCCTTTCATAATTTTACCCTCTTTTCAAATCTTAACTTTTCAAACCTAAGTTTTCAAACTTTTCCTAAACTCAAACCTTTTCTAATCTCAAGATTTTCTAAAATTCAAACTCTAAAACTTTCAAAATCTTAAACTTTCTAAATGTCAAATCTTTCTAAAATTCTAAGCTTTCTAAATTCAAAACTTTATTAAGTTAAGACTTTCTAAATCTAAAATTTTCTAAATTCTAAACTTTCCTAAAGCTTCAAATCTTTTCAAATCCAAAACTTTCTAAACTCAAAACTTTCTTATTTTCAAAACTTCCTTGTTTTTAAATCTTTCCAAATTCAAAACTTCCCTATTTCAAAACTTTCCAAATTCAAAACTTTCCTAATTTGAACACTTTCCTAAAATGAAAACTTTCCTAATTTGAACACTTTCCTAAATTGAAACTTTCCTAAAACGAAACTTTCCAAAAATGACACTTTCCTAAAAATGAAACTTTCCTAATTCGGACCTTTCCTAAATCCAATCTTTCTTAAACTCTCGAGTCTTTCCTAAGTCTCAGTCTTTCTTAAGTTTAGGTTTCCTAAAACCAAGTCTTTCAAAACCAATCTTTTCCAAATCTTCCAATCAAAGTTCAATATCTCAATCTTCCAATTCAATCTCCTTCTTCAAATCAAACATTCTATTTCCAATCGGACTCTTGTCCGAACTACGACTGACCTGATTCCTCCAAAAGGATACGTAGGCAACCCTCATGGGTGCAGTCACAACTTTTTTCAAATTTCTATATTCTTCAAAACTCAAATTCTACAATCTTTTCAAATTTCCAATCAATTTTCAAATTTCCAATTTCAAATCTCTATTTTCAATTCCCAAAACCTTCTTTCCAAATTCAAACTTCTATGTCTTCCTTTTCAAATCAAATCAAATCTCTTTTCAAATCTATTTCTAAATCAACTCTCTTCTATTGCACTTGCATCTCATGCATCATTTCTTTTCAAATATTTTTTTTTCAAAGTGAATAGGATTGGGCATTGGATTAGTTGAAGACTCTCATAGGTGAATCTAGGGTAGATTGACATGTAGGTACCGAAAGGGTGGGGTAGGGTGATGGCTTAGTGCGTCTTTCCTACATGTAACCAACCTCCGAACCTAGATCACTGTTTTCGAAAGACCAAACGGAGTTATTTTTCAAAAAGGGCTAAATGTTTTCCAAAGGTTGCCAAACAACCTGTTTTCTTAAAAATCCTCTCTTGAGGTGATATTTTCAAAACCTTTTTCAAAAACCCCAAGTGTAGTCTTCGGATTATTCTTAGTTTTTAGGTGACCTAACTCATCTTAATCAAGTTAGGTGGTGATTCCGAATCTTTTTCCAAAAGCTCTTTATTCAAATCAATTTTCAATTCAAACCTAGTCGCACTCATTTTTCTAGGAGGGTGAGTTCTAACGAGAGAGTACAACATTTTTCCCGCTTTTGTGAGTATTCCTTGGGCGCGAAAAATTTGGGCACGACAAATTTGAAATTTGAAAAATGTGGAGACCGCACCCATAAAAGTTGCCTACATATCCCTTTGGAGAAATCAGGTCAGTCGTAGTTCGGACAAGAGTCCGATTGAAAATAGAAGATTGGATTGGAAGAAAGAGATTTTGATTGGAAAAAGGATTTGATTTGAACTTGGAATAGAGGATTGAAAATTGGAGTTTAGAATTTTGGAATTGAAAAGATTGAATCTTGATTTGCAAAGATAGAACTTGGAAGAGAGATTTAGACTTAAGATAGAAGTTTAAGAAACCTAGACTTAAGGAAAGAGACTTAGGAAAGACTCGAGTTGGAAGGTTTAGGAGATTAGGAAAGACTGGATTTAGGAAATGTTTGAATTAGGAAAGGTTCAAATTAGAAAAGTGTCATTTTAAGAAAGTTTCGTTTAGGAAAGTTTTGAATTAGAAAAAGCTCAAATTAAGAAAGTTTTATTTTGAGAAAGGTTTTAAAATAGAAAAGTGTTGAATTTAGAAATGTTTTGAATTAGGAAAGTTTAGTTTAAGAAAGGTTTAGAATTTGGAAAGTTTCAAGTTAAGAAAGTTTTGAATTTAAAAAGCTTAGAATTTTTAGAAAGATTTTAAATTAGGAAAGTTTTAGAAAAGGTTTGAATTAAGAAAGTTTCAACATAGGAAAGTTTTGAAATTAGGAAAGTTTTGAAATTAAGAAAGTTTTGAAAACAAGGAAGTTTTGAAAATAAGAAAGTTTTGAGTTTAGAAAGTTTTGGATTTGGAAAACTTTGAATTTGAAAAGATTTAAAATTTAGAAAGTTTTAGAGTTTTAGAAGATCTTGAGATTAGGAAAGGTTTGAGTTTGGGAAAGATTTGAAAGCTTAGGTTTGGAAAGTTAAGATTTGGAAAGAGGTAGAATTAGGAAAGGGTTTGAATTAGGAAAGATTTGGATTAGGAAGGGATTGGATTTTGTTTCTAAAAGAGAAGGTTTGATTTTGTTTCCAAAAACGGCGGATTGGATTTGGTTTCTTAAACGGGAGGATTTGATTTGGTTTCCTAAAGGGAAGATTGGAATTGACAAGGATTTGGAAAGGGAGGTTTTAGAAACCCTATATTTGGAAGGCTATAGTTTTGAGGTAGAAAATAGGTTTTTTGAAATGTGTATAGTTTGGATGTGAAAACAAGAGGTTTTGGAAACCTAGGTCTTAAGGCAAGTTTGAAAATCATGTTTTTTGAAAGAAAATTAGGGTTTCCTAATTGTGAGTTCTAGGGCTTGACTTGGGCTCTAAGGAAAGAGTTTTTGGAAAGTGCGTTTTTGGAAACGAAGGTTTTTAGAAGAGAATCCTAGGGAGGAGTTTTTGGAAAGTAAATTCGAAGAGAGAGTTTTTGGAAAGAGATTTTAAAGAGAAGGAGTTTTGGGAAAGTGTGTTTTTGAAAATGAAGATTTTGGAAAGAAAATCCTAGAGGGGAGTTTTTAGAAGGGGGATTTTGGAAAGATTTTTGGAGAGAGTTTTTCTAGGAAAGAGACCTAGGGAACGTTTTTGGAAAGTGGACTTTGAAGAGAGCATTTTGGAAAGGGGTTGAAAAAGGGAGTTTGGAAAAATAGATCTTTGGAGGGAGTTTCTGAAAACAATTTTGGAAAGAAGAGTTTTTGGGAAGTATGTTGAAAAAGAGACTTTTAGGAAGAGATTTTTGAAAAGAGAGCTTTTTGGAAAGTATAAAAACATCTCACTTTCCTAAAGCAATTCTAACCGTAAGAGAGCTAAAACCACTTTAGGAAAGCGGTTTTGAAAACAACAAGATTTGCAAATATGGACCATATTGGTCACCTTGAATGTAACACTTCCCTAAAGCAGCCCTAGCCATGGAAAAGCTAGAATCACCCTAGGATTGTGATTTTGAAAACAAGTTTTGAAAAAGAGGATTTTGATGCAATTTTAAAAACAAGTTTGAAAACGATTTTGAAAACGAGTTTGAAAACGATTTTTGGAAGATGAATGACCATGATATGCACAATGCAAATTTGGAGTTGTGAACATACAAGGCTAAGGCTTCACCACATAATCAAGGGGGCCGAACCCACGTGGTCTCTGGTTAGACTAGAAGAAAGCCCCCGACACGGTGACTCTCCAGTAGCCTAATCCTATACATGGACCGGGAATCTCCTTGTTTCAAGCATGCAAAGAAAGGGGGAAAAAGAGATAGGGGATTAAAATAGAGAAAACCCAAGTGGGTTAGGAGAGAGAAGAGAGAGGGGGGAAGCACGAAAATTTAAAGAGAAAGCCTACTGTATGTCTTCTTTATTTTGCGCACCTTGCTTGTCTTCGGTCCTCGGTCTTCGTCCTGATCTTCGTCTTCAATCTTCATGAGTTGTCTTCAAACTTTAGATTACAGCTCTTTAAGTCTTCAAAGGAGGGTTGAAGGTTAGTGTATGAGTGTATGGGGGGCTAGGGTTTAGTGTACGATGGCTAGGGTTTGGAAAACCGAGGGAAGCTAGGGTTTTGGGAGTGTTCGAGCTCTATATATCGAATTATATGATTTTTTGTTTGAGTTTGTGGATCCTTTTCACGCTGAAAGAGGCTCTGCATTTACAGAGGAAGGAATACGCTGGCGCCTGTTACAGTAGCGCTAGGCCAAACTTTACACTGGCGCCACTACGAGTGGCGCCAGGCCATTTTTTGGCTTGGCGCCACTACTAGTGGCACCAGCTATTTAGGAAATATTTAAGGTCAGCAAGCACATATCTTTGACTAGATTTGGGCGCCTATACTAGTGACTACCATGCAATTTTTAGCCTGGCTTCACTAGGAGTGACTCCGGAAAAGTCCGGGAAATAGTTTGGAAGATCGGGAATGACCCGGAAGGCCGGAAAAGAGCAGGAACACTTAAAATAGTGTCCCGAACTTATTTAACTTCAAAAGTGAGGATAGAACATGTCGGAAGGGTTGACCGGGCCTTTAGGGGCAAAACGGTCAATCAGATCGGGAAGCTGCCGGGACGAACTCAGACTGTCCCGGAAGAAGACTCAAGATTTGGAAACATTATTCAAAATGTTCTCAAAGGTTGCTAGTTTGATACCCAGAGCTGGTGTGGTCAAAAAAGGTGACCGGCCCACCAGGGGCAAAATGGTCATTTTACACCAGGTTGGTCGGAACTGACTCGGAATGATCTGGAAAGGTAAAGGAAGGTTGAGAACACTAAAAAAAGGCATTCTCGGGAGGTTACCGGTTTGATACCTAGAGTCGGTGTGGTCGAAAAAGGCGACCAGCCCACTAGGGGCAAAACGGTCATTTCGCACCGGGTTTACCGGAATTGACTCGGAATAATCCAAAAGGATGAAGAAATGTTGAGAATACTATGAAAAGCAGTCTCAAGAGGTTACCGGTTTGATACCCAGAGCCGGTGTGGTCAGAAAAGGAGACCGGCCCACCTGGGCAAAACGGTCATTTTGTACCGGGTTGGCCGGAACTAACTCGGAATGATCTGAAAAGGTAGAGGAAGGTTGAGAATACTATAAGAAGTAATCTCAAAAGGTTACCGGTTTGATACCCAGAGCTGGTGTGGTTCCCGGGGCATTTGGATGCCTAGGGGCAGAATGGTCATCTTGACCGAAAAGTCTCGGAAAAGGCTCAAGGGGCAGTTTGGTCATTTTTCATCGAAGTGGGCTAGAGGCACTGGTGTTGACCTGGGTTTTGAGTGTTTCCACCACTCTGACAGCGGTCGTCGTGATATAGGGGTTTGTTGGCAATTCCATATGTCGACCTGTTCACTAGTATTTTCGCTACTCGGACGGTTGTGATGTTTGCGAGTATTTCCACTACTCAGACCGTCTCGAAGAATAAACTATCTCGAGAGAGGGATTGGAAAGGGACTTATCGTCTTCGAAAAGACGTGCCTGATTTGGGACCATCTCGAGAAATAAACTGTCTCGAGAGAGGGATTGGAAAGGGGACTTATCGTCTTCGAAAAAACGTGCCTGATTTAGGACCGTCTTGAGGAATAAAATGTCTCAAGAGAGGGATTGGAAAGGGGACTTATCGTCTCCAAAAAGACGTGCCTGATTTAGGATCGTCTCGAGGAATAAACTGTCGAGAGAGATGGATTGGAAAGGGGTCTTATTGTCTTCGAAAAGACGTGCCTGATTTAGAACCGTCTTGAGGAATAAACTGTCTCGAGAGAGGGATTGGAAAGGGGTCTTATTCGTCTCCAAAAAGACGTGCCTGATTTAGGATCGTCTCGAGGAATAAACTGTCTCGAGAGAGGGATTGGAAAAGGGTCTTATCGTCTCCGAAAAGACGAGCCTGATTGGAATAAATTTACCGTCTCAAGGAATCAACTGTCTCGAGAGAGGGGTTGGAGTTGGAATTGGAAAAGACAATGCCCCTAAGGGCATTTTGGTCATTTTGCCTCTATTTGGGCCTGGCGGGCCCGCAAAGCGATGGACAGACGGGATTTGGACTTAGAAAGTTGGTTTCGGCTGGAATATGCCCACAATGACTTGAACACAAGTCTGGATGGAGTGTAGACTGCCGAGCGGTCAAAAATAGGATGCTTACGACCGACAAGTGCCTCCCCTTCTTCAAAACTTTGCGCAAGGCATTCAAATGGACGAAAGAGTGCGAAGGAGCCTTTCGACAACTCAAGAAGCACTTAGCTCAACCCTGCTTCTCAGTCAAACTGTCACAAAAGAGGAACTCTATCTCTGCTTGGCAGTTTCAGCCACGGCAGTGAACTTAGCCCTAGTAAGAGAAAATGAAGGAGTGCAAAAGCCGGTTTATTACACCAACAAAGCCCTTAGAGGAGCTGAGGAGAGATATCTGAAAATGGAATTGATAGCCTTTGCCTTGGTGACAGCTGTATATAGGTTCAGACCATACGTCCAACAGCATACCATCATGGTTATCACTGATCAGTTGCTCAAGAAAGTATTGCACAAGCTAGAAACCTTTGGTCAGCTGATAAAGTGACCAGTTGAACTTAGCCAATTCGACATCTAGTATCGACCACAATTGGCAATAAAGGGGCAAGCCATGATAGATTTCATTGCAGAATTTATAACCCACCCAAACACCCAACCTAACCAAGACTAGGTATTGAATGTCGATGGCTCCTCTGTCGAACAATCAAGTGGGGCAAGAGTCATTCTCGTCACACCAGATGGCTAAAAAATAGAATACACCTTTCGATTCAAATTTTCAACCACCAACAATGAGGCAGAGTATGAGGCCTTAATTGCTGAACTACAGATTGCTTGGTGAATGGAGGCAAAACAAGTAATAGTGTGGGGCGACTCTCAACTAGTGGTCGAGCAGTGATTAGACTACATAAGTACAATCTATCACCACTAAACGACCTTTGCTAGTTGTAGATTAGGGTTAATTATACTCTCTTGTTGATTTGGAGTCAAATAAGTAATTCGGTTTGTGGGCATGGCTTGTCGAGGAATGTTGCCGGGGCCTTGTCTCAGGAAACATGCAAGTTTTTACCTGTAGCTCGGAATGGGATGAATAATACATCGTTGGAAAGCTCCTTTCAAGTTACATATATTTGCGTCTAATGAGCGTCACCAAATTCTAACTCCAAGAGCCTCAAATAAGTTGAAACCAAAAGGGTGAAAAAGACCTCTAGAGTTCGAACGCCAAATACACCGTTCGAACATCAAGAGGCAAAGTAGAACAAAAAAAGAAAAAAAAAAAGGCTAGCATTCGAATGCCAAAACCAGTTTTTGAATAGCCAGAGAGCATGTAAAACCAAATTAGCCTGGCATTCGAACACTGGGTTTTGGAGTTTGAACGTTGAAGAAGAATTAATACGGGCATTCGAACGCCCGTTTTGCCATTCAAACATCAAGGCAAAAATTTAGAATATTTCTAGGGTTTGGACTGTGATCCCTATAAATACCTACTCGGTTTATGTTCAAAGGAGACGGCCATTGTAGAGAGTTTTTTTTTTACAGTTTTTACACTAGAATAGCTTAGATTTATGAGGTTGTTGCTTCCTTATAACCAGATTCATTGCAATACAAGTTTTAATACAAGATTTTTAGATTCTTTGCATTCGATTTGAGATTTCTCTTGTTTCTTTACACTAAATCGATATTTGTAGTATTCATTCAATTATTTCAATTTTTCATAAATGGAGATGAGTAGCTAAACTTTTCCATCTCGGGATTGATTGTGAAGACCAATTGAAGGTCTTGGATAAACAAAGGAGGTGAGATTTTGGATTTCAAAGTTCAAAGTTCAATTTTTTGTTTTTATCTTTCTTTTTCTTCTTCGTTCTAGAAATCTTTGACAACATCGATGTTTGATTTTGTTTGGTAACATTTATGCATGAATCTATATTCAGTATATATGCTACACGAATCGATGCTATTCGTCCTAAAATCTAGCAACCCGATTTATTCTAGAAGTTAAAGTTTTGAAGAACACTTGGTTTTTATCGTTAAATCTTCTGAATTTAAGACTCGCATCGTAGTCAAAAGATTTGAGTTACAAAATTATCTCATTTGAATTTTCAAGAGGCACAATTGGTTGGATCGATTGATTCCGAGACTTGTTCTTATTACTTTATAATCAAACCTTGTTCCAATTATTTACCTTTTCTTGTTAGTTAGTTTAGATAACTAGACCTTGTTCAAAACAATAAGACTTTTATTTTATTTTAGAAGCAATTTGTTCGGATTTTTGTGAGTGATTGAGAGGATTGTTCTAGTTCTTTTGGTTTTGTGTAAATTGCTCCTTGTGGGAACAATCTTGTACTCCAGGTATAAACTATTTCGCTATCCTATGCTTGGGATTATCTCAAGCACACGTTTGGTGCGAGTCATATTTTTAGCGCCGTTGTCGAGGAGCTTGCTTTCGCACAAGTGACCATAAGTGGCATGCTAGAACATGAACCTTAGTCAACGCGAAATTCAGCGGACTGTTTCACCATCAACCTACAACCACGAAAGAATCATCGGCTAAGGCCATGTGGTAACTTTGTTTCATTTTTTTTATGGTGTTAGAATATTAGGATTTTACTTGTTTTTTCTTCTTTTTAGGGGTCTAGGCATAATGTAATTAGGAGGCAGAATTAAAGGCAGTTAGGCTATGTGCTAAGTGTTTATTGGTGGTTTTGCCTTGTATATGAAGATTAGAGGATCGGTTGGATTGCTTTTAAATTTCTTGTGGGTAATGCAATTGATATTTATGTGAAGATTGGAGGCTCAGAAGGACTTGACTTGATTTATGTGTGCATTGAATTGTATGTCCTTATTCTTTAGAGATCACACCCATCGTCTTTGTAGAGTCGACTCTTTACGTAACCTCCCACCGGGTTATTTCTCCATCACCTACTCGTTTGAATCCAATAGACTTACCTCGATTTCCCTTGGTTGATTCACAACCCATACCTATGAAAAACATTAATAATCCACCGGGACATGGCCCGGTAAGTGAAAACAATGGACAAAACGAAAACAATGGCCATGAAAAGGGAAGCAACGCCGGGGAAGCAGAAGCCCAAAATCATACTATGAGGGACTATATGAACTCTTTAAGGCAAACACCTACATGTGCCATAGTCCTTCTTGCACATCAAACCACTCTAAATCTTAAACTAGGAATGCTACAAGCCATGCCCTAGTTTCATGGCTTTGATTCAAAGCAACCATACACGCATATCAAAGACTTTGAGGATGCATGCTCCATTTTTCAAGACATCGCGTGTCCTTGGAGGGTTTTACTTTTAAAACTCTTCCCATTTATTCTAAAGGACAGGGCCAAGACGTGGTTTAATTCACTAAGGCCTACGTCCATACATTTATGGAATACACTTTAAGGGGAGTTCTTAAAAAAGTTCTTCCCTAAAAATTGCACTAAGGTACTATGTGCTATCTCTTAATTTGCACCAGTTAGTGGTGAGACTTTCTTCCAATGTTGGGAGATGTTCAAGGACCTACCATTTGCATATCCATATCACGGTTCCCAAAATGGAACATAATAAACATGTTCTATTCTTCGTTGACTTCTCAATTGAAGATGTTTATAGAATCCATGTGCATGGGAACTTATCCAGACAAACATCCCATAGAGGCATACAATTACTTCGACTATCTAGCCAATTTAGCAAAAGATTGGGCTAGTATGGGGACTTAAAATCACATAAACAAACCCACTACTACACATGTTGGAGTCAAACACCAATTAGGAGAAGTAGACAACCTATAAGCTAGAGTCACATCACTCATGCGCAAATTGGAGGTTTTGAAAAATTCTAAGGCCACTACTGCTGTATCGGTTGAGATACCCTCATTATGCTTAGTTTGTGACATATTGGATCATGACACTGCATCATTTCTAGTTATATTGGGGGTAAGGGAAGCACTTCATAGCTAAGTAAATGTGGTTGGTCAATTTCAAAGGGGGCACCAAAACTAGAGGAGTGAAAATGATCCATACTCCAATACATATAACCCGAGTTGGAAGAATCACCCTAATTTTGGGTGAAAACAATAGGGTCCTCAAACCCTCAACCATTCAAACAACCCCCACAATCCTTTCTACCACCACCGCAAACTTTTCAATGTCAATCAATGCCCTATTCCACACAACCGGTACCATAACCATACATACATCAATAGACACAATACCAACTTCCTCATAGGAGAAATAATGAGGACAACCAAGTGACCAATGATCTAAGAGCACTCACAACTAGGGTCACAAATTTGGAATAATCACAAGGGGAAACCAACACTATAGTCAAAGACATTCACAAGATATTGATGACCCAACAGACACAAGGGTGATTTTTTACCTAACCCTAACCAAACTCTAAACTTGCAAATTACATTGACACTACACATGAGCAGGTTCAGGCCATCACTACCCTTAGGAGCGAAAAACAACTAGATAAAACCATCACTCCTAAAGAAAATAACCAAAGGAATAAGGATGAGTCTATAGGGTTAGAACATGAACAAGAGAGAGAAAATAGTGAGAAAAATAATGAGAGTGAAGAAAAAGAAAATGAGAAACATTTTGAGTTATGTAAAAAATTAATTGATGTATTTGAAGGCGTGGGCATTAAAGATTTGAAACATGCCCCATTTCCCCATAGATTGACTAAACCTCAAAAAAAGAGTCTTTGAACTCTAAAATCTATGATATATTTAAATAGGTTCGAGTCAATATTCCTATCTTAGATGCCATCAAATAAATACCTTCCTATGCCAAGTTCTTGAAGGACTTGTGTATTGTGAAAAGGAAGTTGCACATAATGGAGAGAACTGTTGTTTCAAATATTTTGATATAATTTATTCATAGTATCAATTGGATTTAATGAGTTATTGAGGTAGGTTATTATATATCCAATGCACGTTGAATTTATCTGAAACAAGTCAGTTTTCTGGTTCCTTTGTAACGACATATGACTCTTTGTATTAAGAATGTGTTGATATTTTCTTAGGAACTTGGACCATATAAAAAATATTGTGTTTTATAATTGTAGAGGCTGAGACAACTAGTGACCATTGCTTTGCATTGTTGAGTGGATTATCATATTGATTCTAGAAACTTGCATATTTTAATACATGACTGTCTGTATTACATTGAAAGAGAGAGGATAGCTTGAATTGTGCATGGGTCATGTCACTGAAGTAAAATTATTACAAGTTCAAGTAATTTCATCCAAGAAGTGGATATTGAACCTCGTGAGCTTTAAAGCCTAATAATCGCCTTTCTGAGTGATTTACATTTACTCAAGGATATAATTATTGAAATTCTGTTGTTTGAATAGTTTTATTCATTATTTAATTTTGGTTTACGTGTTGAGTAAGGATTCGGAATTATGACATATTTAAAGTTTTAAACTTATTGTGTTTCGCAGACTATTCCTTAAGGCCAATTCACTTCTCTTGAGCCCTTTAAATTTCTGTTTTGGTAATTATATACATATAATCTCGAAAAGCATGTCAATGCTAAATTGTTCCCATAAGTAGGGAAGTGGTGCATTGCTAGCCAATTTGTGAAGTTGTTGTGTACGGAGTTTGAAGAGAAAAAAAAAGGAAGACGTGAAGTTGTGTCGAAAAAAAAAATTATTATAGTGATAATAGGATAAAAACATGTGATGGAGGGGAGCTGAGAAGTCATTGATATTGAAAAGAGAAAAGAAAGAAAAAAAATTTTAGAAGTGAATGTTTACTAATCGTCATGTGTAGTACGCAATGCGCGTGTTGAAATACTTTACCACTTGCTTTCTCTCTATACTTTGAATCTTCTCTTATTCATATAGCATTTAATGTTTGAGATTGTATAAGTTTTTAAATTCTCACATATATGAGTCATCATGTCAAATTCCTACTTGTTGTTTTGACTGTAAACATTCTTGTATGAAGCTGTACCAAGTCAATACACTACTTATTTAGTAGATTTTGATGTTTTGGAATTGCTTTATTACATGTGTTTTATATTTACTCGTAAAACAAACATTCCACGAAGAGAACCTATGTGTTCAAATGTTTTTGAGTGTATGACTGGAGAGATTTGAATAAAACTCTAGGATGTGATTATTGAATGTGTAATGATTGATTTTCATAACACGATTGTATTCAAACACTTGAGTTTCTCAATCATGTTTCACTTGACAGTTGTGTAATTTGTATGTCAAGCAAGAGTCGATTTGAATTCTTTACATTATTATGTATTCGGGAACTGTTATCGTAAATTGTTTTTGATGATTGATGTTTGAGGGTACCATCTCTAGAAACCCTCACGAGACACCACTCGTCCACTAAGGTAACTTAGGGGTTTAAAGGCTTGGTGTGTTCGCTAAATACACCCGGGACACATAAAAAAGTGGAGATTATGTTTTCATTTCTTAGTTTTGCTAGGGACTAGCAAAAGACTAGTTGGGGGGTGTGATTAGACTGCATAAGTGCAGTCTATCGCCGCTAAACAACCTTTGCTAGTCGTAGCTTAGGGTTAATTATACTCTCTTTGCTATGTATTGTATTTAACCTCGTACTTCATCATATTTCAGGTATTTAAAGCTAAAGGAGTTGATTTGGAGTTAAAGAAGTAATTCAGTCTGCGAGCATGGCTTGTCGAGGAGCGTTACCAGGGCCTTGTCTTTGGAAACATGTAAGTTTTGACTTGTAGCTCGGAATGGGTTGAATAATATACTGTCGGAAAGCCCTCTTCAAATTACATATGTTTGCGTCTAATGAGTATCACTGAATTCTAACTCCAAGAGCCACAAACAAGTTGAAACCAAAAAGGGTGAAAAAGGCCTCCAAAGTTTGAATGCCAAATCCACCATTCGAATGTCAAGAGGCAAAGCAAAAAACAAAAAGAGAAAAAAAAGGCTAGCATTCGAATGCCAAAACCCAGCGTTTGAATGGCCAGAGAGCATGTAAAACCAAATTAGCCTGGCGTTCGAATGCTGGGTTTTGGAGTTCTAATGGTAAAGAAGAATTAATACGGGCGTTCTAATGCCCGTTTGGCTGTTCGAACATCAAGGTAAAAATTTAGAATATTTCTAGGGCTTGGACTACGATCCCTATAATACCTACTTGGTTTATATTCGAAGGAGGTGGCCATTGTAGAGAGTTTTTATAGTTTTTACACTAGAATAGCTTAGATTTATTAGGTTGTTACTTCCTTATAATCGGATTCACTTCAATATAAGTTTCAATACAAGTTTTCTAGATTCCTTGCATTCAATTTGAGATTTCTTTTGTTTCTTTGCACTAAATCGATATTTTCAATGTTCATTCAATTATTTCAAGTTTTTCATAGATGGAGATGAATAGCTAAACCTTTCCATCTCGGGATTGATTGTGAAGATCAATTGAAGGTCTTGAATGAACAAAAGAGGTGAGATTTTGGGTTTCAAAGTTCAATTTTTTTGTTCTTATCTTTCTTTTTCTTCTTCGTTCTAGAAATCTTTGATAACCTAGATGTTTGATTATGTTTGGTAATGTTTATGCATGAATCTATATTTAGTATATATGCTGCACAAATTGATGGTATTCGTCCTTGAATCAAACAACTCGATTTATTCTAGAAGTTGAAGTTTTGAAGAGCACTTAATTTTTATCACTAAATCTTTCGAATTCGAGACTCGCGTCGTAGTTGAAGGATTTGAGTTACAAAATTATCTCGTTTGGAATTCCAAGAGACATAATTGGCTGGATCGACTAATCCCGAGACTTGTTCTCATTACTTTATAATCAAATCTTGTTCAATTTATTTACCTTTACTTGCTAGTTAGTTTAGATAATCAAACCTTTTTTTTAAAAATAATCAGAATTTTATTTTCTTTTAGAAGTAATTTTTGGGGATTTTTGTGAGTGATTAAGAGAATTGTCCTAGTTCTTTTGGTTCTATGTAAACTGCTCCTCGTGGGAACGATCTTGTACTCCTGGTATATACTACTTTGCCATCCTACACTTGGGATTATCTCAAGCACAGGTGTGGTGCGAGTGAAGCAGGTCTAAGGGGAGTACAAAGATAGAGGTGAAAAGATGAAAGAATATTGTCGGGTGGCCAGGAGCCTGATGAGGAAGTTCACAAAAGTGTTGTTAGAGAGAGTCCCCAGATTGAAAATTGAAGAAGTTGATCGCTTGGCTAGAATCGTCTTGTCTGAAGAAGAAAACCCTGAGGTGCCTATGGAAATATTAGATTCACTGAGCATCTATACCCTAAAAGTTAACAACACAGGGACAAAAGCACCATGGGCTAAGCCCATCAAAGAATACAGGGTCCTACTAGGGGACAAGATGGAGGCAAGAAAAATAAAGTTCAGAGCAAGCCGATATATGATAATAGATGATGTTCTTTACAAAAAAGGGTACACCCTGCCTCTACTCAAATGTGCCATAGAGGAGGACGCAAACTACATAATGAGAGAGATCCATGAGGGAATATGCAGGAATCACTCTAGAGGACGCTCATTGGCTAACAAGATACTTCGAGCCTCATACTATTGACCGAGCATGAGCAAAGACTCCAAGAGTTTTGTGAAGAAAGGTGACAAGTGATAGAGGTTCGCAAACATACCGAGATAGCCTACTCAAGAGCTGACGCCCATCTAGAGCCCTAGCCTTTCTCCCATTGGGGAATCAACATCATAAGGCCGCTCCCATTGAGTAGAGGATAGAACAAGTTCGCAGTAGGGGCCATCAACTACTTTATTAAATGGGCAGATGATGCAGCGGACTCCTCAGAGAATAAGAAAATAAACCCTAATCCGTTGATTCACCACGAATGCCGGATTAAGAGTCATCCTTCAACCTGTTGATTCACTACGAATGCCAGGTTTGGGGGCATCAAACGCTCGTTAATTTCGTAAGAAAATACCGAACGAATGGAAAAGTGCAAGTCATGCACAAAGTTTATTAATCATCAAAACTGCTGAAAATCTTTAAACGAGAGTTTAAATAGAGGCACAAAAAACCGACAAAAGCCCAAAAATTAAGCCCAAAACACAAAATGGGCTAAAAAACACACTTAAAGGCATTTTTTCGCATTTTCCTAGGTCGAGAAAATCATTTTCCTTTCTTTGGCTCGCCGCAAGCTTTTCAAAAACATATTATAATAGGAAAATGGAGTTACGAGTCAAAAGTTATGCCCAATTGAAGTTTACCGATCACCGGCATGGGCATAACGACGGCCCCGGGTCTCCAAGTAATCTTCGGCCATGCGATCTGCATTATCCTCCCTAGGTTGGAAAGAATTCGGCCATGAATTCACCCCCTCTGCCTCCTCTTCAGAGCTGTCACCATGGTAAGGCAGGAGATGCTTCACGTTGAACACGTCGGAAGTGTTGAAATGACTCGACAGCTTCAACCGGTAAGCATTGGGATTAATCTTCTCAACATCCTCATATGGCCCAACTTTTTGAGCTGCCAGTTTGCTGTATTCATGCGTTGGATACCGATCTTTGGTCAACACGGCCCACACAAAATCCCCCACTTTAAACTCTACCAAGCGCTGCTTCTGGTCAGCCGCCGCCTTATACTTCGCCGTTGACTCACGCAGGTTTTGTTGCACCTGTTCATGGATAGCCGGCAGATCAATAATTAAGTCCTCTACCTTCTTATGGACTCTCTTCAAATCAAGAACAGGGGCTAAGTCAATCGGAGCTCGCGGTTGGAATGCGTAATTGGCAAAGAATGGACTGAAACCCGAACTGCGATTCACTGACCGGTTGAAAGCAAACTTAGCTTGGTACAACTTCTGGTCCCATGATTTCAGATATTCCCCCACAAGACACCACAGCAAGTTACCCAACGAACGGTTCACCACCTCGTTCTGCCCATTGGTTTGAGGGTGGTAAACACTGCTAAAATCCAGCTTCGTGTTAGCCAACTGCCACAGACACCTCCAAAAGTGACTAAGGAACTTAGAGTCCCTATCGGAAACTATGGACGTTGGTAGCCCATGAAGTCGATAGACCTCCTGAAAGTAAAGTTGAGCAATATTGACAGCATCATTAGTCTTCTTACACGCAATGAAGTGCGACATCTTTGTGAATCTATCCACCACCACGAAGATAGAATTGCTACCACGCTGAGTCCACGGAAGCCCCAACACGAAGTCCATACTCACCTTCGCCCATGGTCTATCCGGAACTGGCAGGGGCATATACAATCCCGCATTGGTCGCCGTCCCCTTGGACACTTGGCAGATTCGGCACCCATCAACAAATTTGGCCACTTCACGCCGCATAGAAGGCCAGTAATAAGAATTGGCCACAAGTTGCCAGGTTTTATCACGCCCCATATGCCCCTCCTCGTGCAGCTCCTTGATGATCTTAAGGCATAAACTGGATTGAGGCACGCACAATTGGGTACCCTTAAACAGAAACCCATCATGCATCACAAAATCTGTGCGCTGCCGTGTCTCAACCTCATGAACGATAGAGGTAAACACTTGGTCAGTACTTAATAATTCATGAAATGAATCAAAACCAATTACCTCTGCCCTTAAGGTAATAAGTAAGCAAGTGTGACGGCTAAGGGCATCGACAACCCGATTCTGAACTCAGATTTATGCTTGAGGGAGAAAGTGAACTGTTGGAGATACGTAGCCCACCTCGCGTGCCTCACCGAAAAATTGTCCTGGCTGTTAATGTGTTTCAAGGCATCATGATTAGAGAACAACACAAACTCACTTTGTGACAGATAGGGGTACCAGTGCTTCAAGGCCTGTATGATCGTGTAGAACTCCATGTCGTATGTACTATAATTCGCCTTAGCTCCGTTCAGTTTCTCACTGAAGTATGCAATAGGCCTGCCCTTTTGGCTAAGGACTGCCCCAATGCCTACCTTTGATGCATCACAATGTAACTCAAAAGGCTTAGAAAAATTTGGTAATGCAAGTACAGGGGCAGTGGTTAGTTTGCGCTTGATCTCCTCAAAAGCATTAGCCGTGGCCTCCGACCAAGTAAACTGCCCAGCCTGCATGCAATCTGTGATAGGAGCCATGATGCCACTAAAACTTGGGATAAAGCGCTGATAGAACGACGCCAGTCCATGGAAGCTGCGCATGTCATGAATGCTCCTCGGGGTAGGCCACCTACGGATAGCTTCAACCTTAGAATTATCCACAACAATTCCATCACGAGGCACTATGTATCCCAGAAATAACATACTATTTGTCATGAATGAACACTTAGCTCGGGCAACAACGAATTTCTCTGTTTGTAGCAAACACAGAACCTGTCGCAAGTGTTGCAAATGCGAGGCATGATCAGGGCTGAAATCAAAATATCATCAAATTACACTACCACAAACCTCCCAATAAAAGGCCGAAAAAGTTGGTTTATCACACGCATGAAAGTACTCGGAGTGTTCGACAACCCGAATGGCATAACCAACCACTCATAAAGACCTTCCCGCGTCTTGAAGGTAGTCTTCCATTCGTCACCCTCACGTATCCGGATCTGATGATAACCACTCTTTAAATCCAGTTTGCTGAACACTGTAGCCCCACTAAGCTGGTCTAACAGGTCATCCAACTACGGAATAGGGAACTGATATCGGACTGTGAGTTTATTGATGGCCCAACTGTCCACGCACATACGCCAAGACCCATCTTTTTTGGGGGTTAAGAGCGCCGGCACGACACAAGGACTGAGACTCTCCCGAATGTGTCCCCTGGCCAACAATTCCTCAACCTGATGTCGCAGCTCCTCATGCTCCTTAGGACTCATATGATAATGTGGGCGGTTTGGCAAAGCAGCCTTAGGAACTAAATCGATCTGATGCTGGATGTCGCGTAAAGGCGACAACCCAGCTGGTAATTCCTTCAGAAATACGCCGCTGAACTCCTCTAGTAGTTCCTGCACCCTGTCCGGAACCTCCCCATTCTGCTGCTGCTCCTTTACCACCAGCAAATACCCTATGCCAGACTCGATCATCTCCCCTCAAAACGCTGCATGGTCAGTAGTTTTGGGTTTTTCTCGGCCACCTGTTTTAGCCTCTCTTCCTTGCTCGGGTACAATACCACCTTCACACTATTGAAGACAAAGTTGTAGGTGTTTTTTTCGACCATTATGTTGCACAGCCCTGTCATATTGCCACGGTCTACCCAATAAAATATGGCATGCATCCATCTCAACCACATCACACCAGATTGCATCTTTGTAATTAGAACCAATGGACAGCGAAACTAAACAATGCTTGGAAACTGTTACCTTTTTCCCTTCTTGCAGCCAAGTCAGTTTGTATGGGTTGGGATGCTCCTCTGTTGGCAGCCCCAATTTTCGAGCTGCCTCCTCGGAAACCACATTCTCGCAGCTCCTCGAATCGATCACAAACTTGCAGATTTTGCCCCCAACTGTGCACTTGGATTGGAAAATATTGTTCCGCAACCACTCATCACCGCTAGAATCACGAGGGGTAAGGCAAGCCCTACGCACGACCAATAGAGGCCCATCGTCTCCGGTAACATGCTCCTCTTCCATGAACTCTTTGCCGAGCTGATCTTCGCCTAATTCCTGCCCAGGTTGTTCAAACTCCGCCCCAACCATTCCTTCATTATTGATAAACAGCCCTTCTGCACAAAGGGCTTTTTGCAATCCACAAATCGATGGCATGGTTCGCCACACTTAAAACAACGACTTATGCTGGCTGTCACGGGCTTAATCGGCTGGGGAACTGGCGGTTTTCCAGCCACACCCCCAGCTGCGCCCATCTGAATTGCCCCACGTCCAGTCCCCTATTGAGCCACACCCCGGCTACCTGCCCCTGCCCCTGCCAAGGCAGACCACTCGCCCATCGCTTCGCTTGCTTTTTGAGCTGTAACGCCTTCTGATGGGTATCCGAAAAAAAATAAATCAAACATATTCAGGGTGTCCTGGTATTGAGGCTGTAATCCCCCAATGTACCACGAAACCAACTGTTCGTCGGTCTCACCCAAATCATTGCGCGCCAGCAACTGATAAAATTCAGTGGCGTATTCATCCATCGACTTCATCCCCTGCCTCAAGTTTTGAAACCTCTGGTACATTATCCACGCATAGTTATAAGGCAAAAAAGCCTCTCGGAGGTGCTTCTTCAGCTTATCCCACGAATCAATCTTCCTTTTCCCCATCCACGCACGATTTACCTTTAACTGCTGCCACCATGTCGCAGCCCTGCCACGAAAATGAGTCGCTACTAAAGGCACCCGTTTATTGGCAGGAACCTCTTTGAATTCCAGAACTTCCTCCACTGCAAAAAGCCAGTCAAGAAAATCTTCGGCCTTCAGACCGCCTTCAAATTCAAGGATATCAATTTTTAAGCCTGCTTCCCAACGATTCCAACCGCCTTCGGCTACATGCCCCCCCATCTGACGGGGATGTCGCTCGGGCTGCCGCAAGGGTGAAAAAGGGTTTTCGTCCTCCTCGCTATCGGCATCGGCATCCTCATCAACCCCCTCACCCACAACACGCGGATTTGGGTGCTATTGCTGCTGCTGGTGCACCTGTTGCTGCTGCTGCTGCTACATCGGAATCTGTATGGCGGCCATGCTTTCTGGCAAATTCTCAACCACCTGCTGCAACCTGGCGAGCCTGTCATCCTCCATCACATCTTGGATTGGTCAACGTCTGGGCGGCATGATCACGAACCAATCAGAATCGGCACCTAGGGCTCGGATACCAACTGTTGCAGCAGACTCCTCAGAGAATAAGAAAATAAACTCTAACCCGTTGATTCACCACGAATGCCAAATTAAGAGTCGTCCTTCAACCTATTGATTCACTACGAATGCCAGTTTTAGGGGCATCAAACGCTCGTTGATTTCGTAAGAAAACACCGAACGAATGAAAAAGTGCAAGTCACGCACAAAGTTTATTAATCATCAAAACTACTAAAAATCTTTAAACAAGAGTTTAAATAGCGGCACAAAACCCTAGGGCTTGGGACAAACCGGGTTAAATAAAAAAAAATCGATAAAAGCCTAAAAACTTAAGCCTAAAACACAAAACGGACTAAAAAACACACTTAGAGGTAGTTTTTTGCGTTTTCCTAGGCCAACACACTTATAATAGGAAAATAGAGTTACAAGTCAAAAGTTATGCCCAATTGAAGTTTACCGACCACCGGCACAGGCATAACGACAGCCCAGGTCTCCAAGTAATCTTCGGCCATGTGATCCGCATCAGTAGAGGCTAAAGCACTACTCACCATTATCGAACAAAAAATGAAGAGTTTCTATGGAAGAACATTGTATGTCACTTCAGGATTCCTAAAGTGGTCATCACAGATAACGGAAAACAGTTGGAAGGGAAGCAGTTCAATAAATTGTGCTAAGACTTATAGATCAGCCACCAATGCTCCTCACTAGAACATCCATAAGCTAATGGGCAAGTGGAAGTAATAATTCAGTCCCTTCTCAAGATTATCAAGACCACGCTTAAGAAAGCCAAGGACCTTTAGGCGGATCAACTTTCGAGCATACTATAGGCCTACCGAACCATCAAGAGGATTTCCATGGGACATATTCCTTTCACGCTCCCATTTTGCACAAAGGCTGTGATCCCTATTGAGGTCGACCTCCCTAGTCTGAGATCCAAAACCACTAACTGGAGGCTAACAATAAAGCTTTAGGGATAAATATTGACCTACTCGAGGAAATAAGACTACAAGTGGTAGTCAAAATGGCCTCTTATCAACAGAAGATGCAATAGTACCACAACACCAGAATGCGCCCCACGAACTTCAAATCGGGAGAACTGGTTTTGAAAAAGGTTAACCAATCTATGAGAGATGCCCGAGATGGGAAGCTTGGGCTGAATTGGGAGGGGCCTTACAAAGTTTCTAGTTTCACAAGGAAAGGGATGTATTGATTCAAAAGTCTAAACAGGAAGGAGCTACCTCACCCATGGCTCACAGAGCACCTCAGAAAATACTATGTGTAAATGGGTCAAATGCAATGCCAGTTCAAAATTAATAAACTCCTACTTCCCTACAAGTGCATTTCTCTATAAAACATTCAAGAAGTGTCCATAGTCGGTTCATGAGATCGAACAGGGACAAGGCTTGACGCTCACCAAAGGCTCAAGGGCCCAAGGCTTAAACGCCTAAGAAGTGTCCTTGTTTGGTTCATGAGATCGAACAGGGACAAGGCTTAATGCCCACCAAAGGCATATGAGCCCAAGGCTTCAATGCCCAAGAAGTGTCCCTGTTCGATGCACGAGATCGAATAGGGACAAGGCTCAACACCCAACAAAGGCTTATGAGCCCAAGGCTTAAACACCCAAGAAGTGTCCCTATTTGGTTCATGAAATCAAATAGGGATAAGGCTTAACACCCACCAAAGGCTCAAGGGCCTAAGGCTTAAAAGCCCAAGAAGTGTCGCTGTTTGGTTCATAAGATCGAATAGGGACAAAACTTAACACCCACCAAAGGCTCAAGGGCCCAAGACTTAAATGCTCAAGAAGTGTCCCTATTTGGTTTACGAGATCGAACAGGGACAAGGCTTAACGCTCACCAAAGGATTTTGAGCCTAAGACTTAAAAGCCCAAGAAGCATCCCTGTTCGGTTCACATGACCGATTAGGAAAGAGGCTCAAGGGCCCAAGGCTTAACATCCACCAAGTATTCATGTTCAGTTCTTGTGATCGACCAGGAAAGAGCTGAACAAAATAGGGCTCATACACGCAAAAGAAAACGCAAACATCCATGCAGATAAAAAGAGAAGTGCATATAAGAAGGAAAAAGCCAAAGTCTCTATTAATGCGGTAAAGTAATTACCCTTTAAAAGAGTCATTACATTGAAGTGAGAATGAAAAGTCAAAAGCAAAAAAAGGACAAGATCTAGGACAAGGATGGGAAGCCTAAGACTGGGTATCATCTGCCACAGTAGTGTCGTTCCCAGTCTAGCTTTCTTCCTCTCGACCACCGACTGCCATGGAGGTAGTATCATCCTCATTAGGCCTCAAGGTGGAGAAGTCTCGATCAGGATGAAGTCTTACAGTCATCTTCCTGGTGTCGGCAAAACCTATCATATCCGCCATATCTAGGTTAAAAGCCTGCCAAGGTTTGATCTCTTAGATGGCCTTCAGAGCATTCTCCTTCAAAACCTTTCCTGTAGCCAATTTTTGAAGGAAAGCATCAGTCTTCATGGCCAATGCCTTCTTCTCGACAACAACAACCTTCTTCTCAACAATAGCTTCCTTCAGTTTCTTCTTTGTGACCTTTAACTCAGTCCAGAAGTTGGAAACTTTCTTCTTCTGCTCCGAGCAGTCCCTACTTATTGAGACAAGCCTAGTGGCCATTATCGTCACTCTGGTAGTAGTCTGAATAGACCAAAGAAGGAAAACACCTTGAGTCACAAATGCAATAACAGAACAAAGAAAGTTAAATGCTACAAGACAATGCTCACCCTTATTAAGTCATAGGCTAACTCCCTTGCTAGTCGAGAGTTTGACACTTCCCTTAACCTCTTAGTATCGTCGTTGAGAATGACATTCTTGATCCACTGCCCGACAACCTTTGCACTATTAATAACATTTGTGGGTTTGGTGGTGTCAGCAGGAGGATTAAAGCCTGAGGGGACAATAGGGGACTGATCCTTTGGTAGAAGAGGGTTCATGGGCGCAACGATGTGCAAAGGTGGAGGATGAGTCTTCTTTGGCTGGGAATGGGGGTTTGAGACTTCCTTAACCTTGACGCCAGAGCCACCCCCTGGCAACAACCTGAGCCATTTCGACCTACTCTATTCGATGTCCTCGAGGGTCTTCCCAACCCTCTTCAGAATGGACTTATCGAAATCGATTCCTCCTCGTTGATGCTCCTTATCTTAACAAAGATGACAAAGTTAGATCAGATTATCAAAAGAAGAGGAAAGATCAAGTGCGAACTCAATCCTCTCACGCTTAACCGCTAGTGCTTCTCTTTTGGGCTTAGGGCCTAACAAGTACATACCCAAAGTCTCAGCATTCACCAATGCACTGGCATCACTAACCCCATGTCCTTTGGTGCGCTTGATCCTGGCCGCTGATCATCATCTAGGATCAAAGCCGTGCACTAACAAACATTAAAGACCTAGGTCAGAAGCCTAACACTTGGGAAAGATAGCAAAAACACCAACAAAAATTAAAAAGGCTGACCACTACATACCTTTCTTGCTTGGCTTACCTTATTGTCTAGGAACCCGAGCAGTATTCTCATCTACTGGGTCCCAAGGCTGGAACTTCCACCCATCGCCATAGACGTAGAAAAACCTGTCTTTCCACCCCTTGTGAGAACTTGGAAAATCCTTCACAAAGCTCAACTCGGGACTACTAGTCGAGAAATACCACCACCCTCTTTCCATCTCTGTTACTTTTTAGTAGTACAAGTACTCCTCCGTCGATATGACATCCTTATTATCACTAGAGGCCTGCTAGATAATGGCATAGCCCAGGAGGATCCTCCATGAGTTTGGGAGTATCTGACCAAGGGCCAAGCCCAACCGCCACAGTACCTCCTGACTGGTTTGGGGAAAGGGAACCTAAGCCCACTGGCCATGGCCCTTTCGTAGATGGTTACCTCCCCTAGACGGGCCAAACATGTCGTGTCCTCCTTTCCAGGGACTCTATATCTCAGAGTTGCAAAAATTGATATTCCTTCCACAACTTCCTGATTCTCCCCTCCTTCATGATGGAGGACATATGGGCCGCAACAAAATCAAGCTCCTTAACTCCTAGGACGACTAGATCGCTAGGTCTAGGGGCAATGGCCCCCATAAAGAAGTGGTGGCCTTTAACTTTTGCATCACCTCCTTTACCAACACCCCAGAGTAGCCCACGGAAGCACTCCTTGAGGCCTTGCACCTAACAACCACCAAATAATCGGAGGTCATCCTCTCAGAACCGAAACTAATGTCCTGCAAGTCATTCATGGTTCCTAATCTATACGAATCTCTAACTCCATTTAATATGAAACCCTCAAGCAGACTCGAATCACCAAGAAAACCCTTAAGGGATGGAATTCTATGAGCGTGCTCGTAATACCAAAAGCACCGAGCAAAAAACCAATGCATAAAACTCAAGAATAGGAGAGAAAGGAGAAGAATCTTACCAAACGAGGCAAGAATCAATGCACTAGACTCTGAAAGTTGAGATGCAAAGCAAGGGATGAAATGAAGGGGAATGTAAAGTTGCAGAAAATCGTTGAAGGAAAAATGAGGGGGCAAAGCCAAACCACCAAGCCAAAACCCTTTCTTGTTCGAAATGAATGGCCAGGATCATCCCACTTGTCCCAAATCCAATGATCAGTAGTTGAAGGGATGCTTCTTAGACCAAAAACTAATCAAAAGCAACCATGTGGTGATAATATGAAAGGGAGCATCTCGTCACCTACCTTACCATGATTATACTTGCGGTGTAATAAATGCTCCCCTGCCTCAAGGATTGGTTGACCGTGTAATTCCCCTAATCATAAGCAAGATGACCAGAGAAATTGGAGGCATTTGATAGGTACCAGTTCCATATACCAGAATAGATCACTCTCAAAATCCTGATTGTACCGCTCTCCGATAGAGCATGCATGCCGAAAAGAGCAGTTAGATATCTTGAGCGTAGCATCATGCGCGTCACCAGCACATCCAGAGATCTACGCCTACAAATCAGCCACCACCCTTTGACTAGGGGCATCATTATGCCCATGTTGCATGCAACCGTTGTCTAATAGTTAACTTATGCAATCTCCCTCTCTCTCTCTTCTCTCCCCTAACCTACTTAGATTTTCTTGTATTTTAGTCCCTATCTTCGATCTCCTCTTCTTATATGCTTGAAACGAGGGACCTCTCAGTTGATGCCTAGGAAGGTCTTGGAGAGAGTCACCATATCGAGAATTTTCTTTGAGTTTCCCCTAAGATGGTATGGGTATGGCCCCCTTGATTATGTGGTGAAGCCTAACCTTATATGTTCACGTCCTTATTGCATTGTAGTTGTTATCTTCATGTATTGCATTCGATACCATGTTCAAAGGTGTTTTCAAACTTGTATTAAAAGTTACTTTCAAAACTTACATTCCAAACCTTTTCCTTCAAAATTGCTTTCAAAAACCACACGTTTAGGATGATTCTAACCATTCCATGACTAGGGTTGTTTTAGAAAAGTGTTATATTCAATATGACCATTAAAGTCTAAATTTGAGTTCAAGTCTTAAATTGTTTTTTAGGAAATCACAATTCTAAGATGATTTTAGTCATTCCATGGTTGGAGTTGTTTTAAGAAAGTCTTGCATTCAAAAAGACCACCAAAGTCCATATTAGGGTTTAAAACCCTAGTTATTGTCAAAATCACCACCATAGAATGGTTCTAGTATTCTCATGATTAGAATTGTTTTGGGAAAGTGAGATATTTAAGAAACTTGTAAAAGTCTATATTCAAAACCCTTTTAAAATAGTCTTACAAATCTACTTCCTAATAATTCTTCTAAAAAATCTACTTTCCAAAAATTCTTTGTCATGAAATTCAAGTTAAAACCTTAGAGTCCATGGTTAGGAAACCCTAGTTTTTTCACATAAAATCATCGGTTTCCAAAACAATTTTCTAAATCAAATCATAGATTTTCAAAACTATTTTCTACATAAAATCATAGATTTCATAATTCAAAAGTCACATGAAGTGATAGATGTTCAAAACTAAAGCTTTTCAATTTCAAATCAAATCAAATCTTTTTCAAATAGAAAACCAAATCAAATTATCTATTTTTGGAAATAAGATCCAATCTTCAACTTTAGGAAATAGAAATCAAAATTTTCCTAATTCCAAGCTTTCCTAATTCAAATTTTTCCTAATTTTAAAACTTTCCAAAAACAAAACTTTTCTTTTTCAATTGAAATCCAATATTTTCAATTCAAATGCGTTGTATGAACTCTAGGTCCTAGGGTTGCTTAAATCCCAAGTTACCTCAAACTTTGGTCAAATCTTTTTAAATTTGATGTTTTCTTAATTCAAACCTTTCTTAAATCATATCTTTCCAAAATCGAGTCTTTCCTGAAATGAAAACTTTCCTAAAGTAGAACTTTCCTAATTTAAAACTTTTCTAATTCAAAACTTTTCAAAAATTAAGCTTTCTAAAATCAAACTTTTCAAGTATTAATCAAACCTCTCTATTTCAATTGCATGTTTAAATCCTAGATCATCTAGGCCCTAGGAGGCAAAAACCCTAGTTCAATCCTAACTCCAAGTTAGGAAACTTTAACTCTTTTTAAAACCAAGATGGTTTTCAAACCCCAATTTCAAGTTTCAATTCAATCTTTCCAAAATAAATCTAAGTTCAACTTTAAAGTCAGTTTCAAATCAAAGTCAATTTCAAATCTTTAAATCAAAGTTCAAACTTTTTAAAAGCCCAAAAGTGTCTTTTCAAGTCAAACAAGAGCCCAAAGTGTCTATTTTAAA
>CM065391.1:7882500-7967500 GCA_033060915.1 Euryodendron excelsum | reverse complement strand
GTTCCCTTACGCTGATCACTAACCAATAATGGCGCCATCTCGGGGAGTAGGCCTAGGTTTGAAGATCCGGCAACTGAGCCCTCTTAGGAAGCATTAGTAAACCTCCAACCTCATGCTCATGTAGAAACGATGCATAGCCGAATCTCTGCCAAATTTAAGACACGCACGTCAATTTCAAAACAATGGATGAAAAGGTAACCGCTTTACTTCCCTTTATTCTTATCTATTCTTGCCTGTATAAATGTTGATACATGCATGTTTACTATTGCACTCTCTTTTCTTATACTCTTGCATACTTGTACATGCATTCAATACTCCATTTTAAGACAAGAGTTCCAAAGTAACTTGAGTCACTGCATTCTCATACATATGATCAAGCTAAAGAGAGTGACACCAAGCTCACTCTCCCTTACATAAAACCTACTAAAATCCTTAGGGTTCCCACATAACCCTAAGGGCTCCTAGCAAGCATCTCAAGTCATTCCATGAAGAGGGGTCTCAATCCTTCTATGCTCATGGAGATAGGATTGCCAAAAAAGACAAAGGGCAACCTGCAAAGCAAGGTCGATGACCTCTCAAAATCAACAAAAGGCACATCCAAGGACTCAAAAGTATTTTAGGATGCTCCTTTGTGAAAATAAATAGGTAGAGGTCCCAAGAAAAATGTTCCCCTTCCCCCCTATTAAATGTACTCTGATTTTCCTATATTCAAACTCAAAGTCCAATGTACTCTTCTATTTTCTGCAAATGAATGTATGAATGAATGAATGTTCTTAATCGATGGTAAAGTATCTACATACAGGGCCATACCCCCTATCTCCAAAGCCAAATGCATCATGTTTAGTCTCCCTCTCGAGAAGGGACACCTCTAAGGCATGCATCACATAAAGTTTTCTAAATATCAAACACTAATGTGTGGCTTGTGTTCTTGTTTTCACTTCATCTTTCCAGACAAGAGAAATGGTGCTGGCTTAACCTCTTCCATCCTGGTAAAACCATGATTCATAAACTGTAAAAGAGAATACTGCTTGAAAGTAAGAACTCTAGCAGAGGCACTTCACATAGTCCATCAGTTATAATTCCAAAAAGGATGGCTTATGTCTTAAAGGGGCCAGAGTGCCAAGACCACACCTTCCTCGCCATACAACCTTACCAATTTGACATAAACCTGACTGTCAAAACTCTCCCATATCCCCCTCATTACCACCTTATTCTCACTCTTTTGCCCAAATCCGAACCTATATTTGCCATGGCTGGGTTCAAACCCCAAACCGACATCTAGAGAGCCATGCGGCCTCTGCCGCCCTTGGTTTCACCAAAGAAGCCAACTATACCCACCACCCTACCCATCCTCACAAATCTTTCACTTGTAGTAGTCCCTTTGCCCGTACACCTAAAGGTAACTCTTCCTATCATGACTTAATTGCCAATATTTAGTCTCTATAATGTCCCGTGGAATTATCCCCCTGAGAAAGCCCAAATCACTGAAAAGCCCGTAGCGAAAATAGGAGGGATGACCCGGTCAAGGCGACTTTACACCTCTGCTGAAGTAGAAAGAAGGAGGAAAGGGAAAGACAAAGAAGAAGAAAACTCTAACATACCAACATATCAAGAGATACCAGAATTTATCAAAGCTCTGGAAAAGTTGACTACGACATCATGGAATAACTCACAAAAGTCCTAGCCTATATCTCCATGTGAGGCTTGCTACTCACTTCTGAGGTACACATGGAGGCTTTTCTTAGGATCCTCCAAGATGCCCATGTGCTTGAAAACTTCACACCGGATAACTTGCATAATATGGTGAGCCTCATCATAGCCTTAAATATCATTACTTTATCTGATAATGAAATTCCTGTTGATGGGACGGGCACACCCGTGCCTTACATGTGGCTGTAAAAACAAGGGAAAAGATGATGTCCAAAGTATTAATAGACAATGGATCAGCTTTAAACATTTGTCTGTATTTCACTCTAGAAAGGCTTGGAATGGATAAAACCTATTTGAATAATAACAACACGGTCATCCGCGCCTTTGATGGCTCCCAGAAAGAAACCATGGGGGAAATTGAAATGCTAATCGAGATAGGACCTATAACCTTCACAATCAAATTTCAAGTCTTGCACATTCTGCCTATTTACAACTTGTTGTTAGGGCGACCCTGGATTCACTGGGCGGGCGCAATCCCTTTTAGCCTTCATCAAAAATTCAAGTTCATCATAGGTTCCAAATTGATCTCTATTTTCATTTAAAAGGAGTTTAGAGTATACAAAGCTGACACCGTCTCACCTGACACAGAATCGGCCTCCTCTTGTATCCAATCATTTGAATATGTCACTGTCATACAGAAAGAAGATCAAGTAGGGCCAAAGTATTCTCAGAATTCACAGATAATAACTCACTACTTCAAAGCAAAATGTTTTCATCCAGGTAAAGGCTTAGGGAAGAACTTACAGGGAAAGCCCAAAATCGTAGAAACACCATCAGTCGAACCCACCTGTGGGCTGGGGTACAAGCATACCGGAAAAGAGAAGAGAGAAGTAGCCAAGAAGAAAAGGAAAATTCAAGATGGGTCCATTCAAGCAATTCTCCCAAGCGAGAAACTTTATAAATGGGCCAGTAAGGACATCATGTGCACTGGCAAGTTTTGGTACAGAACTCGCTAAAGAAAATCCCAAAGCACCAGACTCGCCATAAGCAAATCCTGTCTTCATAAACTACTTATTTTGGCTGTTAATTCAGCTAATTATATCAGATATATCAAATCAATGGAAAAGTACTCTTTTTGTTTGATTCATTTGTGCATTATTTTCCATGTCAGGGGCCCTCGTATCCAACACCTTGCTTAACTATTCCAGAGAATGCCAAACATGATAAACAATGACTTTGACACTAAATTTGATTATCAGCAATTGAGAATTGAACTGGATGTGAACCATACAGGTGAAATACTTGAGAAAATTTGGGAGCAAGTAGAAAGACATGAGAACTGTAGCACTACAAACATTGAAGAAACAGAAACAGTTAACTTGGGGAATAAAGGGGATTCGAATGAACTCAAAATCGACATAGAGTTAGATTAGTGGCAGCACAAATAGGGTTATATGTGTACCTAGATGTTTTTTCCTGGTTTTATCAGGACATGCCTAGGCTAGACGAATCCATCATTGAACATGGGTTACCCTTGGACCCACAGATGAAACCTTTCAAAAAAAAGTTAAGGAGACTCAAGCTAGAGTGGAGTCTGAAGGTCAAATAAGAGGTTATCAAACAATTCTAAGTAGGATTTTTGCAAGTAGTGGAATACCCCCAATGTCTAGCTAACATTGTCCCCGTTTCCAAGAAAGACGACAAAGTATAAATGTGTATTGATTTTCGGAACCTCAACAAGGCCAGTCCAAAGGATGATTTTCCTTTGCCACATATAGACCTGCTCATTAAAAACATAGCCGGTCATGAGATATTCTCCTTCATGGATGGCTTTTTTGTATATAACCAAATTAAGCTTACCGAAGAAGACCAAAAAAAGACCGCCTTTATTACCCTTTGGGGAGTATATTGTTAAAAAGTTATGCTATTTAGGTTTCGCAATGCAAGGGCAACTTACTAAAAGGCTATGATAACCTTTTTCCATGATATGATGCATCAAGAGGTGAAAGTTTATGTAGACGACATGATTGTTAAATCTAAATAATGGGAAGACCACCTACTCAACTTATGGAAGGTGTTTGACCGGCTTCGCAAATACCAACTCAAGCTAAATCCTATCAAGTGTGCGTTCGGGGTATCCTCAAGAAAATTGCTAGGATTCATAGTCAATGAAAAGGGGATAAAGATTAATCCTGCCAAAGTCAAGTCCATTGTTGAAATGCCAACCCCTAGAGGGGAAAAATAGATTCTATCCTTCTTGAAAAAATTAAACTTTATTAGTAGGTTCATCGCTCAAATGACTCATCTCTGTGAGCCAGTTTTCAAACTCCTCAAGAAAGATATTATGAAAGAATGGGATGATAATTGTCAGATAGTTTTCGAAAGAATCAAAGAATACCTCTAGAATCCTCTAATCTTAGTGGCACCTACCCCGAGGCTCCCTTTGTTGATGTACATGTCGGTTCTAGATACTTTCATGGGTTGTGTTTTGGAGCAGCATGATGAAACAGGGAGAAATGAGCAATCCATTTATTACTTTAGTAAGAAGTTCCTACTATACGAAGTAAAGTACTCTAATCTTGAAAAAACTTGTTGTGCGCTAGCCTGGTCAGCCCATAGACTTCGGTATTATATGCTTTATCATACCACTTTCCTGATCTCCCAAATAGAGCCAATCAAGTATATTTTCGAGAAACCAATCTTGTCCAGCAGAATCACATGATGGCACATGATCCTATCAAAATTTGACATTGTATTCACTACCCGTAAAGCAGTCAAGGGGCAGGTTATAGTTGATTACCTGGCCGAGAACCCTATCAATGATTATTAATCCATGGAGCTTCGATTCCTGGATAAGGATATCCTATGCATCGAAGATGTAACTAAGGGGCCAATGGAAACTGGATGGATGATGTATTTTGACGGAGCTTCTAATAAAAAGGGGGCAGGAATTGAAGCAGTAGTAATATCAGAAGCGGGCAGTCATTACCCCATTATGGTTAAATTACAACTAGAACCTTGCACCAATAATATTGCTAAGTATGAGGCTTGCATTCTTGGATTAAGGCTAGCATTGGAGAAGAAGATGAATGAACTGGCTATCTTCGAAGATTCTGATCTCGTTATTCAACAATCCAAAGAGTTTGACTAAACTCGAGATGCCAAACTCTTCCCGTATCACCAACAAATCAAAGATTTGTGTCAATTGTTCAGAAGCATAGACTTTCATCATATACCTCGAATAGAGAATAATTTTGCCGATGCACTAGCTACTCTAGCCATAGCAATCAAGGTCGATAAGGGCACAGAATTACCTCATCTCCAGATTTTTACCAGAGACACCCCCTACTATTACTTTCACATAATAGCTGAGCCCGATGGGCAACCATGGTTTTATAATATTCAAAGATACATCCAAGCAAGGGCATTCCCTGATGCGGCCTCTCATCAAGATAAGAAGATCATTTGCAGTTTGGCAGGATATTATTTTATGGCTAGAAATGGGATTTTCAAGAGATCATTGTTCGACCCACTGAAATGCGTAAATGCCGTCGAAGCCAAAACCATCATGGAGGAGATACATAAGGGGGTTTATAGTCCTCACATGAACTGCCATACACCTGTCGATAAAATCTTCCAAATAGGGTATTACTGGACAATAATGGAGTCAGACTACACTAAATATGTTCTTCGATGTCATAAATGCCAAATACATAGGGAAAAAATTAAAGCACCACACACAGAACTCCATTCCATTTTGGCCTTATGGCCTTTCTCAATATGGGGGATAGATATGATCGGCCTAATTACTCCTAAAGCCTCCAATGGTCATCGATTCATCCTAGTCACTATCAATTACTTCACTAAATGGGTGGAAGTAGTCTCCTATGCTCACGTCACCAAGAAGGTCGTAGAGACGTTCATAAAGAACCACATCATTTGCCTATATGGGATTACTGAATCACTTATCACCGATAATGCCTCGAACTTAAACAATGAACTGATGTCAAAATTGTGCCAAGGGTTCTGCATCACCCATCGACATTTAGCCACTTACTGCCCCCAGATACATGGAGTAGTGGAGGCAGCTAACAAAAACATCAAGAGAATATTCTAAAAAATGATTGACAACTACAGAGACTGGCATAAGAAGCTCCCCTTTGCACTAATGGCTTACCGAACCACTATAAGGGTTTTTATTGGAGGTACCCCCTTTGAATTGGTTTATGGCACAAAAGCAGTCATCCTTATTGAGGTTGAGATTCCTTCATTGAGAATCTTAATGAAAACCAAATTAGATGAAGCCGAATGGATCAAAGAATGATACACTCAACTATGCCTGCTGGACGAAAAGTGATTGGCCACAGCTTACCATGCTTAGTGCTACAAGAGACGAATGGTTGGGGAATTTGACAAGAAAGTGTGGTTACGATCATTCCAACTGGGAGATTTAATATTGAAAAAGATATTCCCCCACCAAGAGGCAGCATAGGGGAAGTTCAATTCAAACTACGAGGGGCCATTCCTAGTTAAGAAAGTCTTGTCTAAAGGAGCTCTTATTTTGGAGGAAATGGATGGCCGTGAAGCCCATTGAACTCTGCTACTATCAAATGATACTATATATGATACTATATATGATTCCAAAAGTTGGATTCCCGTTTTCTGTTTGGGAAGCAATGAAATTTACTTTTCTTAATCTCTATTGATCAATAGAGCGTGGTCGGAATCTTGGTAGCAAAGCTCTATTGACTAAGCAATTTAAAATTGAAATGAAGAGAGGCTTCCATTCTCACTGCCATACAATCAAAAGCAACCCTTGTTAAACCCCTTTTGAGAAAGTTATTTTCTCCCCCCCCAAAAAAAAAAAAGCCCTTAACCTAGTGATCACCAGCCATAGTGGGTTAAAGTAAAGCATTAATAGAAAGGAAAGGAATTGTAGAAGTATCCACCCCAAAGCAAAAAAAAAAAATACACAGCTTGCAATGGTAAAACATAAAAAAATAGAAGCACAGGGGTAAAAAAGCAAAGTGCTAGTTGACCAAAATTATTAATGATGATCATAAGTATTAAAGCCCAAGTAGAGTGATAGGTTAGAGTCCCCCTCTTTTCTTTCCAAGTAAAATCCCACATCACCAACCCTAATAAAAAATCCTCTCTTATCAAGATTGAATTGCTTAGTCCAGATGAGCTTGCCGAAATATGGCCCTGTCAAAGGAAGCTAGGAGATGTCTCAAACATTATTCAGAAGCTTCTTAACAAAAACCAAAAACTTGGCTAAACACATAGAGGGAGAAGAGAGAAAAAAGCACATTCTCGAGGATGAGGTGAAAACCTGAAAGGGCGCTGTAGGTAAAAAGGTAGGGTTGTGGTAAGATACAAAACTGTCAACCTTGGTGAAAACCTGCAAAGTAGCCTTGTTGCAAAACTGATAGATTTGGGACTGGTGAAAACCCACATGGGCGCTAGTAGAAAAAATAACCAAAAAAAATCATAAGTAAGTCAAAGCACAGACATTCCTAGAAATCACAGGTAGAAGAAAACAGTGGATAAGTCAAAAGATGTCTTGAAAAGTATTCTTTGGGTTAGCCTAGCTATGGTTAAGGAAGTAGAGAGTCCTCTCCTGGGACAATAAGTCAATCAAAGCATCAAACAACAAGGAGTAATTTCCATCTAATGTTCTCAAACATATTTTTTTACTAACTATACAGGGAGAGCATCTCAGTCATGTAAAAGGTTATAGATCCATATGGTAAAAAAAGAAAAAGGATACTAAGATGAAATATATCTTTCTACAAATGTAGGTATCAAAAATTTTAAAAACAGATCAAGAGTGAGGAGAAAAAATGTAACGCTCCCCATCATTATCATCAAAAGAATCTACCAAGGTAGGGTCCATCGACTCGATGCCCACATCATCAATAATAGGAGCACTAGAGGAGGTCCCCGCCACCACTAAACCAAGCTTGCCTCGCTTATAATCTGCACACCTAGCCAAGAGCACATCCCTCTCTTGAGTAAAAGACTCCACGGTCTCCCTCAGAGACCAAACATTAGCACTATCATCCTCCGGAGTAGTAGAAATGTCTGGGGCACCCTTAGATCGCTTCTATCTTCAAGAAGTACTCAAGAGCAGACTATCCTGTATCGACAAGGCCACCGACAGCCGTATCTCTAGAGAAGCCACCTCAGTATCCCTGGACCTCAATCGATCCTGTAATCTCTGTATCAGTCTTTGGTTCTTTTGCTGATGACAGCACCCCTGAATAACCATAGCTGTCAAGAAGTTTGTATATCTTATAGGGGTTAGAGGTGTCTCAAGAAGCAAATCCCTAACCCTACTAGATCCCAACACATACCAGCGAAACCAGTAGCGGTAATTCTCTGTCTCGGTGGGCTCGTGAGAAAATGGTCTGTCATCATCCACGTGAGGAAGCAAGGACCTCCACATGCCCGTAATTCTCTCGACCAATGCTCTTAGGATTACTGCCCCAAAGTCCAAACTAAACTCAGTTGCCGATACCAGATAAGGGATATCCTGACTCCTACCAAACTACCACAAGACTCGGATCTGCCAGAGGCCTAAAAGCCCCCTCAAAGGTGTAAGCATCCCATTTTTGACCACTTGGCAGTCTACACTCTGTCCAGACTTGTTTTCAAGTCATTGTGGGCATATTCCTATCGAATCCAATTCTCTAGGTCCAAATTCCGTCTTTCTATTACTTCGCGGGCCTGTCAGGCCCAAATAGAGGCAAAATGACTAAAATGCCCTTAGGGGACATTGTCCTTTCCAGAACCTTTCCAATCCCACTCTCGAGACAGTTTATTCCTCGAGACGGTTCCAATCTAGGCACGTGTCTTCGGAGATGATAAGTCCCCTTTCCAATCCCACTCTCGAGATAGTTTATTCCTCGAGACGGTTCTAATCTAGTACGTCTCTTCGGAGACGATAAGTCCCCTTTCCAATCCCACTATCGAGACAGTTTATTCCTGAAGACGGTTCCAATCCAGGCACGTCTCTTCGGAGATGATAAGTCCCCTTTCCCACTCTCGGGATAGTTTATTCCTCGAGACGGTTCCAATCTAGGCACGTCTCTTCGGAGACGGTAAGACTCCTTTCCAATCCCACTCTCGAGACAGTTTATTCCTCGAGACGGTTCCAATCCAGGGGCGTCTCTTTTCGGAGACGGTAAGACCCCTTTCCAATCCCTCTCTCGAGACAGTTTATTCCTCGAGACGGTCCGAGTAGCGAAAGTACTCACAAAACCATTAGAGTAGCGGAAATACTCACAAAACCGTTAGAGTAGCGGAAATAATCACAAATAGGTCGATATAGGGAATTGGTAACAAACCCCTGTGTCACGACGACCGCCGTTAGAGTGGCGGAAACACTTAAAACCCAGGTCAACACCAGTGTTTGTTAACCCACTTTGGTGAAAAATGACCAAATTGTCCCTTGGACCTTTTTCGAGACTTTTCGGTTAAGATGACCATTTTGCCCCTAGGCGTCCGAATGCCCCGGGAACCACACCGGCTCTGGGTATCAAGCCAGTAACCCTCTGAGAATACTTTTTATAGTATTCTCAACCTTCCTTTACCTTTCCGGATTATTCCGAGTCAGTTCCGGCTAACCCGGTACAAAATGACCGTTTTACCCCTAGAGGGTCGGTCTCCTTCTTCGACCACACCGGCTCTGGGTATCAAACCGGTAATGACCCGAGAATACTTTTTTATAGTGTTCTCAACCTTCCTTTACCTTTCCAGACCATTCCGAGTTAGTTTCGGCAAACTCGGTGCAAAATGACCGTTTTGCCCCTGGTAGGCCGGTCTCCTTTTCCGACCACGCCGACTCTGGGAATCAAACCGGCAGCCTCCGGGAACATTCTGAATAAGGTTTCTAGATCCCAAGTCTTCTTTTAGGACAATCCGAGTTTGCCCTAGCAGCTTCCCGGTCCGATTGACCATTTTGCCCCTAAGGGCCCGGTCAACCTTTCTGACACATCTTGTCCTCGCTTTTCCAGTCAAATACCTCCAGGACACTATTTTAAGTGTTCCTGCTCCTTTTCGGCCTTCCGGGTAATTCCCGGATCCTCCAAATCATTCTCGGACTTTCCGGAGTCACTCCTAGTGAAGCCAGGCTAAAAATTGCAGGGTAGTCACTAGTACAGGCGCCCAAATCTAGTCAAAGATACGTTGCTTGCCGACCTTAATAGTTTCCTAATTGGCTGGCACCACTAGTAGTGGCGCCAAGCCAATATTTGGCCTGGCGCCACTTCTAGTGGCGCCAGAAGGAATTTTGGCTTGGCGCCACTGCAACAGGCGCCAGTGTATTCCTCCCTCTATAAATACAGAGCCTCATTCAGCGTGAAAGGTCTCTACAAACTTAACCTAAAAATCCTATATTTCTATATACAGAGCTCGAGCACCTCCAAAACCCTAGTTTAATTAGGTTCTCCAAACCCTAGCCACCCTATACAAACCCTAGCCTCCTATACACTTATGCACTCCCCTATACACTCATACACTAGCCTTCAACCCTCCTTCAAAGACTTGGAGAGCTGCCATCTAAAGCTTGAAGACAACTCTTGAAGACTGAAGGTGAAGATCAAGACGAAGATCGAAGACCGAAGACTGCATGGCGCGCAAAATAAACAAGACATACGGTAGGTTCCCTATTTAAATTTCCGCACTTTCCCCTCTCTCTTCTCTCTCCTAACCCACTTGGATTTTCTCTATTTTAATCCCCCATCTCTTTCCCTCCCTTTCTTTGCATGCTTGAAACAAGGGGATTCCCGGTCCATGTGTAGGATTGGACTATTGGAGAGTCACCGTGTCGGGGGCTTTCTTCTAGTCTAACCAAAGACCACGTGGGTCCGGCCCCCTTGATTATGTGAAGCCTTAACCTTGTATGTTCACGACCCCAAATTGCATTGTGCATATCATAATATTGCATTTTTCAAAATCCATTTTCAAAGCTGTTTTTCAAAACGTTTTCAAACTTGTTTTCAAAATTGCATCGAAATCTCTTTTTCAAAAACTTGTTTTCAAAATCACAATTCTAGGGTGATTCTAGACTTTCCATGGCTAGGGTTGCTTTAGGAAAGTGTTACATTAAAAGTGACCTTTTTGGTCTATATTTTCAAATCTTATTGTTTTCCAAAACCACTTTCTTAAAGTGGTTCTAGCCCTCATATGGCTAGAATCGCTTTAGGAAAGTGAGACGTTTTCATAGCTTCTAAAAACTCTCTTTTCAAAAAGTCTTTCTTCCTAAAAATATCTTTTCAACATACTTTCCTAAAACCCTCCTCTCCAAAATTGTTTTCTAAAAACTCCCTTCCAAAATCTATTTTTCAAAACTTCCTTTTTCCACTCCTTTCCAAAAACTCTTTCTCCTCAAAATTCGCTTTTTAAAAAACACTCCCTAGATTCACCTTCCTAAAAACTCTCTCCAAAAACCTTTCTAAAAAACTCTCTTTCCAGAGTCTTCCTTCTAGAAACTTCCTCTCTAGGATTTTCCTTCTAAAATCCACGTTTCTAAAAACACACTTTCCAAAACTCCTTCTCTTTAAAATCTTTTTCCAAAAACTCCCTCTTCAAATTCACTTTCCAAAAATTCCTCCCTAGGATTCCCTTCTAGAAAACCTTCGTTTCCAAAAATGCACTTTCCAAGAAACTCTTTTCTTAGACCCAAATCAAGCCTTAGAGCCCACAATTAGGAAACCCTAATTTTCTTTCCAAAAACATGATTTTCAAACTTTGCCCCAAACCTAGGTTTCCAAAACCTCTAGTTTTCACATCCAAACTATACATGTTTCCAAAACCTCTTTTCTACGTCAAAACTATAATTTTCCAAATCTAGGGTTTCTAGAATCTCCTTGTCCAAATCCTTGCCAAGTCCTATCTTCCCTTTAGGAAACCAAATCTAATCCTCCGTTTTTGAGAAACAAAATCAAACCTTTGCTTTTAGAAACCAAATCCAATCCTTTCCTAATCCGTACCTTTCTTAATTCAATTCCTTCCTAAAGCATAAGTTTCCTAAATTTTAACTTTAAATCTTTCCCTAAATTTTAAAATCCAACTCTTTCCTAATTCAAATCCTTCCTAATCTTTCGCTTTCCTAAATCTTAAGTTTCCAAACTTGAACATAAAAATCTTTCCTAAGTTTTAAAACTCAACTTTCAAATCTTTCCTAATTCAACCCTTTCCTAATTTCAAGACTTTCTAAAATTCAAACTCTAAAACTTTCTAAATCTTAAACTTTCTAAATTTCAAATCTTTCTGAAATCAAAACTTTCTAAATCTGAAGTTTTCTCAAGTTAAATCTTTCTAAACTTCTAAACCTTCTAAATTCTAAACTTTTCAAAACTTCAAAATCTTTCTAAATCCAAGGCTTTTCTAAACTCAAAACTTTTTTAATTCAAACATTTCCTAAACTGAAAACTTTCCTTTTTCAAACCTTTCCTAAAACGAAACTTTCTTATTTTCAAAACTTTCTTGTTTTCAAAGCTTTCCAAATTCAAAACTTCCCTTTTTCAAAACATTACAAAATTCAAAACTTTCTTAACTTGAAACTTTCCAAATTCTAAGCCTTTCTTAAACTAAACTTTTTCTAATTCAAAACATTTCTAAATTCAAAACTCTTCGATTTTCAAAACTTTCATAATTTGGGAACTTTCCTAATCTTAAAACCTTTCCTTTTTCGAAAACTTCCTAAACTCGAAACTTCTCAATTTTCAAAACTTCCCTATTTCAAAAAATTTCCTAATTTGAAAACTTTCCTAATTCGAAACTTTCTTAATTCAAAACTTTCCTAAAGTTGAAACATTCCAAATTCAAAGCTTTCCTAAGTTGAAACTTTCCTAATTCTAAAACCTTCCTAAATCGAACCTTTCCTAATTCAAACATTTCTTAAATCCAATCTTCCCTAATTTCCTAAACCTTCCAAGTCAAGTCAAATGTTTTCTAAGTCTCTTCTCTTTCTTAAGTCTAGATTTCCTAAAACCAAGTCTTTCCAAAATCAATCTTTCCAAAGTAAGTCCAATCTTCTCAAATTCAATCTCCTCTTCTAATCTCAAATCAAATCCAGTTTTCAATTCAATCTCTTTCTTCTAATCCAATTTCTCTCTTCAAATCAATCTCTTTTCAATCGGACTCTGGTCCGAACTACGACTGACCTGATTCCCCCAAAGGGATACGTAGGTAACCTTCATAGGTGCGGTCACAACACTTTTCAAACTTTCAATTCCACCCTCATGGGTGTGGTTTCCAAAATCTTTCCAAATCCGAAATTCCAATCTATTTTCAAAATTCCAATTTCAAAATTTCTATTTTCAAATTTCTACTTTCAATTTTCAAACTTTCCAATTTCAATTCTATCTCTTCAAATCAAATCAATTTCTTTTCAAATCTATTTTTCAATTCTCTTATTTTGCACTTGCATATCATGCATCATGTTAGTTTCTTTTTAAACATTGTTTTTCAAAATGGATAGGATTGACCAATAGTTAGTTGAAGACTCTCATAGGTGAATCTAGGGTAGATTGACATGTAGGTACTGAAAGGGCGGGATAGGATGATAGCTCAGTGCGTCTTCCCTACACGTAACCAACCTCTGAACCTAGAATCACTGATTTCAAAGACCAAAAGGAGTTATTTTTCAAAAAAGGGCTAAATGCTTTCCAAAGGTTGTCAAACAACCTGTTTTCCTAAAAAACCCTCTCTTGAGGAGATATTTTCAAAATCGTTTTTCAAAAACCCTAAGTGTAGTCTTCGGATTATTCTTAGTTTTTAGGTGACCTAACTTACCTTAATCAAGTTAGGTGGCGACTCCGAATCTTTTTCAAAAGCCCTTTATTCTAATCAAATTTTCAATTCAAACCTAGTCGCACTTATTCTTTTAGGAGGGTGAGTTCTAACGAGAGAGTACAGCATTTTTTCCGCTTGGGTGAGTATTCCTCGAGTGAGAAAAATCTGGGCGCGACAAGAGGTTGACTCTCTCAAGCAATACCTGCCAATCAATCCCGTATACCACCTGACTCTGTCAAACCTCCTGCCTTGAAGATAGGCAGCCCATGCCCTCGCAATCTGTGGAAATCTTTCGCCATACATGATAAATCTTTAGGACCATACCAGAAAAAGTATGTGGTCAAGCTCAGGATACCATGTATACTGAAACAAAGGAGTGGTGAACAAATGCCTAATCACCCGAAGCTGGAAAAGTGTGGCACATCCCTGAAAAAGAACATCAACACCCTGCTGGAGTCGAGAAAAACTAATATATGTCTCCCCCACAACCATAAGAGCATATGATTGCCCAATCCTCAGAAGAATGCCAATCACCTGGAGAGCTACCATGCCCGTCACAAGCTCACAACAAGAAAATAGAAACTCCGTAGGAACATAAGGGAATTGGGGTAGAAGGCCAAAAGTAAAAATCACCCATCAGAGCCCAAGCTGACTCGAGAGAACCGAGATGTAATCGTCAGGAAAGGCAGGTCCCATAATGTCGGCCGAAGCATCCTAAAAACCAAGGAGAAAACTATACTCATGAGGAGTAAGAGTCAACTCATAGTCCGTGAAGCAAAATAGACACAAGTCTAGATGTTAGAAAGGAACTACTAACTTTATGAATCCTGGAATAAGCTACACTAATAGGAGTGAAGTAATATGACCACAAGATCGACAAAAGATGTCCTGCTCATCCGAAGGATACTCGTCATACCAAGCCCTCAGTCGACTTAAAATAGCATCGACTATCCTAAAAAGCAACTCAAGGTAAGGACATTAATATATAGTATGTGCAGTTCAAAAAAAAAAAAAGAGGTATAGGAAAAAAACAAAAATCCCGTTCCCTTACTCCCAATAGAGTCTATTCTATTAATCATTAGGTTTCTTAAACTTTTTCCTTCAAAAGTTTATCTTTAAATTTAATTCCTAAGGTTCTCAAACGTCGTTGTCCAAAGTTATTTCAAAATCAAAATCCAAGGTCAATTTCGAAATCAAAACTCGAAGTTTTATTCCAAGTCATTTTCAAAAGGTTTATAAACTTTTCATTCAAAAGTTTTATTCAAAAGTCCATTTCCAAAGGATTTTCTAAGTTTTTCCTTCAAAAATTTTTATTCTAAGATGCCCCCCAACCCCTACCCCCCGAGTTTCTCAGGTTCTTTTTTACCAAAAAGACCACACCTTCAAAGGTTTATCTCTTTTCCTTAAAAGAAAATCTCATTTCTAACTCTTTTCCATTTTTGAAAAATTTTGGCAGGGTCCTGTCTGTAAATAGTCCCTACAACACCCAAAATTCTGTAATAGAGCAAAAATTGTACGCCTCACGGTATCACAAGCACATCTCACGAACAAACACAAAACAATCTTGGCCCATTCTCAAGGTTTTCAAAATTTTCAAAAAAAATTCTATTTTAAAAAATCTAATGGTTTTCAAAAGGCTTGCAAATTCATTCAAAGTTACTCCAAGTATTTTCTAAAATATTTTCATATTTTTCTAAATATCAAATGCGAATAATTCAATCAATTTCTTAATTTTCTTTATTTTTCAAGCATTTTTCTATTTTTTGACAATTAAAAAATTTGAAAAATTTTAAAAAAATCACAGAACTTCATATGGCTATCCAACACATTTTTCTAATGCACACGGTGCAAAAATTTGACCTAAAAACGAAATACCCAAAACTATAGGAGTAAATTTCCAATTCCTGCAGGAAATTCTTTTTACATAAACATGCAAAACTGCTCAAACTCAATCAAACAGACATCAAAACTCAAAACAACATCACCAAAATGTTCAAAGCACATCAAAATGTCAATTTTGACTATTTACACAACTCAAACGTAGTTTTACATATCAAGATCAACACAAAATAAAACCTCACCTTTTGGAGTTCTCCAACAAAATCTTCTTTTCTGACAACAGTGACTATGTCTAGAAACTCTTTGGTGTCCCCTAAACTCACTCCTTCAATGCCCAATGGTCCCTCCTTGTACAAACTTCGAAAAAAGCTTTCAAAAACCAAAAATTCGACTAAACCCGCCAACCCCGAATGAGGGGTTGTTTTAGTTTTAAAACTCCAGGCCAGTGGCGTTAAGGAAATTTTATGCATGGCACCACTCCTAGTGGTGCCAAAGGTCAGTTCTGGGCAAGTTTTGCCTTTTGCAAGCCACAATCCAATTTTAAATGCCCCACTGGGCCAATCTGTTATTTTCAAGCTTCATTCATCAAAACTTCCAATTTTGATCTCTCTGATCACCTCGCGGTCAATATAGGATCTTTACTTTATCCTTTTCTACCTTCGACAAGCAAGGACAAAAAAAGGGGCAGCTGTAAGCACCCCGTTTTTGCCTGCTCGGAAACCTTCGACTTGACCAGACTCACATTCAAACCGACACAGACATGTTCAAGCCTAAATTGACTTTCCAGACTCAATCAAGTCAATTAACCACTTCATGGGCCCACCAGACTTAATCAAGGTAAAATTGAACAAAATGCTCTTGAGGCATTGCTTGGTCCAATTCTAGTTGGCGCGTCTTCTTAAAGATGGTAAGTTCATATTTTAACTTCTAATCTAGTTCCAATTCTAGTTTAGATTAGTCAAACTCAATTGGACATGTCTTTTGAGAAAGCTAATCCCTTAGACGGTAAGTCCATCCAGCATAACGTGTTTACCGAGAAAGCACAAAATCCCTCAAAACAATAAGTCCCTTCACACCCGTCAACTAGGACGAAACCCAAGTCCCATAGATGGTAAAGCGGTTCACTTCTAGCGCCTGCTAGCCTGCCAACATAGAATATTTGCTGTTCAGCATGTCTTTTAAAAAAATTAATCCCTTAAGCGGTAAGACTATCTAGCAATTTCTGAGATCAGACAGTCTCCGGAATAAACGCACACCGTCAGAGTGACGAAAACATTCACAAACATCACAACCATCAGAGTGGCGGAAACACTCGAAAACAAGTCGACATCGAAAATGCAAACAAACCCCCTATATCATGGGATCGAACACGCGTCTTAGCTGTGACACGTTTACCAGAGGATGGGATATCTCTAGAAACCAACTCGTTACACACCGTCAGAGTAATGAAAACACTCAAAAGCCAAGTCAATACCAATGCCTTCTAGCCCATTCTAATAAAAAATGACCAAATTATTCTTTGGGCCCCATTGAAACGCTTCTCGAGAAAGTACCTGAGACCTCATAGCAGTAATTACACCCTTCCAAGATTGTCCCGAAGATAATCTAGCACGTTCTATTGCCTTTTAGTCACTTCTGGATTGATTCCAAGAGCATCCGATCAAAATGACCATTTTGTTTCTAGGCATCCAATTGCCTCTAGGAGTCACACCGACTCTGGGTATCAAACCAGTTACCTTCCAAAGATCCTTCTAATAGTACTCCTAACCTTCTAGAGCCTTTTCGGACCATTCTAAGTCCATTTTGGTAAACTAGTGTGAAATGACTGTTTTGCCCCTAGTGGGCCGGTTGTATTTTTCAACCACACCTGCTCTAGGTATCAGTCCAGTAATCCCTAGGAATACTCTCAATAGTATTTCCAACCTTCAAGTATTCTCTTGGATGACTCTGAGTTGATCCTAGTAGTCCTCTAGTTCAAATGACTGTTTTGCTCCTGGTGGGTCAGTCACCCTTTTCAACTACTCTGGCACTGGTTCTCAAGCCGTTTACCTCTGGGATACTCTTTTTTAGGGTTTTCATCCATTCTGGACCGAGTTGGGTTACTCGAAACTTTTCGGATCATTCTCAAACTTTTTAGAGTCACTCCTAATAAAACCATGCAAAAAATTACATGGTAGTCACTAGGACAGTTGTCCAAATCTTCTGCCTTGCATCACAAGGGTCAAAGATCTGTCTCTTGCTGCCTCAAAAGTTTTCCAAAGAGATTAGTGCCATTACTAGTGGTGCCAAGCCTAAAAATAGCATGGCGCCATTGTAACAGGCGCCAAACCTCATTCTAGCTGCCTATAAATGCAGGCCACCCCTTATGTATTCTGGGTCCATAAAATACTCCATAGACTCTATCTCACTGAAAATAGAGCTTGAATTCCCTCAAAACCCTAATCCTGTCAAGCCCTCTCAAACCCTAGCCTCCATACATTAAAACCCTAGCCTCCATGCAATCTATGCACTCAAATCCTTAACTCCAAACATCCATTGAAGGTCAAGTTCAGCCCTTGGAAGCTCTTGAAGATGAACTCAAAATCTAAGCAAAGTTCGCCAACAAAGCTTTAAAGTAAAGTAAAAGAGAAGGTAGGTTCCTAGTTAAATTATGCAATCCCCCTCTCTTTTTTCTCTCCCCTAACTCACTTGGGTTTTCTTCTATTTTAATCCCCATCTTCTATCTCCTCTTCTTGCAAGCTTGAAACAAGGGACCTCCCGGTTCATGCCTAGGAAGGTCTTGGAGAGAGTCACCGTGCCAGGGATTTTCTTTGAGGTCCCCTTAAGATGGTGTGGGTTCAGCCCCCTTGATTATCTGGTGAATCCTAACCTTCTATGTTCACATCCCTATGACATTGTAATTGTTATCTTCATGCATTGCATTCAATACCATGTTCAAGGGTGTTTCCAAAGTTGCATTAAAAGTTGCTTTCAAAATTTGCATTTAAAACCTTTTCCTTCAAAGTTGTTTTCAAAAACCACACTACTAGGATGATTCTAATCATTCCATGGCTAGGGTTATCTTAGGAAAGTGTTATATTCAATATGACTATCAAGGTCAAAATTTGAGTTTAAGTCTTAAATTGTTTTTCGAGAAATCACAATTCTAAGATGATTCTAGCCATTCCATAGTTGAAGTTGTTTTAGGAAAGTGTTACATTCAAAGAGACCACCAAAGTCCATATTAGGGTTTCAAACCCTAGTTGTTGTCAAAATCACCACCCTAGAATGATTCTAGTCTTCTCATAATTAGAATCGTTTTAGGAAAGTGAGATTTTTAAGAGACTTGCAAAAGTCTATATTCAAACCCCTTTCTAAATAGTTTTACAAATCTATTTCCTAAAATGTTTTCTCAAAGATCTACTCTCCAAAAACTCTTGGTCTTGAAGTCCAAGTCAAAACCCTAGTCTATGTTTAGGAAACCTTAATTTTCTCACACAAAATCATAAGTTTCCAAAACTATTTTCTAAATCAAATCAAAGATTTTCAAAACCATTTTCTACATAAAATCATAGATTTCCTATTTCAAAAGTCACATAAAGTGATAGATTTCTAAAACTAAAACTTTCCAATTTCAAATCAAATAAAATCTTTTCCAAATAAGAAACCAAAACAAATGATCTATTTTTGAAAATAAGATCCAATCTTTAATTTTAGGAAATAGAAATCAAATCTTTCCTAATTTCAATATTTCCTAATTCAAATCTTTCCTAATATCAAAACTTTCAAAAACAAAACTTTTCTTTTTCAATTGAAATCCAATCTTTCTAATTCAAATGCATTGTATAAACTCTTGGTCCTAGGGTTGCTTAAATCCCAAGTTATCTCAAACTTAGGTCAAATCGTTTCAAATTCGATGTTTTCTTAATTCAAACCTTTCCAAAATTGAATCTTTTCTAAAATGAAAACTTTTCTCATTTAGAACTTTCTTAATTTGAAACTTTTCAAAAATAAAGTTTTTCAAGTCTTAAATAAACTTTTCTATTTCAATTGCATGTTTAAACCCTAGGTCATCTAGACCCTAAGAGGCAAAAACCCTAGTACAACCATAACCCCAACTTAGGAAACTTCAACTTTTTTCTAATCCAAGATGGTTTTCAAACCCCAATTCAAGTAAAGATGATTTCAAAGTTAAATGCAATCTTTCTAAAATAATTTTAAGCTCTAATTCAAAGTCAATTTCAAATCTTCAAATCAAAGTTCAAATCCAACCATTTTCAAGTCAAACTTTCCAAAAGTCCCAAAGTCTCCTTTCAAGTCAAACGAGACCCCAAGGTGTCTATTTTCGATTGAACACCGAATCCGAACTAAGACTGACCTGATTCCCAATAAAGGAATATGTAGGCAACCTTCATGGGTGCGGTCATAATCTTTTTCAAAATTCTAATTCTATTTTTCAAAATCAATCTCTCTTCAAATTCTTTTCATGTACTTGCATATCATTGATCATATCATCCCTAAAGTGGTGGCTCAAAGTTCTTTCCAAAATTCTCAAAGTAGATATAATTGGACATTGGACAATTGAATATTCTAAATTAGTGAACCTAGGGTGGAAAAACATGTAGGTACCGCAAAGGTGGGATAGGTTGATAGCCTGGTGCATATTCCCTATACATAACCAACCTTTGAACTTAGAATCATTGTCTTCAAAGACCAAAATGGAGTTATATTAAAAAAGAGCTTAATTTTTTTCAAAGGTTGCCAAACAACTTGTTTTCTTTAAAAACCCTCTCTTGAGAAATTTTTTTAAAATCTTTTACAAAACCCTAAGTTTAATTTTCGGATTGTACTTAGTTTTAGGTGAGTTAGATCACCTTAACAAAGTCAGGTGATGACTCTAAATATTTTTCCAAAGGCTCTTATCGCACTTGTCTTTCTAAGGGGATGAGTTCTAATGAGAAAATAATGTGTATTTTCCACATATCATCTCGATGGTATGAAAAACTAGAGCGCAACAATCATGAAATATTAAATGAACAACACAAGTACTACCATCATACTCAGTTTTTCACCGCTATTATAATAATGTAAATTTAGTGAACTGAGTCGTCTCCCTGATAAACCTACCCTTCCTCGTATTAGGTGGAATCTGAACGGTAATAATTCTTATGACCATCGTATTGAAAATTGTTCCATTATAGTAGCTTGCTCGTAGGCATCTTGAATTCTTCATCTATTACAGCAGCTTGCCTTTTGGCATCTTGAATTCTCCATCTATTATAGCAGCCTGTTGTTACGCACCTTTCAAATGCTGATTTTTCTAATTACATGTGCTCACTCTGAGAGAAGTTTCTCAATTATGTTAAATTTTTCACTTCAATTTCAACAGTTTATCTGGGATGTGACTTAGTGTACTTAAAGAGGCACTCTGTTAATTATGATCTAATTCCATTTTATCATCTACATTTACTTCAATAAACGAATTATGCTGAGCACCACTCTGAAAGGTTGTTCAGCCCTTATATTAGTGTCGAAACATTGGTGTTAAGGTCTCAAGTCTATTGTATTTGTTTAAATAACTAAATAAATAAAAACAAAAAATAAGTCTAAATAGCAAAAGAGTAATGTTTTATGCTTTACCATCACAACATTTTAAAAGATTCTCAACTTCCCATTTGATGTATGGTTTCGAAAATAATAGGATGATAATCCAAGAGAATAATAGTATGATCCTTGAAGATCATGATATGATTTGGAGCCAACTAGGATATTAAATTATTGCTATATGCATTATTTCAAATAAAACTATTTTTTTCACTACTAGAAAAATTGCTATTTGCGATGGCTTGTTGCCATTGCAAAAGGGCCCTATACCGTCGCAAATACTCGTTTGCGATGGCTAAGCGACGGCATAGTAGGGGTCGGGAATGGAGAGGTGGCAAATAGTTTTAGTGACCACTGAGCGACGGTATTGGGCACTATTTGCGATGGTAAAGTCCCGTTGCAAATACTTGTCGCTGGATAAAAAATAATTGGGACAATTGATTCGTTGATGCTAAAAGGTTTTTTGCGACAGTTACCTCCCGTTGCTAATACTTTAGCCAACTATATTAGTGACGGTAGAATCTCATCGCGAAAAAAGATGAAACTGAGGATGTAGAGCTGAATCCTTTCCCACCTTTAGGGGCGGTTTAATGCCGTCGCTAATACTTTCTTTTTGAGAGAAAAACATTTCTATTTATTAATTTCTCTTTATTAATTATAGACTTACAAGATCGTTTGGTAGTTTCAGTACCGAAAAGGCTTGAAAAATACATTTTTTCTCAAAAACAAAGTAAGAAAAAAATGTCACAACTCTTAGATAGAAAGTCCGGCAACTGTGCTGTTTGCTCCCACACGTCACTCGTGCCTAAAACTTACTACGTGTCAATTTTGACGGACTTCCAAGGCCATTTGGTGATTTTAGTACTCAGACGGCTCAAAAAATACATTTTTTCTCAACAAAAAAAAAGTAAGAAAGAAAATGTCACAACTCTTAGATCAAGAGTCTGGCTACCGTGCTATTTATTCCCACATATCACTCATGTCTAGAGCTTGCTACGTGTCACGTTTGACGGACTTTCGAGGCCGTTTGGTAGGATTAGTACCCAAATGGCTTGGAAAATGCATTTTTCTAAAAAAAAAAAAGTTAAAAAAAAAGGTCAAAACTCTTAGATTGGGAGTTCGACAACCATGCCGTTTCTTTCCACATGCAACTCGTGCCTAGAACTTGCTACGTGTCATGTTTGACGGACTTCCGAGGCCGTTTGGTGGTTTTGGTACTGAAACAGCTCCAAAAACATGTTTTTCTAAAAAAAAGTAAGGAAAAAAATATCACAACTCTTAGACCGGGAGTCTGACAACCATGCCATTTGTTCTCACACGTCACTCATGCCTAAAACTTGCTACGTGTTAAGTTTGATGGATTTCTGAGGCCGTTTGGTGGTTTTAGTACCCAAATAGGCCAAAAAACATGTTTTTTTCAACAACTAAAAAAATGTAAAGAAAAAGAGAGGAAAAATGGTATAACATCATCAAGGTACCATAAGGATACCTGCTCTGGAGGTGGAGGCACTAAAGCCGAACGTCGCAATGAGGTCGAATGAGATGGTATAGCATCATCACCCATAAACTCATGCCATATCTGATGCCCGCTAGATGCATCCGGAACCTAAACGTCATGGTAACCTATATTACATCAATTTCGTCAAGTATATAATGTAATATTAAAGACATAATATATATATATATATATATATATATATAAGTTAATTTAAGGAATTAATCAATTGTACGGTGACCTCCCGGGTGGCATGTACAGATACAAGACCAGCCTTCATCAATTGCATGGTGACCTCTCAGGTAATCTCTTCTCTCAACTTCTGTCGTAGCTCATCTTTTAGATCCTCTCTCATTGTCATCCTAACTTGTCAGGTGATCTCTTCCACCACAGCGGGCTTTGTCTGAGGTTGTGATGGACGAACACGTTCCCCATAAACAGCATCCCGTAATATGCTCAGAGACAACTGCCAAACTTAAACAGAATAGTAATTAAACTAAGTGACAACCGTTAGTCTCTTTGAATTGAAGCATAAGAGAGAGAGAGAGAGAGACAGAGAGAGAGAGAGAGAGAGAGAGAGAGAGAGAGAGTATACAGAGTTGGCTCTTTGGAGTTTTTACATTTCAAAAACTTCAACCTTAAGAGATAGGAATTTTTCAGGAACCATTCATTTGAAGTACAGATCATCAGTCTTTATGCTTGCTTGTTGAGGAGTTCTAACACGCATGCTTAGGTTACCCACCAAAAAGACCAAAAAAAAAAAACCCATTAAAAGCATATAAAAAGACCTTTTGAAGTGTAGGTCATGAGTCTTTATGCTTGTTGACAAGTGCCTAACATGGATAGTTAAGTCACACAACAAAAAATAAATCAAGTTCTAACTTAGTCTAACACCCACCTTTCATTTACGTGAATTCTACCAGAGAAGTTTGACAATTAACTAAAATGAAGTCTGATGAATTCTACATGAGAAGTTTGAGTTTTAAATGAAATGAAGTCTTGCAGTGTTCTCTTGCACGTATAAAATCTAGAACATGCCTATTTCCAAATAAAATTAGTCAAAGAAGCTGAACCCTAGATGAAGTATCAGAGAATATGTGCATGCAACCAAAAGATAAATGAAAAATGAAGAATGGTTTTGCATGTTGTCATGACTAGATTTTTTGCACTCGAAGAATACACACACAAGCGGAAAAAATACTGTACTCTCTCGTTAGAACTCATCCCCCTAGAAGAATGAGTGCGACTAAGTTTGAATTAAAAATTGATTTGAATAAAGGGCTTTTGGAAAACATTTGGACTTGCTACCTAACTTGATTAAGGTGAGTTAGGTCACCTAAAAACTAAGCACAATCCGAAGACTACACTTAGGGTTTTTAAAAATGATTTTGAAAATACTTCCTCAAGAGAGGGTTTTTTAAGAAAACAGGTTGTTTGGCAACCTTTAAAAAACATTTAAGCCCTTTTTAGAAAAATAACTCCATTTTGGTCTTTCGAAAACAGTGATCTAAGGTTCGGAGGTTGGTTATGTGTAGGGAAAACGCACTAAGCCATCACCCTACCCCGCTCTTGCGGTACCTACATGTCTATTCACCCTAGATTCACCTATGAGAGTCTTCAACTAACAAATGTCCAATCCTATCCACTTTAGAAAAGAATTTTTGAAAAGAAATTTTACATGATGCATAATATGTAAATGTAACAAAAAGATTTAAAATAAATTTGAAAAGATAGATTTGAAATTAGAAAGTTTTAGAAATTGTAAATAGAGATTTGGAAATAGAAATTTGAAATTGGAAGTTTGAAAAAGGTTGTGACCGCACCCATAAGGGTTGCCTACGTATCCTTTTTGAGGAATCAAGTCGGTCGTAGTTCGGACAAGAGTCCGATAGAAAATAGAAAGTTTGATTGGAAAAAAAGATTTTGATTTGAAGAAGGATTTGATTTGAACTTAGAATAGAATATTGGAAATCAAAATTTGGAATTAGAAAGATTGGACTTTGATTTGGAAATATGGAACTTAGAAGAAAGGTTTGGACTTGTTTCGGAAGGATTGAGGTTTAAGAAAGATGTGACTCAAATGTTGGACTTGGAGGATTAGGAAAGTTGGAATTAGGAAAGATTCGAATTAGGGAAGTTTCAAAATAGGAAAGTGTCATTTTAGGAAAGGTCTGTTTTAGGAAAGTTTCATTTTAGGAAAGTTTTAGTTTAGGAAAGTTTCATTTTAGGAAAGTTTCGATTTGGAAATATTTTTAAATAGGAAAGTTTTAAAATAAGAAAGTTTTGAAAGTTGGAAAGATTTGAAAGTTAGAAAGTTTTGGATTTGGAAAGTTTTAACTTTAGGAAGTGTTTGAAAGTTTGAGTTTTAGAAAACACTCGAAGTTAGGAGAGGTTTAAGTTTAAGAAAGATTTGAAGATTTGAATTTGGAAAGTGGAAATTTGGAAAGGTATGGAATTAGGATAGGGTTGAATTAAGAAAGATTTGGAAGCTTAAAGTTTAAGGAAAGATTTAAAAGTTTAGGTTTTGAAAACTTAAGGTTTAGGAAAGTAGGAGATTAGGAAGGATTTGAATTAAGAAAGGTTTAGACTATGAAGGATTGAGATTCCTATTTCCTAAAACAAGGGATTGGATTTTGTTTTTAAAATAAGTGTTTTGATTTTGTTTCCAAAAACGGAGGATTAGATCTAGTTTCCTAAATGGGAAAATTAGATTTGGTTTCCTAAAGGGAGATTGGATTTGGAAAGATAATGTTTAGAAACCCTAGATTTGGAAGACTATAGTTTTAACATAGAAAAAGGGTTTTGAAAACTTATAATTTAGATGTAAAAAAGGAGATTTTGGAAACCTAAGTTTTAAGGCAAGATTGAAAATCATGTTTTTGATAAAGGAAATTAGGGTTTCCTAATTGTGGGTTCTAGGGTTTGACTTCGACTCTCAGAAAATAGATTTTTGAAAAGTGAGTTTTAGAAAGGGAGATTTTTTGAAGGAAATCCTAGAGAGAAGTTTTTAGACAGTGAATTTGAAAAGAGAGTTTTTGGAAGGGGATTTTTGGAAGGAGACTGTTGGAAAGAGTTTTTAGGAAAGAGATTTAGGGAGTGTTTTTAGAAAGTGAATTTTGAGGAGTGTTTTGGAAAGGAGTTTAAAAGGACGTTTTGAAAAATAGATTTTTGGAGGAAGTTTTTAGAAGGTAATTTTGAAAAGGAATTTTGGAGAGAGTTTTTAGAAAGCATGTTGAAAAAGGGAGTTTTTAGAAGCAATTCTAACAATAAGAAGGTTAGAACCACTCTAAGATAGTGGTTTTGAAAACAACAAGGATTTGAAAATATGGACCATATCGGTCACTTTAAATGTAATACTTTCCTAAAGCAACCCTAACCATGAAAAGGCTAGAATCACCCTAGGATTGTGATTTTGAAAACAAGTTTTGAAAAAGAAGGTTTTTATGCAAGTTTTGAAAATAAGTTTGAAAACGAATTTTGGAAGAATGCAAGATCATGATATGCACAATGTAAGTTGGGGTCGTGAACATACAAGGTTAAGGCTTCACCATAGAATCAAGGGGGTCGAACCCACATGGTCTCCGGTTAGACTAAAAGATAGCCCCCAACATGATGACCCTCCAATAGCCTAATCCTACATATGGACCGGGAAATCCCTTGTTTCAAGCATGCAAGAAAATGGGGATTAAAATAGAAAAAAACCTAAGTGGGTTCAGAGAGAGAAGAGAGAGGGGGAAGATGCGTAAACTTAAATAGAGAGCCTACCTTGTATCTTCTTTACTTTGCTTTGCTTTGCGCGCCTTGCTTCGGTCTTTGCTTCAGTCTTCGTCTTGATCTTCGAGAGTTTCAGTTTGCAGCACTTCAAGTCTTCAATGGAGGCTTTGGAGGCTATGTATGAGTGTATGAGAGTGTTTATGAGTGTATAGGAGGCTAGGATTTGTGTATGGAGGCTATGGTTCGGAAAACCTAAAGGAGAATAGGGCTTAGAGAGGCTACGAGCTTTGTGTATCGAAAAGTAGGGTTTTTAGACTGAGTTTACGGACCCCTTTCATGCTGGAGAAGGCTCTGTATTTATAAAGAGAAGAATGACCTAACACCTATTGCAATGGCGCCAGGCCAAAAAACCTTCTGGCCCCACCAGGCCCAATATTGGCTTGGCGCCACTTAGGAAAGTTTTAAGGTCGGCAAGCAACGTATCTTCAGAAGATTTGGGCACCTGTACTAGTAACTACCATGCAATTTTTGGCTTGGTTAAACTAGGAGTGGCTCCAGAAGGTCTGGGAAGGATTTAAGGGATCGAGAATGGCCCGGAAAGCCGAAAAGGGATAGGAACCCTTAGAATAGAGTCTCGGAGGTATTAAACTTGAAAAATGATGACAGGATGTGTTGGAAGGGTTGACCGGGCCATTAGGGGCAAAACGGTCAGCTGGATCGAAAAACTACCAGGATGGACTTGAAATGTCCCAGAAGAAGACTCGAGATTTGAAAACATTATTTAGAATGTCCCAGGAGGTTACTGGTTTGATACCCAGAGCCGGTGTGGTCGGAAAAAGCAACCGGCCCACTAGGGGCAAAACGGTCATTTTGCACCGAGTTTGCCAGAATTGACTCGGAATGATCCGAAAAGATAATGAAAGGTTGAGAATACTATGAGAAGCATTCTTGGGAGGTTACTGGTTTGATACCCAGAGCTGGTGTGGTCCCCAGGGCGTTCGGATGCCTAGGGGCAAGACGGTCATCTTGACCGAAAAGTTTCGGAATTGGCCCGAAACTAGCTAGAAGACACCTAATCATGCCGGATTGACTTTAAGACAATCTTGGAAGGGTAGAATTACCGTTCTGAGAACTTAGGTACTTTCTCGAGAAACATGCCGGAAAATGGCCCTAGGGGTAGTTTGGTCATTTTTCACCAGAGTGGGCTAGTAGGCACTGGTGTTGACCTAGGTTTTGAGTGTTTCTGCCACTCTGATAGCGGTCTCGTGATACAGGGGTTTGTTGGCAATTCCTTATATCGACCTGTTTGCGAGTACTTCTGCTACTCTGACGGTTGCGATGTTTACCAATATTTCTGTTACTCTGATGGTTTGCGATCATTCCCAAGACTGCTCGATCTCGGAAAGCTGCTAAATGGACTTAACGCCTAAGGAATCAACTTTCTCAAAAGGCATACCGAAATAGACATTTCTGCATTGGCAGGCTAGCAGTCGCCAAAAGTGGACTGTTCTACCATCTAGGGGACTTGGGATCTCGTCCCGGTCAACGGGTTTGAAGGGAATTATCGTTCTGAAAGTTCACTTGGAATCATGCCGGATTGGAGGGTCTTACCATCTTGAGGAATCAACTTTCTCGAAAGGTGTGTTGGATTTAATTGGAATTAGAATTAGAATTGGAAATGAAATTGGAAAGGGGACTTACCGTCTTTGGAAAGACGTGGTTGTTAGAATTGGACCGAACATTACCCCCAAGGGCATTTTGGTTATTTTACCTCTATTTGGGCCCAGCGGGCCCGCAAAGCAGTTTGATTGACGAGATTAGACTTGGAAAGTTGATTTAGATTGGGAATATGTCCACATTGACTTGAATACAAGTCTGGACGTACTGTTGGCTGCCGAGCGGTCAAAAATGGGGTGCTTACACATGTAGCTAGCTATATAGTACACTGCTCAAATATATATGCTTGCCTACCAGTTCATCACTGTGGATGTCGATGACCACCAAATTGGTTCAACTCTAACAAAGAAGATGAACTTCACATGGATCATTTAATCTTAACAACTAACTAACCAAACTATACTAAAAGCTCGAGCTAATAGAGAGGATGTAACATATATATATACATATATATATCAACATATATGCATTTTGAAGTTAAAAACAACTAGGAAGCATATTACTGCAGTTGACTGAAGTTGGATACATACAAGCATAAATAGATATCTAAATTCTACACATGATTAGGGAGCCAAGTCCAAGCAACTCAATTAACTGGGTAAAAAAATTTAATTATTGTAGATTTCATTTTCCATCCCAAACAAACCAGACAAAAGAAAGAAAAAAGAAAGAAAAACTAAAACAAACCAAACCAAAACTCTCTATCTACTGTTGGAAGTTGCAAGTTTTATCAATTGATGTAACTGATAGATGCATAGATCTATCCATTACTATCAATGCATTCGTAGTATCACAGCAACTAGGCATCTTTATATGTGGATTATCTTAGAAGCAATGTAACAATCAAAACGCAGTCTCAATAAACTATCAATGTGGAAAAAAGTTATCCATATATCTATCAAAACACAATTTAACACATAGTTGTCGCATTATCACAGGCATGGTATAGTTTCTCAATTCAGGAAATTAGAAGCCCAGAGGAGTAGAGATAACTACGACATATCAAGCAATCTCATGTCTAATTAGAAATATAGACACTTGGAAATTTTCAAATATAGACACTTGTAGGAAGCTTTTGTTCATAAGACCAATTAAGCATAAATTTCAAATTTATAGGAGTTTCTGGCTAGGCCTCAACATGAAGGTGTTGGAGCCATTGTTAGTAGAAGCATAGGGAGGTATAAGATCGACGAAGCATAGGAACTGAAAATGGGCCTTTTTTTTTTCTCATGTTTAATTGAGACTTGACCTGTTTTGCTAAATAGGTTTTTGTGCTTTCTATAGGTTTGAATTGAAATACTTCGCTCCTTTTCTTGTGCTGGATGAATTCTCATGCGAGTCTCTCTATTTTCCTCTTTGATAAAACACTTACATTTGGTCTGTGCGTAATAATCTTTGAAACTTTGTTGTTAATATCACAGTTTCTGCACCTGCTGGGTTTCCTGATCATCCACACAAAGGTTTGATTCTTGACCATTTTTTTTTTGCCTTCGTATTTAACTTTAGAAAAGATTGTTCTGCTTATTATTTGAGTTGAATCCATTTCTTCTGTTTTGTGTTGATTACAAATTGACACAATGTCAATTTTTCTTAGTCTACATTTTTCCATTATGTGCAAAATCCTAGTGCAGAAGCAGGAACTGCCTCTAACTAGATAGGAACGTGGAAGTTGAAAATGCTTCAGGCAATTGTGGAAGCCAGTCCAACTAAATTCTTTCCATAAACCTCTTTCCTTTGAAAGGACAATGATGCCCAAGCCATGTATAGGGTAGGTTCATTCTCTCCTATCGCTTGATAAATATCCAGATCCAAGAAATATATTTGCATGGGATTCACTTATATAAAAAAATATAATTGTGCTCAACTCAGGAAGACTCAATACCATCTTGGGAAAGTACATAATAGATGTAACTTGTTGAGAAAAAAACATAACCTTACCTAATGTAATATCATGTTAAATTGTTAACCACCAACTCATGTAAAAGTTTAAGTTTGTAAAGGCCAGTGTAACTTAATTATTTACACATTTACAAGCTTTAGTCAACAAAAAGGCTATTAAGTAGTTGATTTGATCAAGGCTTTCATTTATTTCTTTGATAGAGAAAGATTGGGCATTTGCACTGAACACAGTGTTTTTTTTAAAAGAAAAATGCTCCATATCTTTAGGTCATTAGAATTCTTTAGTAGTACTTAGTATTTGATCTCATAGCTTGAATAAGCAACGCAAAGTCTGCTGCATATTGAAAAACAAGCAGGTATAGAGAACATGCCCTATTCTCAATTCTTGATATGCTGTCTTAATTTGATGATAAATCACACACGTTAAGTGCGTGCTTTTGACTAATAAAATGTACTTACGTGTCAAACAAAAAGAATGACTAAGAGGGCTTTTTCCTTATTTTCTTGTGCGGGCATTTTACAAAGTATTTTCGTAGTTGGGCTTCAAAAAAGTTTGTCAGGATGGTTAGTTCTCTTTTGCCTAAAAAGCCATTTGATCATATTATTTCATTAAAGTTATTAAACCATTTTCAAATCTACGAAAGAAAAACTAGCACATACAACCGAGACATTTATCCATCAAAAAAAGAAAGAAAAACTAAAAACAAAAGGAAAACGGGAACGTATGGACCATTCTCTTAAAGCATGGATGGCTTAGATTGTTAAACAAGCAAGGAAGATGGAAGAGGGATGAAGGAAGGGAGAAGAGGGCCAGATCTTCTAACATAGATCAAAGCTTACCTGGGAATGATTGGCCGGAAGCAGCCCGGTAGTCGTAGGCAATCGTCGGTGTGGCGCGGTAGTCGAACGTGAGGGAAGAGGGAAGAGGGCCAGATCTTCTATCAATTTTGATCCCTAGGGCTGGAATTAGAGGGAAGGAGAAAGAAAATGGGGGGAAATTTAATTTGGCTATGAAACTATGTCGTTTAGTACCAAAACGACGTCGTTTCATTAACTGATTCTCGACAGCAATTACTGTCGCAAATAATGTGACGCAAATGAAGGGGGTCGTGTTTATCGGGTTCAAACAGTGTCGTTTTTACCCTTTTTTGCGATAGTACCGATGCTGATGCAAAAGAGTCATCACAAATAATTACTTTTCACGTCGGGGACTATCCCGTCGCAAATACCCATCATTTGCGACGGTGTTTGAGCTATCGTGAATGTTTCAGTAGCAAATAGCAATTTTTCTAGTAGTGTTTATAGTCAAGAAGACCTCATATAGAGGAGAATTCACTGTAAATCTGCTTACCATCTTGAGATGAGTCTTCAAACTAGAGAGTAGCAGGTTGATACTTTGGACCATGGAAAAGCTACACTTTTTGTAAGGCCTTTCGGCACCTTCAGAGCCCAAGCAAAGTTAAATTTTGCTTGGAAAGGATGCCTAGATATCCTCTTAGTTAGGGCCAATTTGAAGAGAAGGAAAATCACAACTAAAGATTTGTGTGGTGTTTGCAATGAGGAGGTTGAAACCATTTTTCATTACTTCTATAGTTGTGACTTTGCCCAGCAAGTGTGGCGGGAATGCCCTTTCTCTATCATTAGATTAATGAGGATTGCATTGCAATTTTTGACTTAGAGTGTGGATATGTTTACTATATATTCAGATTTTTTAGGAGTATACTTTGTTACTTGTTGGAGTTTTTGGCTGAATCGCAATCAACTAATATTTTATTACAAACAATGGAGTGCAACCCAGGTAGCTATATCAGCTTATGAATACATACAAGAATTCGTCAGACACAACTTGTTAGGAACTACAGAATAGCCCTGTACCCGGCTATAGTGCATACGTATAATACTAAAAAAATTCTTATCTAATTAGTAAAAACTAATCAATGTGATTAGTATCATACATTCGAGTTCTCTTTGCTTTGATCCCAAATAGCAATAGATATGATTTTCGAAATATCTCTACTTTGATCTCGAACAATAACAAGTACAAATCAATTACTTAAATGCGACATCTGGACTTCTGTTGTATCCTTCATACACCCTTACTCTAGAGAGAGTGGGTTCGCGGTTACTAGGGTTTCTATTTCTCACAAAAGTGTATATCTGAAATTATGAATAATTAACCCTAGCTACTTATGGAGTTCCTATATATATAGAGGCTATCATGGAGACCATATGATTAGTATGACGAGGGTTTCCCACGTAAATAAGGATTCCTAATTCATTTTGGATTAGTCCCTATTTAGGAAAATTATAATCTATACCATCAAAGAATTATAATTGTACTTCCTGACACACTAGAAATTATATTTCGAGTTTCATATTATTAAATACTTATTTATCTCATCATGATAAGATCACATATATCCGTCCAATAAACTAAATTATTAACAATTTAAATTTAATAGACTTATTTAATTCTTTAAGACAGTCCACTTAACTTATTTGATATATCAAATTTATAATCCACCTACAAGGTTTGACACAATCAAATCTTATAGGCTTGCTTAAAGAGAAATCATCAACCCTTACACCGGAACGTAGGTTCCATTAATAATTAATAATCCATACACGTAATGTTATCACCCAACTCACTAAGTTTATTAACTCATAAAGAATATCACTGTTTTGTGAATCAAATAATAAACAATACATGCATGTGTCTAATAATTATATTAGGATTAATAATATAAGCACTCATAATAACCATGAGGTATTAATTATTTTTTATAGTTAGTATAAAAAAATTACTTCAATGCGGTCATGTTCAATACATGCAAAGTATACTAGTATAAGTAGTTGGAATCATAGGGTTCCCTAAAGTGAAGACAGACCTATTAAAACATTGTCCTACAACCCTACTGGTAGTTTGTCCAGTTACATCTAAGGATGTGAACAATAAACTTATATTCTATAAGAACTGATGATTTAATCTTCCCTGCGTAAGCCAGACTCTACACTCTAGATCATCTATTATATAGAATAAGAGATGTAAGCACCACATTTTTGCCTGCTCGGCAATCTCCGGCCTGATTGAACTCCCTTTCAAAACACCGTAAGCACATTCAAGTCCAAATCAACTTTCAAACCTCTATCCAATCAGTTAGCCGCTTCTCGAGGCCGCTGGGCACAATAGAGGCCTAATAACCAAACCTGCCCCTTAGGTCTCCAGGGACGTTTTGAAAAAGCTCAAAATCTCTCAAAACAATAAGTCCACCCTTCCAAAATGTTACTAAACCGTTAGGCGTGCTCCACGCCTATCCAGTCTAATTCCAATCCCATTCCGGCCAACCCCAGTCGAAATGACCGTTTTGTCCCTAAACACCCCAGCACTGCACAAACCCTACTGAACGGTAAAAGACTCTCCTTAAAACATCCCTGAACAACCCAGCACACTTAACATGGCATCCTGATCTATTTCTGACCATTTTTAGCCAAAACTAGCCAAAATGACCATTTTACCTCTGGTAACACAAACGCGCACCAAAACAACACCGGTCCTAGGTTACTGAATAGCGGGCCTTGCCATGTGCCTCTATTTAACCTAAGGAAGACCTTACGACGCTAAACACTCGCGACTCGATAAAAGTTCCCTAGAGTGTCTAACAGACGCTCTGCCAAAATTGCCTTTTTTCCTATTCCCTTAGTTATAACGCACCGTCAAATGACTCGAGAAATGAGTAAACTAGAGAATTCCTGAAACCTTGTTCATAGGTCTTTCCATCAGTACGACTCGATCAGATAGATCACTTCCCGAAGCCCTTTATCGTACGGTGTAAAAACTGCAACTGTCAGCAACCCCTGGAGCGTCTCGCAAACGCTCCGCCTAAATTGACCTTTCCACCGATTCCCTAATTGCAACGCACTGTTAAACGACTTGAGAAATTCGTAAATCATGGAATTATTGAAAGTATTTCCAAAGTACTTTCCATCGATACGGTCTGATCGAAGAGATCGCTTCCCAAAGGCCTCGATCACACGATACAAAAATAGTTACTTTCGAACCCCTACGGAGCGTATCACATATGCTCCGCAAAGATGCCATTTTATGCACATTTTCTGGGATAATATCCCACGGTTCCGAACATCATTCCAACTTTTTGAAAACATGAAAGTTCGCGAGAAACCCCAGGAGAACACCCCAGGTGCAACCGATTCCTCCGAAACCTTCCCGGTTAGCTCAATTATCGAGGCAAAGTTTAAATGAACACTCCCGGTGATAGAGCGTATGCTACATGTGCCCAGATTTTGATCAGATCAACCAAATTTCGATCAACAGTCGAGATTGAGTAAGTACAATGGGTGCCACGTGGCATTCTGCCATTGGAATAGTATCGGTAAATATAGCATATGCGCCTGTGTAAGTTTTACATAGGCGCATGTCTTACATGCGTCTATGTCCAAAATCTTTGCCTACAAATACCAGCACCCCCCTCTTGGAAAGATCTACTCTAATAGTGAACAGGTGAGAAAGATTCTTAGAACTTTGCCAAAAGCTTGGGAAGCTAAGGTCACTGCTATACAAGAAGCAAAGGATCTTAATACTTTGTCACTTGAGGAATTACTTGGATCCCTCATGACCTATGAACTGACCTAAAACCAAATAGCTCAAGAAAAAGAGGACAAGAGAAAGAAATCTATTGCATTCAAGTATACCGTACCAGAAAATGAATCTGACAGTGATGAAGAAAACGAAGAAGAACTTGCTGTCCTTACAAGAAAACTTAAGAGATTCTTGAAAAAGAAGTGGAAGAGAGGAATGAAATCAAATGCTAAAAAAGATTCTAGCAAGAATGACTCTTCTATCATTTGCTTTGAATGCAAAAGGCCTGAACACATCAAACTTGAATGTCCTCAACTCAAAAAGAGATGGAAGAATGGTAAAGGAGCGAAAGCATTGGCTGCAACATGGAGTGACATTGAAAGCTCCAGCTCGGATGAGGAATCTGAAACTGAAAAAGAGGCCAATCTCTGCTTAATGGCTCATGGAGATAAATAAAAAAATGAGGTAACAAATTCTGATTTTACTTTTGATGAATTACAAGATGCTTTTGATGATTTGCTTACTGAATTTAAGAAATCTGGTATAAAGAATGGTTTGCTCAAAAAGATGATTGCCTCTCTTACAAAAGAAAATGAGAATTTACAATCTACAAATGATCTTTTGAAGAAGGAAAATTCTATTTTGAAAGAAAAAGTAAATGACTTAGAAAAATCACTTACAAAGTGTGTTGATGGGAACGAAAATCTTAATGCTATGCTTGGTAAATAAAAGTGCTCTCTTGACAAGGTTGGAATAGGTTATAATCCTTTCAAGAAGAAAAAGATTTTAAACAATCATTTTGAGGCCGCCTTGAGAAAATCTCAGGTTACTTGTTTTTTTTGCCATAAGAAAGGTCATCTTGCAAATTAATGTTTTGCTATGCAAAAATCATATGCTTATAAAAAGGCTTTGGTTCCAAAAGGAACATTGAATACTAACCCCCAATGACCCAAGATGATGCGAGTACCAAAGAACAAAACTTGAATTGTTCTCATTATAGGTTTGCCTAAAATCCAATTTGAAATCAAGAAGGATTTTTGGCATTTGGAAAGTGGCTTCTCAAGGAATATAACTGGAAGAGTTAATTGTAAAGTTAAAGTTACGTGCATTAGAGACCTACTCAAAAGATTTGATGTGTGAAACTCAAAGCTATTAAGCAATTCTACAGCTACCTCAATCAAGTTGGATGGCGATGATCAAGGTACTCCTCTTAATACTAAACTTTATAGAAGCATGATAAGATTCTTGTTATGTTTCACTACTAGCTGAACATATATCATGTTTAATATGTGTATATATGCAAGATTTCTTGTCATTCTTAAAGAATCACACATATTGATTGTTAAGAGTATTGGGCATGTGTAATCCTTTAATTTGATTGATTTTGATGATATATATATCCTATATATTTCATGTTGAGCATGTGCAATCCATTATCCTGAGTGATTGGGTTGTTATATACATTTGATAATGCATATGAATCTTTTGAAATTAATTACATGTCTATTTGCTACATATCATGGCACTCAAAAATCATTTCTGCATTTTATGAGAAAAAGAGTCGACTCATGCCTTCAAAGAGTCAACCCCTGGATTCTGGAATTAACCCCAGAAGTCCTTTGTAGAAAAGAGTCGCCTCCTCTTGTCAAATGAGTCGACCCCTTGGCATATTTATAAATGTGGTTGAATCTTATTTGCATTAATCATGTACATACATTATGCATGGATTTCAAACCTCATTGTTAACCAATCTTTATCAATTGTATTTCCAAACACTAAGAATGACTTTTGCCTCTCATTCTACCTATTCAAAACTTTCAAATCAACCTTTGTCTACCCAAACCTCTCACAAAGAAGAAAGGAGTCAAGAAGAAAAATATTGAACATGGAATTATGGGATATGGTGCACCAGAAATGAGAAGCGAGAAAAGAAAGGGGAAGGATGAATCCTCTCAAATGACAAAGAAATACTGTTGAAAAATAAGAGGATGATTGGCTGGAAAATGATCCTTATTTTGATAAGATATCTTCAAAGGAAAGGTATGAACTCGAAATACTTCTCTAGAAATGCTATAAAAGGAAGATGGATCAAATTTGAATATATTTATGATGTTGAACTGTTCTTCATGCGGGCTTATCTATTTGAGACCAAGATCACTTTGACAACATATATAGTGATTCATATGGCTGAAACTAAGAAGATCTTATTTGTAGTATGAAATGATCTTGACCAAGATCTTTAAAATTCTTTAAAGTGGATTTGAAAGAGGAAGCAAAGAAGGAAGTGATGTCAAAGACTGATGAATATAATCAATCTACTCTAAAGAGAAAGAGTTACCAGTTGAATGAAAGAATACATGTTTGGTTTTTGAAGCAAGAACTGGATATCATTCTGAGGGGAAGGGTACTCCCATCAAGAGGAACTTCTGAAGCAAGAAGAAGAAATTTCAAGAGCTGCAAAGAACATTCTGAAAATTGTCAAATAGATGTCCTGACGAGCATGATAACGGAGATGAAGAAATATCAAGAGATTGTGGCTGCAAGAAACAAAGCAAATGATGAGATTAGAAGAGCTTGTACTATGGAAGCAACTCAAGCAGTAGTTCATCTGTAGAAGAAGATGAAAAAGAAAGCACTTTATTCTGTGACAAGGAAGAGATTGTTTCTGATGAAGAACCACCTGCAGAAATTGAACCAGCCATTTCCTGCTCAAACCTATCAAACTTTTACTCAAAAACACCCTCAAAGCCAAAGCCATACTATCTTAGATCAAGAACCTTAACTTCCAAACTCTCTAAATATCCAATCAATAAGACCAAATCCCCACTTGTATGATTTTGCATTAGCATTACATTGCTGCATTATAAATTTTCTGATTACATGGGTTGTGATCTTAATGGAAGACTATTTTGGTTCGTGAATGTTAAATAACTATCATTCATTTTGAATATTTTACATCCTAATATATGTTTGATGCTTAATATTCTTTTTGATTTTGATGAATTAATATCTTTAAGTGTTTGAATGAACTTTCTATGTTATAGTCTACACTACTTAGGTGTCTGTTATTTGGTTGTTGACACAATTTCAAGAATTATCATTCTATCTTAATATTTTTGGCTATTGTACCTATTATAAATTTCTCATAAATTCTTTTTGATAAGTTGACAAAAAGATAGAAATATTGTATGCCATAGCAAAGAGAAATCCTTTATTAAGGGGGAGAGATAATCTATTTGAAAACAAGGGAGAAATATTTGTGTACATGATTCTATATCTTCCATAGGGGGAGAATTTTTGTTTTAGAAGAAAATCTAGAATATGCACGAATGTTTCCTACTCTACATTTGCATTCTATTTTTTCCTAGTCCTTTTTTACTGAATGACAAAAAGGGGGAGAAATATTCTATTAAAATATATGAAAATGTGAGAGAAATATTATGTGTAAAGAGTATTCTTATTCTGATATGCCTCATTTATATTGAGCTGAATTACATATATTTTTAAGGTTTTGTCATCGTAAAAAAGTGAGAGATTGTTGACTGAAGGTTGTTTCCCATGTTGATTTTGATGATAACAAAATCATGTGGTTGTTATCTAATGATTTCACTTGAGTGTGCAGATTAATTATTAGATTTCTATCATGACTTGAAACTTATCATAATGGAGAACTTGTGATGCAAATATTAGAATGAAGGTTGATGAGCATGATGAGATGACAAATTCAACAAAGTTGGTCTTATAAAGACTGAAGGAATTTCAAGATGATGAAAATCTTGGATTAAAGATTGATAAGCATAAAGGAATGGCATATTCAAGAATAGTGATCTTATAAAGAATGAAGATATTTCAAGATGATGAATGTCAAGAAAGAAGATTGAAAGTGCTCAAAACCTTGAATAAAAAGAAGAAGCCATATTTATTGAAGAGTTCTCAAAGAACAGTTGAAATATGAAGAGCTTAAATCTTGGAAGCTCTTTGAAGATTTTGAAGAAAACTTGAATCAATGGATGAAGTAATGGTGATTGAAGAGTTCTACAAGTAATCAGAATGGAGTTGATTTCATATTGAAGGATTAAAGATGTTCTTGAAGTCATCAAGCTTTGAAGAAGTGTTTTCAAGCCTTAGAAACCTTATTTGGATGATCTTTAAAGAGTTTGAAGATATTGAAGAAGATTGAAGAAGTATTGCAAAAGTTAAGGATTTTCCTAAAAAGAGTCGACCCATCAAGCAAAAGAGTCGACTCATTCAAACAGTAGCTAAAAATTTTGATGGAGATCAAAAGAGTCGACCCCTCACTCTAAAAGAGTTGTCGCGCCCAGATTTTTCGCACTCGAGGAATACACACACAAGCGGGAAAAATACTATACTCTCTCGTTAGAACTCACCTTCCTAGAAGAATGAGTGCGACTAGGTATGAATGGAAAATTGGTTTGAATAAAGGGCTTTTAGAAAACAATTGGAGTTGCCACCTAACTTGATTAAGGTGCGTTAGGTCACCTAAAAATTAAGTATAATCCGAAAACTACACTTAGGGTTTTTGAAAACGATTTTTGAAAATACTACCTCCAGAGAGGATTTTTAAAAAAATAGGTTGTTTGGCAACTTTTGAAAAACTTTTAAGCCCTTTTTTAAAAATAAACTCCATTTTGGTCTTTCGAAAACAGTGATCCTAGGTCCGGAGATTGGTTACGTGTAGGGAAAACACACTAAGCCATCACCCTACCCCGCCCTTGCGGTACCTACATGTCTATTTACCCTAAATTCACCTATGAGAGTCTTCAACTAACAAATTTTAAATCCTATCCACTTTAAAAAAAGAATATTTAAAAAGACATGATGCATGATATGTGTAAGCACCCCATTTTTAACCGCTCGGCAGTCTACACTCCGTCCAGACTTGTTTTCAAGTTATAGTGGGCATATTCCAATCGAAACCAATCCTCTAGGTCCAAATTCCGTCTTTCCATCGCTTCGCGGGCCTGTTAGGCCCAAATAGAGGCAAAATGACCAAAATGCCCTTAGGGGCATTGTCCTTTCTTATTACAATTCCAATCCCTCTCTCGAGACAGTTTATTCCTCGAGACGGTCCGAGTAGCAAAACTACTCACAAAACCGTTAGAGTAGCGAAAATACTCATAAAACCGTTAGAGTAGTGGAAGTGCTCACAAAACCGTTAGAGTAGCGGAAATACTCACAAATAGGTCGATATAGGGAATTGGCAACAAACCCCTGTGTCACGACGACCGCCGTTAGAGTGGCGGAAACACTCACAAACCTAGGCACGTCTCCTCGGAGATGGTAAGACGCCTTTCCAATCCCACTCTCGAGACAGTTTATTCCTCAAGACAGTTCCAATCCAGGCACGTCTCCTCGGAGACGGTAAGACCCCTTTCCAATCCCACTCTCGACACAGTTTATTCCTCGAGACGGTTCTAATCCAGGCGCGTCTCTTCGGAGACGGTAAGACCCCTTTCCAATCCCTCTCTCGAGACAGTTTATTCCTCGAGACAGTCCGAGTAGTAAAACTACTCACAGAACCGTTAGAGTAGCGGAAATACTCACAAAGCCGTTAGAGTAGCAGAAATACTCACAAAGCCGTTAGAGTAGCGGAAATACTCCCAAATCATCAACCCCGTCCGAGTAGCGGAAATACTCACACCGTTAGAGTGGCGGAAACACTCAAAACCCAGGTCAACACCAGTGTCTGTTAGCTCACTTCGGTGAAAAATAACCAGACTACCCTTAGGACCTTTTCCGAGACTTTCCGGTCAAGATGACCATTTTGCCCCTACGCATCTGAATGCCCCGGGAACCACACCGGCTCTGGGTATCAAACCGGTAACCTCCTAAGAATACTTTTTATAGTGTTCTCAACCTCCCCTTACCTTTCCGGATCATTCCGAGTCAGTTCCGACCAACCCAGTACAATATGACCGTTTTGCCCCTAGAGGGCCGGTCTCCTTCTTCGACCACGCCGGCTCTGGGTATCAAACCGGTAATGACCCGAGAATACTTTTTATAGTGTTCTCAACCTCCCCTTACCTTACCGGATCATTCCGAGTCAGTTTCGGCAAACCCGGTACAAAATGACCGTTTTGCCCCTAGTAAGCCGGTCTCCTTTTCCGACCACGCCGGCTCTGGGAATCAAACCGGCAACCTTTGGGAACATTCTAAATAATGTTTCCAGATCCCAAGTCTTTTTTCGGCACAATCCGAGTTCGCCCCGGCAGTTTTCCGGTCCGATTACCGTTTTGCCCCTAAAGGCCCGGTCAACCTTTTCGACACATCTTATCCTCACTTTTCAAGTCAAATACCTCCAGGACACTATTTTAAGTGTTCCTGCTTCTTTCCGGCCTTCCGGGTCATTCCTGGCTCCTCCAAATCATTCCCGGACTTTCCGGAGTCACTCCTAGTGAAGCCAGACTAAAAATTACATGGTAGTCATTAGTACAGGCGCTCAAATCTAGTCAAAGATACGTTGCTTACCGACCTTAAACCTTTCCTAATTGGCTGGCACCACTAGTAGTCGCGCCAAGCCAAAAAATGGCCTGGCGCCACTCCTAGTGGCGCCAGTGTAAAGTTTGCCCTAGCGCCACTGCAACAAGCACCAGGTTTGTCCAACTTCTATAAATACAGAGCCTCATTCAACGTGAAAAGGGTCTGCAAACTTAACCTAAGAATCCTATATTTCGATATACAGAGCTCGAGCACCTCCAAAAACCCTAGTTTCCTTAGGTCCTCCAAACCCTAGCCACTCTACACTAAACCCTAGCCACCATACATAAACCCTAGCCTCCTATACACTCACACACACCCCCATACACTCATACACTAGCCTTCAACCATCTTTTGAAGACTGGAGGAGCTGCACCCCAAAGCTTGAAGACAACTCTTGAAGACGAAAGACGAAGATCAAGACTGAAGACCGAATACAGCACGGCGCGCAAAATAAACAAGATACAAGGTAGGCTACCTATTTAAATTTCCGTACTTTCCCCCTCTCTCTTCTCTCTCCAACCCACTTGGGTTTTCTCTATTTTAATCCCCCATCTCTTTCCCCTCCTTTCTTTGCATGCTTGAAACAAGGGGATTCCCGGTCCATGTGTAGGATTGGACTATTGGAGAGTCACCGTGTCGGGGGCTTCCTTCTAGTCTAACCAAAGACCACGTGGCTCCGGCCCCCTTGATTATATGATGAAGCCTTAGCCTTATATGTTCACGACCCCAAATTGCATTGTGCATATCATAGTCTTGCATCTTCCAAAAACCATTTTCAAAGTTGTTTTTAAAATCGTTTTCAAACTCGTTTTCAAGATTGCATCAAAATCTCTTTTCCAAAAACTTGTTTTCAAAACCACAATCCTAGGGTGATTCTAGCCTTTCCATGGCTAGGGTTGCTTTAGGAAAGTGTTACATTAAAAGTGACCTTTTTGGTCTTTATTTTCAAATCTTATTGTTTTTCAAAACCACTTTCCTAAAGTGGTTATAGCCTTCCTATTGTTAGAATTGCTTTAGGAAAGTGAGATGTTTTTACTCCTTCTAAAAACTCTCTCTCTTCAAAAATCTCTTCCTAAAAATCTCTTTTTCAACATACTTTCCTAAAACTCTCCTCTCCAAAGTTGTTTTCAAAAACTCCCTTCCAAAATCTGTTTTTCAAAACTCCCTTTTTCAACTCCTCTTCCAAAATCCACTTTCTAAAAACGTTCCCCAAAAATCTTTCCAAGAACTCTCTTTCCAAAATCTTCCTTCTAGAAATTCCTCTCTAAGATTTCCTTCCAAAACCTTCGTTTCCAAAAGCACACTTTCCAAAAACTCCTCCCAAGGATTCCCTTCTAGAAAACGCACTTTCCAAAAAAAACTCTTTCCTTAGAGCCCAAGTCAAGCCCTAGAACCTACAATTAGGAAACCCTAATTTTCTTTCCAAAAACATGATTTTCAAACTTTGCCCCAAACCTAGGTTTTCAAAACCTCTTGTTTTTACATCCAAACTATCCACGTTTCCAAAACCTATTTTCTACGTCGAAACTACAATTTTTCAAAACTAGGGTTTCTAGAATCTCCTTTTCGAAATCATTGCCAAATTCTATCTTCTCTTTAGGAAATCAAATCAAATCTCCTCGTTTAGAAAACTAGATCCCGTCCTCCGTTTTTAAAAACAAAATCCAACCATTTTCTTTTAGGAACCAAATCCAATCCCTTCCTAATCCAAACCTTTCTTAATTCAATTCCTTCCTAAACCATAAGTTTCCTAAACTTAAACTTTAAATCTTTCCTTAAATTTCAAAATCCAGATCTTTCCTAATTTACATCCTTCCTAATCTTCTCATTTCCTAAATCTTAAGCTTTCAAAACTTGAACATAAAATTTTTCCTAAAATTCTAAAATTCAACCCTTTCCTAATTCTACCCTCCTTTCAAATCTTAACCTTTCAAACCTAAGTTTTCAAACCCTTCCTAAATTCAAACCTTTTTCTAATCTCAAGATTTTCTAAAACTCTAAAACTTTCTAAATTTCAAATCTTTCCAAATTCAAAACTTTCTAAATTTGAAACTCTCTTAAGTTAAATCTTTCTAAACCTAAATCTCTCCAAATTCTAAACTTTCCAAAACTTCAAAATCTTTCTAAATCTAAGGCTTTTCTAAACTCAAAACTTTCTTAATTCGAACATTTCCTAAACTAAACCTTTCTTAAAACGAAACTTTCTTATTTTCATAACTTCCCTTTTTCAAACATTTCTAAATTCAAAACTTTCCGATTTTCAAAACTTTCCTAATTTGGGAACTTTCCTAATCTGACAACCTTTCCTTTTTCGAAAACTTTATAAACTCGAAACTTTCCAATTTCTAAACTTTCTTAAATTCAAAACTTTGCTAATTCAAAAACTTTCCAAAAATGTCACTTTTCTAAATCGAACCTTTCCTAATTCGAACCTTTCCTAAATCCAATCTTTCTTAATCTCAAGTTTTCCCTAGGTCTCCTACCTTTCCTAAGTCTAGGTTTCCTAAACTTCCATCTTTCCTAAAACCAAATCTTTCCAAAATCTATCTTTCCAGCAAGTCCAATCTTTTCAATTTCAATCTCCAATCTCCTCTTCTAATCTCAAACAAAATTTAATCTCCTTCTTCGAATCAACTCTTCTATTTTCAATCGGATTTCAGTCCGAACTACGACTGACCTGATTCCCCCAAAGGGATACGTAGGCAACCTTCATAGGTGCGGTCACAATATTTTTCAAACTTTCAATTCCACTCTCATGGATACGGTTTTCAAAATCTTTTCAAATCTAAAATTCCAATTTCAAATTTCTATTTTCAAATTTCTATTTCCAAATTTTCAAACTTTCCAATTTCAATTCCATCTCTTTAAATCTATTTTCAAATCAAATCAATTTCAAATTAAACTCTTTTCAAATCTATTTTTCAATTTTCTTTCCTTACACTTGCATACCATGCATTATGTTAGTTCCTTTTTTAAGCATTGTTTTCCTAAAGTGAATAGGGTTGAACTATAGTTAATTAAAGACTCTTATAGGTGAATCTAGGGTAGCTTGACATGTAGGTACCGAAAGGGCGGGGTAGGATGATAGCTTAGTGCGTTTTCCCTACACGTAACCAATCTCCGAACTTAGGATCACTGATTTCAAAGACCAAAGAGGAGTTAATTTTCAAAAAGGGCTAAATGTTTTCCAAAGGTTGCCAAACAACCTGTTTTTCTTAAAAACCCTCTCTTGAGGAGATACTTTCAAAATTGTTTTTCAAGAACCCTAAGTGTAGTCTTCGGATTATTCTTAGTTTTTAGGTGACCTAACTCACCTTAATCAAGTTAGGTGGTGATTTCAAACTTTTTCAAAAGCCCTTTATTCAAACCTGTTTTCAATTCAAACCTAGTCGCACTCATTCTTCTAAGAGGGTGAGTTCTAACAAGAGAGTACAACATTTTTCCCACTTAGGTGAGTATTCCTCGAGTGCGAAAAATCTGAGCGCGATAGCTGGCGACTCCACTGGAGAAACTTAGAGGGTTAGGCCGTTAGTCATGTCTATTTACCCTTTACCTATGTAGAGTCTTCAATTAACTTGGTTCAATCCTATTCACTTTAAATTTTCAAAACCAATTTTTCAAAATTATTTTCAAAAAACATGCATTTATTCATATTATCTTGTATTATGTTTGTCATCCATATACTGACACTTGCATCTTTGTTTTGTAGGTGCGTTTTATGTTTAAATTTTATTAACTGCTTTGCATGAATGTGATGTCCAGGATGAATGGGAGTTGTTGGGCCCTTTCCTCAACTTTTAAAAATCACACACACACTGCATGTGCACTTGCATTCTGCATACTTGCATACCCTGATATGTCCTTTCTAGTTAGAAAGGGGGAACGGTATATTGGTTGTGGGCAAGATGCTGTGTCAGTTTCTTCGCCTACGGCCTCTTGATGGTTCCCCCGCTCGGATCACCAACCAATCATGGCACCACCTCGGGGAGTGGGCCTAGGTTTGAAGATCTGGGGACCGAGCCTTTTTAGGACGCATTAGTCAACCCTCAACCTCATACTCATATAGACATCATGCATAGCCGAACCTTTGCCGGATTTAGGACACGAGCACCGTTTTCAAAATCACGAAGGAAAGGGCGACTGCTCTTACTTTCGTTCATACCTGCTGTTATAATGCTTGTATTTATACTGTTATAATGCCTGTCTAACTGTTCATGCATACATGATTATTTCAATTGTACATTCTCTCCTTATACTTTTTGCATATTCATGTTTACGCATTCAATATTCCATGTCAAGACAAGAGTTCCAAATAACTCAAGTCACTACATTTTCATGCATATGATCAACCCGTTGAGAGTGACACCAACATTACTCTCCCTTGCATTAAACCTACCCAAACCCTAAGGGTTCCTACGTAACCCTAAGGACTCATTGCATGCATCTCAATTCATTCCATAAGAGGGGTCCCAATCCCTCCATGCTCACGGAGATAGGGTTGCCAAGAAGACAAGGGGCCAACAATCAACAAGGTCTCTCAGCGACCTCCTCGACATCAAATCCAAGGAAGGCAAATTCGAAGACTCAAGAGTAGTTTAGGTTTTCCCTTTTGTAAAAATAGATAGGTGGAAGTCCAAAGGAAAATGTTCCCCCTCCCCCTATTAAAATGCATTTCAATTTTTTTGTATCTCAAGCACAAAATTTAATGTACTTCTTTATTTTTATGAATGAATGCATGGATGATTAAAGGTTCTTACCTGACAGTAAAGTATCTACATACAGGGGCAAACCATTATCTCCAAAAGTGAGTTAATACATCATGATTAGTTTCCCTCCTTAAGAGGGGCAGCTTAGAGCATGCATTGCATAAAGACTTGTCAAGGTCAAACACTGACCCTTTCCTTTTGTTGGTTTTAGGTACCTTCCCTCGTTCCCCAATCTTACAAGTATGGAATTGCTTACTCTAGATACCTTAACTCAATTACTAGCAGAGACAAGAGGAGTTAAGCATAAGATGACCGAAATGGAAGGCATGCTTTCCTCACTCTTATCCTACACAACCCGAGAGCAAGTAGAGGCCTTGCAGGCCCAAACCTATGATGGACGAAAAAGGATGAAGAAGGAAGATCGTGACTGTGCCGCCACCATTGCTTCCCAACGACCTCCCCGGGCCGAGGGCCTTGCTCGAATGTCTTCCAAACCAACCCTTAACCAAACACAAGGATTATATGACCTTTCCTTCAGATGTCATCCTGACCCTTTTGACCCTGCCACCGAAAATGGTCCCATTTCGAAGCATAGAACCCGAAGCCCTTTCAATTCCCGAACCATCAACCCAGCTGCGACCTCACCAAAACGTGGTCCCCAATCATCAAAAACATCTGCAATACCTCCTCGGACTAGGCGAACAAGTGGGAAGAAGCAGACATTTACAAAACTCGCGTGCTCACAGACCGCGGTTTATTTTGGCCTCTTAGCAACTGGGTATCTGAAACCTGTACCTGCTCGACCCCAGCCCAATCCTCTGCCTCATTATTTCAAATCTGCAGCAAGCTGTAAGTATCATTCGGATAGCCAAGGACATGATACTGAAGATTGTTTGGCCCTCAAGCATAAGATTCAAGACCTGATAGATAACAAGATCATTGGGGTACGACCAGCAAATCCTTCTCCAAACGGCTCTGCAAACCCTCCACTGGACCATGCTGTCAACATCATTACAAAGTTTGGTAACAACAAGGTTTGTTTTGCTGCATGCCAAGAGATATATTACAAGGACGGAGAGGAAATGGAATGCGAAGATGCCTGGTCACGATATAACCCCGATGAGATGCCGACCCCCGAAGACAAACTTGCATACGAGTCTGTGAAGAAAATTGATGAGGAACTGTCCAAACTCCGTAATAAGAATCTCCCATTGTGTACACCTAAGGAGCATCGAGCCCCAATTGGAGGCCAGAGCAGAAAACCCCGGGCACGACCTATCGAGCTGGACGAATACGAATCGCCCGAGTGGTTTGTTAGAGAAACTCCGGAGCAAACAAATGAAGGCCAGACAATCAAGAAAGCTGACAATTACATCATCACCGCCAACTCACTTGGAACTCCTGGAGAAGCATCTACCTATCCTGCCTTAGCTGAAAATCTCAACCGTGGATGGAATGCAGACGAGGGCACAGGCCCAAGACCTTACTAGAAACGGGTTCTTTGCACAAGCGTACAAGAGAGAGGTGTCTTCACCCACTTTCTTTCTATCGCTTTTACTTCTTGTTTTAAATTAATGCTTACATTTTCTTATTGCTGAAGAACCTTACACTTTTCATAAAAATAATAATAATAATCAAATGACAATCTTTTATTCCATTGCTGTTGTCTTGTTTTCCCTGGGAATAGTGACAACTTTCTACGCAAGGGGCATGGTTTGTCTTATGGAATGATCCAACTTGAAGGGATGATAGCATGAGTTAACCACTCGCCAAATGATCAGCCTTCCACAGAGAGAGAGAATAAGGATGAGTGAGGATACTACCCAAAGGCAGCACTTACAAGACTCTAGGGCTAAGCGATGTGTAGCCAGTTTATCAAGAAGAAGAGGAGCCATCTTTCATTCCCCCACATATAAAGAATAAATAACTGAATAAATAACTAAATGTGCTCATATTCCCTTTGCTTAACCCCTAGAGCCTCGCGAAAAGCGAAAATTTTCTTTGCCAACCCTTCCAAGACTGTCCTCCCCACACTGGGGCAGACAATAGTAACAAACTCTAGGAGTAGTGTCTACCTCTATCATGCTAGGATAGTGTTGAAAACTCTATGGATCAAGCAATCTAATTCAAAGTGAAGAGAGACCCTCATTTCATTTCCCATACAGTCAAAAGCAACCCCTTGCCAAACCCGTCGAGCCACTTATCCTTTCTTAACAAAACCCCAACCTAAGGATCACCGCCCACACTGGGTATATTGAGCTACCAAAGGAAAAGGTTTAAGGGAAAAGGGTTAAGGAATTATTTCGTTTCGTAAAAGAAAAGAAGAGAAATAGAAAGGAAAAGTAAAAGAGAGGAGTTACCAAGGGGCAAGAGGCCAAAAAAAAAAAACCATGATTCTAAAGAAAGGCCTGAAGAAAATTATGAATGAGTTATCTTCAAAAGCATATAAGAAGAACAAATGAGAAAACAGTTATGTCTATCTCAAAAAGGTATATAGAAAGGGTGAAAGAACAAGGTTATTTTCACCTTGAGAAATATATGGTCAAAAGCAAGAAGGAAATTTAAAGGTGATCCCAGGTTACAAGAAAACCCAGTAGAAACAATAGGTTTGAGCCTTTACCCTTTCTGGCAAAACCCCGAAACCATGGCCTACAATACAACCCTATTAAAGTCCCCTCTGATTGAAAATAGATTGCTTGATCTGAACGAGTTAGATACGCTGCCAAAGCTTAAAAAAAAAAAAAAAAAAAAAAAAAAAAAAAAAAAAAAAAAAAAAAAAAACCATGATTCTAAAGAAAGGCCTGAAGAAAATTATGAATGAGTTATCTTCGAAAGCATATAAGAAGATCAAATGAGAAGAAAGTCATGTCTCTCTCAAAAAGGTACATGGAAAGTGTGAAAGAACGAGGTCATTGTCACCCTGAGAAGTATATGGTCAAAGGCAAGAAGGAAATTTAAAGGTGATCCTAGGTTACAAGGAAACCCAGTAGCAACAATAGGTTTGAGCCTTTACCCTTTCTTGCCAAACCCCGAAACCATGGCATACACTGTAACCCTATTCAAGTCTCCTCTGATTGAAAATAGATTGCTTGATCTAAATGAGTTAGATTCGCTGCCAAAGCTAAAAAAAAAAAAGAAAAGAGGACAAAAAGAAGATGCTAATCCTACTGAAAAACGGTTAAGGACAATATGGATCTAAACCTTGCTAAAAACAACATTGAATTTGAGCCTACATATTCCGTTGTTTCTAAAACCCCATAACCTAGCCTACATTACGGTCCTAAACAAAGTCTTCTTGGATTGAAATGACTGGCCACTTATCGCTCTGCCAAAGGTCAAGTAAGTTGTTGCTAAAATCCCAAGACTCGAGAGTCTCAACCCAATAACCCTATACACTAACCCTAAAATAGAAAGTTGGGGGGCAGTCAAGAGGTTGAGAAAGGTGCGAAGTGCTATCATCCAATCGAGGTAGGATTGAGCCAGAAGAGAGGCTAAAATCCCCGAAGAGGAGGGAGTTACCATTCCCAAGGCTACAAGTCTAACAGCACCCTATGTCATTCTATTAACATATTTCTAACTTGTGCATATGTTAAAAAAAATAAGTAAATAAATAACAAAATAATAATAAAAAATCAGCATGGGCTTTGCACACATAGGATATAACTCCTTGTAGAAATAGAAATCATCAGCATCATCTCATGTAATAGATATCTAACATCATAACATCACATGCCTCTGATCGTATGTATCTGTCTACCTGTGCATCTAAGTACCATAAACATCCATCCTTATACAAAACTATGCAAAATAAAACTGTCTAACATCAATACATCTCAGGAACCAGGGGCAAAAGAGGATCAAAATCTCTACAAGGGGCATCTCTCACAAGTCGAAGTCAATATCATCTGGATCAAAATCCCCGAAACTCGGCATCGGAGGAGGGGGGTAACTACTCGAAGCACCACCATCCTGCAAGGAAGATAGAACCAAAATCAGCCGCAAGCAAAAGGAGCTAAGCAACAACAGAGCAATAAGGAGCAAAGAGAGAATAACTTACCCGCCCACCACCCATCTGAGATAACCGAGCCGTTAGGGAAGCTACCTCGGCCTAGTACTGGTCCCACTCCATCTGGTATCGGTCTCTCTGGTCTCTTACAGCAGTAAACTCGGCCTAGGGCACATATCCTCCAGCACGGCGCCATAGGTCAACCACCTCCTGGCCAACAGCATACCCACCGACTACTACCTCAAATCGGGTGAAGGCACCAACCGAATGGGCTCCAAAGTGCGCAGCGTAATCTGTATCCGGAGGGAGCAAGAACTCGGCACCTAGCTGACGCTCCTGATAAGGGATGGGCACTCCCGCCACCAAGGCTCCAAACATATACTCTAGCAGAGCCCCTGCTGATCGAAACTCCTCGTGAAACTACCGCCAATGCCGCTCTCCAAGATAGGACTCCCAGGTGTCATCACTGAGAAAAGCAGCTCTTGATAAGGACAACGGAACCAAGTACCGGACTGTCTCGTAATGGACTGATCCAATGAAGGGCCGCTAGGTCACATCCCTCACCTCAATCAACTCCAAGTTAGCCCGGAGCGTCACGAAGTCAGTAATCTCCGATCGCTGGGCTACCCAGTCACGAGCCCACCTCAAAGCACGAGGATAGAGATCATCCTTAACAACTGCAGGACGACGCACCGGCAGGTACTCGTAACTCCACCAGACAAGGAAGGGCCAAAAGCTAGTCATGCTGCTCTAGCGAGAAGAAGTCCAAACCCGCATCGATCAAAGAAAGCAGCCAAAAGAAAAGGATCCCCAGTCCAACTCAGACAAAGCTCCTAGATCGGCTACTATACTCACCAAACGACACGGCACGAGTGACTTGTTGTTGTTGCAGAAGCAGCTAAAGATGATCTACAACACAAGTCGCCATCTCATGATATCCCGCCTAGCAGGCGATGGCTCAGTAGCAAAAGTACGCTCACCCTGACTAATCCAAGAGACTGGGAAGGCAGAACGCTCAGGTTGAGGTAAGTCCAACAGCAAACAGGCCTCGTCCCTGCTAACCGGGTGCAAGGTGATTCGCCGGCTGACAAAGGAGAGTTCTGTAATAATCGCCTAATCTAAAGGAGTGGGGCCTAACTCGAAGCCGACAAAATGGAAGGTCCCAGTCTCCCCGAACCACCTCTCAACAAGTGCCAGTACCAAATGCCGGTTCAGGCGGTTAGCCTGTAATCCCATAAAGGTGCCAAACCCGATCTCTGCTAAGAAAGCGCGGTATGATAGGGCAGCCTGCTGCATGGTCACAAAAACCTGATGAACAGCCCCTCGAAAAGCTGTATGTACCCGCGGAGGTGGCAAATCTTATCTGGAATATACACTAGGATGATAGCCCAGATCCCCGAGAGGTGGGACATCTGGTATCTGCAAATCTCCCAAGTCGGCGTCTGTCTGCCTATGCCTGGAAGAAGCTCTCCCATAGCCGGTCACCTGGTCCCCAAGGCTCGGTACCTCCTCCTCGGCATCAACCTCCTCAGCAAAAACCTGGTCAACCGGAGGAAAAGGGTCGACTGGTAGTCTACTCCCCTACCCGCTCTGGCTGGATGAGGATCGTCCAGTAGATCGTCGACTACCTCTGGATCAACTAGAGCCGCCAGCAGAATCTGTCTGGGCCGCTTTCCCCGAGCGGCGTCTCCTCTCAGAACCGTCATCACTTGCGTCTGCCATCCTAAAAAGGTAAGCCAAGGTAAGTGATGTTAATATACCATCCATGCAGTTTAAATAACAATAAAATAAAACAAACAAATAACACAAAACAAATAAAGGATTTTGAATAACAAATCAAAAACAAAATTTTCACACATATTGGTTTTCCAACTCCAAATCACATCTCAAGGGTTCTCTGCCATTTCCCTTCAAAAAGATTTTATTTCTAAGATTTTAACCAACTTTTTCCATAATTTCTAACAATTTCAGCAGAGTCCCGTTTAAAAATGGCCCCTATAACACCCATGACATCAACACAAAGTACAAAACGTGCACCTTCCAATGCAACAATCACATGACAATGACACTCGTGCACACTTTTCAATTTTTCAAAATTTTCAAAACACATGTTTTATTTTTTTCAAATAAGTCAATGGTTTTCAAACATCTTCCAAAATCTTTCAAAATCACCTCAAATGTTTTCAAAATATTCCTACATTTTTCCAAATTTCAAACTTTAAAAATTTCATCAATTTCTTGAATTTTCTAATTTTTTTTTCTAATTTTCTAAATGTTTTTCTATTTTTCAAAAAATTAAAAATTCACCGAGTTTTCAAAAAATCACGAAACTTCATACGATTGTCAAACACATTTTTCTAAGGCACATTGTACGAAAACATAGCCAGAAAACCCAATACCCATGCATGTAGAAACAAATTCCCTAGTCCCGCAGAAAACCCTCTTCGCATAATCATGAAAAACCATTCAAATTCAATCAAACAACCATCAAAATGCAAAAACAACATCACCAAAGTGTTCAAAATATATCAAAACATCAATTTCCACTATTCACATGATTCAAACGAAGTTCTACACATCAAAATCAACAAAATTTGAAAACTCACCTTTTGGAAGTTCTCCGGCGAAATCTTAACTTCCGGCGACTTTTCCGACGATGTGGACTCCTTCCGGCAATCACCCACGGTCCCTAAGGAGTGCTCCTTCAAGGTTCAAGTCGGTTTCTACTTGAGAACTCTCGGATTCTCCAAAAACTTTTCAAATCCCGTGGGTGTTTGAACCAGAAATTTTCTGGTTTTAACTTTAAGCCTGGCGCCACTAGCAAAGGCGCCAATTCCTTTTTGCCAAAGGCGCCACTGCTAGTGGCGCCAGTTATAAATTCTAGGCAGTTTTGCCCTTTTTCCCGCCAAAACTTGTTTTCGAAGGCCTTTTTGGCCCGTTATCCGTTTTCAACCCTTGTTGTCGGAAGATTTCCAGTGTCCGTCCCTCCGACTGCCTCGCGATCAACATGGGACTCTTACTTTTATCGTTTTCTGTCTTTGACAAGCAAAGACAGAGAAAGAGGGGCAGCTGTAAGCACCCCATTTTTGACCGCTCGGCAGTCTACACTCCGTCCAGACTTGTTTTCAAGTCATAGTGGCCATATTCCAATCGAAACCAATCCTCTAGGTCCAAATTCCGTCTTTCCATCGCTTCGCAGGCCTGTCAGGCCCAAATAGAGGCAAAATGACCAAAATGCCCTTAGGGGCATTGTCCTTTCTTATTACAATTCCAATCCCTCTCTCGAGACAGTTTATTCCTCGAGACGGTCCGAGTAGCAAAACTACTCACAAAACTGTTAGAGTAGCGGAAATACTCACAAAACCGTTAGAGTAGCGGAAGTACTCACAAAACCGTTAGAGTAGCGGAAATACTAACAATTAGGTCGATATAGGGAATTGGTAACAAACCCCTGTGTCACGACGACCGCCGTTAGAGTGGCGGAAACACTCACAAACCTAGGCACGTCTCCTCGGAGACGGTAAGACCCCTTTCCAATCCCACTCTCGAGACAGTTTATTCCTCGAGACGATTCCAATCCAGGCGAGTCTCCTCGGAGACGGTAAGACCCCTTTCCAATCCCACTCTCGAGACAGTTTATTCCTTGAGACGGTTCTAATCCAGGCGAGTCTCTCCGGAGACGGTAAGACCCCTTTCTAATCCCTCTCTCGAGACAGTTTATTCCTCAAGACGGTCCGAGTAGTAAAACTACTCACAGAACCGTTAGAGTAGCGGAAATACTCACAAAGCCGTTAGAGTAGCGGAAATACTCACAAAGCCGTTAGAGTAGCGAAAATACTCACAAAGCCGTTAGAGTAGCAGAAATACTCCCAAATCATCAACCCCGTCCGAATAGTGGAAATACTCACAAATCATCAACCCCGTCCGAGTAGTGGAAATACTCACACCGTTAGAGTGGGGGAAACACTCAAAACCCAGGTCAACACCAGTGCCTGTTAGCTCACTTCGGTGAAAAATGACCAGACTACCCTTAGGACCTTTTCCGAGACTTTCCGGTCAAGATGACCATTTTGCCTCTAAGCATCCGAATGCCCCGGGAACCACACCGGCTCTGGATATCAAACCGGTAACCTCCTGAGAATACGTTTTATAGTGTTTTCAACCTCCCCTTACCTTTCCGGATCATTCCGAGTCAGTTCCAGCCAACCCGGTACAAAATGACCGTTTTGCCCCTAGAGGGCCGGTCTCCTTCTTCGTCCACACCGGCTCTGGGTATCAAATTGGTAATGACTCGAGAATACTTTTTATAGTGTTCTCAACCTCCCCTTACCTTTATGGATCATTCCGAGTCAGTTCTGGCAAATCCGGTACAAAATGACAGTTTTGCCCCTAGTGGGCCGGTCTCTTTTTCCGACCACGCCGGCTCTGGGAATCAAACCGGCAACCTCTGGGAACATTCTAAATAATGTTTCCATATCCCAAGTCTTTTTCCGGGACAATCCGAGTTCGCCCCGGCAGTTTTCTGGTCCGATTGACCGTTTTGCCCCTAAAGGCCCAGTCAACCTTTCCGACACATCTTATCCTCACTTTTCAAGTCAAATACCTCCAGGACACTATTTTAAGTGTTCCTGCTTCTTTCCGGCCTTCCGGGTCATTCCCGGCTCCTCCAAATCTTTTCCGGACTTTTCGGAGTCACTCTTAGTGAAGCTAGGCTAAAATTTGTATGGTAGTCATTAGTACAGGCACCCAAATCTAGTCAAAGATACGTTGCTTGCCGACCTTAAACCTTTCCTAATTGGCTGGTGCCACTAGTAGTGGCGCCAAGCCAAAAAATGGCCTAGCGCCACTCCTAGTGGCGCTAGTGTAAAGTTTGCCCTGGCGCCACTACAACAGGCGCCAGGTTTGTCCAACTTCTATAAATACAGAGCCTCATTCAACATGAAAAAGGTCTGCAAACTTAACCTAAGAATCCTATATTTCGATATACAGAGCTCGAGCACCTCCAAAAACCCTAGTTTCCTTAGGTCCTCCAAACCCTAACCGCTCTACACTAAACCCTAGCCACCATACATAAACCCTAGCCTCCTATACACTCACACACACCCCCATACACTCATACACTAGCATTCAACCATCTTTTGAAGACTGGAGGAGCTGCAACCCAAAGCTTGAAGACAACTCTTGAAGACGAAAGACGAAGATCAAGACTGAAGACCGAAGACAGCACGGCGCTAAATAAACAAGATACAAGGTAGGCTACCTATTTAAATTTCCATACTTCCCCCCTCTCTCTTCTCTCTCCAACCCACTTGGGTTTTCCCTATTTTAATCCCCCATCTCTTTCCCCCCCTTTCTTTGCATGCTTGAAACAAGGGGATTCCCGGTCCATGTGTAGGATTGGACTATTGGAGAGTCACCGTGTCGGGGGCTTTCTTCTAGTCTAACCAAAGACCACATGGCTCCGGCCCCCTTGATTATGTGGTGAAGCCTTAGCCTTGTATGTTCACGACCCTAAATTGCATTGTGCATATCATAGTCTTGCATCTTCCAAAAACCGTTTTCAAAGTTGTTTTTAAAATTGGTTTCAAACTCGTTTTCAAGATTGCATCAAAATCTCTTTTTCAAAAACTTGTTTTCAAAACCACAATCCTAGGGTGATTCTAGCCTTTCCACGGCTAGGGTTGCTTTAGGAAAGTGTTACATTAAAAGTAACCTTTTTGGGTCTATATTTTCAAATCTTATTGTTTTTCAAAACCGCTTTCCTAAAATGGTTCTAGCCTTCCTATGGTTAGAATTGCTTTAGGAAAGTGAGATTTTTTTACTCCTAAAAACTCTCTCCCTTCAAAAATCTCTTCCTAAAAATCTCTTTTTCAATATACTTTCCTAAAACTTTCCTCTCCAAAGTTGTTTTCAAAAACTCCCTTCCAAAATCTGTTTTTCAAAATTCCCTTTTTCAACTCCTCTTCCAAAATTCACTTTCTAAAAACGTTCCCCAAAAATCTTTCCAAGAACTCTCTTTCCAAAATCTTCCTTCTAGAAATTCCTCTCTAGTATTTCCTTCCAAAACCTTCGTTTCCAAAAGCACACTTTCCAAAAACTCCTTCCTAGGATTCCCTTCTAGAAAACACACTTTCCAAAAAAAAACTCTTTCCTTAGAGCCCAAGTCAAGCCCTAGAACCTACAATTAGGAAACCCTAATTTTCTTTCCAAAAACATGATTTTCAAACTTTGCCCCGAACCTAGGTTTCCAAAACCTCTTGTTTTTACATCCAAACTATCCACGTTTCCAAAACCTATTTTCTACGTCAAAACTACAATTTTTCAAAACTAGGGTTTCTAGAATCTCCTTTTCCAAATCCTTGCCAAATCCTATCTTCTCTTTAGGAAACCAAATCAAATCTCCTCGTTTAGGAAACTAGATCCCGTCCTCCGTTTTTGGAAACAAAATCCAACCATTTTCTTTTAGGAACCAAATCCAATCCCTTCCTAATCCAAACCTTTCTTAATTCAATTCCTTCCTAAACCATAAGTTTCCTAAACTTAAACTTTAAATCTTTCCTTAAATTTCAAAATCCAGATCTTTCCTAATTCACATCCTTCCTAATCTTCTCATTTCCTAAATCTTAAGCTTCCAAAACTTGAACATAAAAATCTTTCGTAAAATTCTAAAATTCAACCCTTTCCTAATTCTACCTTCCTTTCAAATCTTAACCTTTCAAACCTAAGTTTTCAAACTCTTCCTAAATTCAAACCTTTTTCTAATCTCAAGATTTTCTAAAACTCTAAAACTTTCTAAATCTTAAACTTTCTAAATTTCAAATCTTTCCAAATTCAAAACTTTCTAAATTTGAAACTCTCTTAAGTTAAATCTTTCTAAACCTAAATCTCTCCAAATTCTAAACTTTCCAAAACTTCAAAATCTTTCTAAATCTAAGGCTTTTCTAAACTCAAAACTTTCTTAATTCGAACATTTCCTAAACTGAACCTTTCTTAAAACGAAACTTTCTTATTTTCAAAACTTCCCTTTTTCAAACATTTCTAAATTCAAAACTTTCCGATTTTCAAAACTTTCCTAATTTGGGAACTTTCCTAATCTGACAACCTTTCCTTTTTCGAAAACTTTCTAAACTCGAAACTTTTCAATTTCTAAACTTTCTTAAATTCAAAACTTTTCTAAACCTAAAATTTTCCTAAATTCAAAACTTTCCTAACTCAAAAACTTTCCAAAAATGTCACTTTCCTAAATCGAACCTTTCCTAATTCGAACCTTTCCTAAATCCAATCTTTCTTAATCTCAAGTCTTCCCTAGGTCTCCTACCTTTCCTAAGTCTAGGTTTCCTAAACTTCCATCTTTCCTAAAACCAAATCTTTCCAAAGCAAGTCCAATCTTTTCAATTTCAATCTCCAATCTCCTCTTCTAATCTCAAACAAAATTCAATTTCCAATTTAATCTCCTTCTTCAAATCAACTCTTCTATTTTCAATCGGACTCCGGTCCGAACTACGACTGACCTAATTCCCCCAAAGGGATACGTAGGCAACCTTCATAGGTGCGGTCACAATATTTTTCAAACTTTCAATTCCACCCTCATGGGTACGGTTTTCAAAATCTTTTCAAATCTAAAATTCCAATTTCAAATTTCTATTTTCAAATTTCTATTTCCAAATTTTCAAACTTTCCAATTTCAATTCCATCTCTTTAAATCTATTTTCAAATCAAATCAATTTCAAATTAAACTATTTTCAAATCTATTTTTCAATTCTCTTTCCTTACACTTGCATACCATGCATCATGTTAGTTCCTTTTTTAAGCATTGTTTTCCTAAAGTGAATAGGGTTGAACTATAGTTAATTAAAGACTCTTATAGGTGAATCTAGGGTAGCTTGACATGTAGGTACCGAAAGGGCGGGGTAGGGTGATAGCTTAGTGCATCTTCCCTACAAGTAACCAATCTCTGAACTTAGGATCACTGATTTCAAAGACCAAAAAGGAGTTAATTTTCAAAAAGGGCTAAATGTTTTCCAAAGGTTGCCAAATAACCTGTTTTTTCTTAAAAACCCTCTCTTGAGGAGATACTTTCAAAATCGTTTTTCAAAAACCCTAAGTGTAGTCTTCGGATTATTCTTAGTTTTTAGGTGACCTAACTCACCTTAATCAAGTTAGGTGGCGACTCCAAACTTTTTCAAAAGCCCTTTATTCAAACCTATTTTCAATTCAAACCTAGTCGCACTCATTCTTCTAGGAGGGTGAGTTCTAACGAGAGAGTACAGCATTTTTCCTGCTTGGGTGAGTATTCCTCGAGTGCGAAAAATCTGGGCGCGACAATATGCAAGTGCAAGAAAAGAGAGTTGGAAAATGGATTTGGAAAAGAAGAATTGAAAAATGTTGTGACTGCACCCATGAGGGTTACCTACGTATCCTTTTGGAGGAATCAGGTCAGTTGTAGTTCAGACAATAGTCTGATAGAAAAAAGAAGGTATGATTGGAAGAAAGAGATTTTGATTAGAAGATTTGAAAAAATTTGATTTTGGAAAGCTTGGTTTTAGAAAACCTAGACTTAGGAAAGAAAGGTTTTAGGAAGGACTTGAGATTCAGAAAGATTCAACTCAATGTTGGACTTGAAAGATTAGGAAAGTTGAAATTAGGAAAGGTTCAAATTAAGAAAGTTTCGTTTCAGGAAAGTTTCATTTTAAGAAAGTTTCAATTTAGGAACGTTTTCAACTTAGGAAAGGTTTCAAATTAGGAAAGTTTTCGAATTAGGAAAGGTTTCGTTCTAAGAAAGTATTGAAATTGGAAAGTTTTGAATTTGGAAAGTCTTGAAATAAGGAAGTTTTGAAAGTAAGAAAGTTTTGAGTTTAGGAAGCTATAGATTTAGAAAGATTTGAAGTTTAGAGAAATTTAGAATTTTAGAAGGATTCAAAGTTTGAGTTTTAGAAATTCTTAAAATTAGGAAAGGTTTGAGTTTAAGAAAGATTTGAAGATTTATATTTGGAAAGTCAAAATTTGGAAAGGGACGAAATTAGGAAAGGGTGGAATTAGGGAAGGTTTAGATTTAGGAAAGATTTGAAAGTTTAAATTTTGGAAACCAAAGGTTTAGGAAGGTATGAGATTAGGAGGGAGTGGGATTCCTATTTCCTAAATCGAAGGATTGGATTTTGTTTCTAAAAAGAGAGGTTTAGATTTTATTTTAAAAAATGGAGGATTGGATCTAGTTTCCTAAATGGGAAGATTGAGTTTGGTTTCCTATAGGAAAGATTAGATTTGACATGGATTTTGAAAAGGGAAGTTTTAGAAATTCTAGTTTTGGAAAGACTATAGTTTTGATGTAGAAAAGGGGTTTTTGGAAATGTATATAGAATTTTGATGTACAAAACATGACGTTTTGGAAACCTAGGTTTTGAGACCAAAATAAGGGATTGAAAATCATGCTTTTGAAAAGGAAAATTAGGGTTTCTTAATTGTTGGCTCTAGGGCTTGACTTGGGCTCTAAGAAAAGTGATTTTGGAAAGTGATTTTTTTGGAAAAGGAGATTTTTGGAAGGAAATCCTAGAGAGGAGTTTCCAGAAGGAAGATTTTAGAAGGAGTTTTTAGAGAGGAGTTTTTAGAGAGGGAATTTGAGAGGAGTTTTAGAAAGAAGACTTTGGAAGAAGTTTTTAGGAAAGAGTTTTTAGGAAAGAGATTTAGGGAGAGAGTTTTCTAAGAAGGAAACCTAGGGAATGTTTTTAGGAAAGGAATTTTGAAAAGAGTGTTTTGGAAAGGAGTTGAAAAGGGAGTTTTTGAAAAATAGATTTTTGGAGGGAGCTTTTGAAAACAATTTTGGAAAGGAGATTGGAGAGAGTTTTTAGAAAGCATATTAGAAATGAGATTTTTAAGAGGAGATTTTTTAGAAGAGATTTTTTAGAAAGTATATAAAATATCTCACTTTCCTAAAGCGATTCTAACTATAAAAAGATTAGAACCACTTTAAGATAGTGGTTTTGAAAACAACAAAGATTTGAAAATATGGACTGTATTGGTCACTTTAAATGTATCACTTTCCTAAAGCAACCCTAGCCATGAAAAGGCTAGAAGCACCTTAGGATTGTGGTTTTGAAAACAAGTTTTGAAAAAGAAGATTTTGATGTAATTTTGAAAACGATGTTAATGCAAGTTTTAAAAACAAGTTTAAAAACGAATTTTGGAAGAATGCAAGATCATGATATGCACAATGCAAATTGGGATCGTGAACATACAAGGTTAAAGGCTTTACCACATAATCAAAGGGGCCGAATCCACGTGGTTTCCGGTTAGACTAAAAGAAAGCCCCTGACGCGGTGACTCTCCAATAGCCTAATCCTACACATGGACCGGGAATTCTCTTATTTCAAGCATGCAAGAAAGGGGGGGGGGGGGGGGGGGGAAGAAGATGGGTGATTAAAATAGAAGAAAACTCAAGTGGGTTAGGAGAGAGAACAGAGAGGAAAGATGCGTAAATGTAAATAAGAAACCTACCTTGTATCCTCTTTATTTTGCTTAGCTTTGCGCACTTTGCTTTGCTTGCCTTACTTCGGTCTTCACATCAGTCTTCAAGAGTTTGTCTTCGATCTTCGAGAGCTCTGGATTACCGCACTTCAAGCCTTTAATGGAGGCTTTGAGGCTAGTGTATAAGTGTGTAAGAGGCTAGGGTTTGTGTATAGAGGCTAGGGTTTGGAAAACCTAAAGGAGACTAGGGTTTTGGGAGGCTACGAGCTCTGTATATCGAAAAGTAGGGTTTTTAGATTGAGTTTGCGGACCCCTTTCACGCTGGAGGAGGCTCTGTATTTATAGATAAGGGAATGACCTAGCACCTGTTGCAGTGGTGTCAGGCCAAAAATGCTTCTAGCGCCACTAGCCAGTTAGGAAAGTTTTAAGGTTGGCAAGCAACATATCTTGAGAAGATTTAGGCGCTTGTACTAGTGACTACCATGCAATTTTTAGCCTAGCTTCACTAGGAGTGACTCTGAAAGGTCCAGGAAGGATTTAAGGGACTGATAATGGCTTGGAAAGCCGGAAAAGGGCAAGAACCCTCAGAATAGGGTCCCAGAGGTATTTGACTTGAAGAAGGATGATAAGAATTGTCGGAAGGGTTAACTGGGTCATTAGGGGCAAGACGGTCAAACGGGGTAGAAAGCTGTCGGGACAGACTCAGAATGTCCCAGAAGAAGACTCAAGATTTGGAGGCATTATTTAGAATGTTCCCAAAGGCTACCGGTTTGATACCCAGAGTCGGTGTGGCTAGAAAAAGGAAACCGACCTACCACAGGCAAAACAATCATTTTGCACCGGATTTACAGGAACTGACTCGAAATGATCCGAAAATATAATGGAAGGTCGAGACTACTATAAAAAGCATTCTCGGGAGATTACCGGTTTGATATCCAGAGCCGGTGTGGTCCCCGGAATGTTCGGATGCCTAGGGGCAAAATGGATATCTTGACCGAAAAGTCTCAAAATTGGCCCGAAATTGACTAGAAGGCACCTAATCATGCCGGATCGTCTCTAAGACGATATTGGAAGGGTGGAATTACCATTCTGAAGACTAAGATATTATCTCGAGAAACGTGCCGAAAAACAGCCCTAGGGGCAGTGCGGTCATTTTTCACCGAAATGAACTAGCAGGCACTGGTGTTGACCTGGGTTTAGAGTGTTTCTGCCAATTTGACGGCAGTCTCATGATACAGGGTTTTGTTAGCAATTCCCTATATCGATCTGCTTGTGAGTATTTCTGCTACTCTAACGGTTGCGATGTTTTCGAGTACTTCTGCTACTCTGATGGTTCACGATCATTCCTGAGACTACCTGATCTCGGGAAGCTGCTAAAGGGACTTAGCGCCTGAGAAGTCAACTTTCTCAGAAGGCGTGCCAAAACAGACATTTTTGCATTAGCGGGCTAGGAGGCACCAAAGGTGGACCGTTCTACCATTTAGGGGACTTGGGGTCTCGTCTCGGTCGATAGATTTGAAGGGACTTACCATTCCGAATAGACTTTTTTTGAAAAACGTGCCAGATAGAATAGACTTACCGTCTCGAGGAATCAACTTTCTCGAGAGAGGGATTGGAATTTGAATTGGAAAAAGAATTGGAAAGGGGACTTACCATCTTCAGAAAGACGTGCCTATTAGAATTGGGAAGAGGACTTACCATCTTTGGAAAGATGCGCCTATTGGAATTGGAAAGAGGACTTATCGTCTTCGAGAAGACGTGCCTGATTTGGAATTGGACTGAACAATGCCCCTAAGGACATTGTGGTCATTTTGTTTCTATTTGGGCCTGATGGACCCGCGAAGCGACGAATTGACAGGATTAGACTTGAAAAGTTTATTTGACTCAAAATATGTCCGCATTGACTTAAATACAAGTCTGGACGGATTGTAGACCGCCGAGCGGTCAAAAATGGGGTGCTTACAAGAGTCGACTCATTCAAATAGAGAGTTGATTTTACAGTCTCAGACAAAAAGAGTCAACCCCTGGAGCAAAAGAGTCAACTCATTTGGACAGAGCCTTGAAAAATCTGCTGAAACATAAAAAGAGTCGACCCTTGCAGCAAAAGAGCCGACTCATTTAAGGTAACGGCTATATTTTTTAACGTTATACTCTGCCGTTTTCGTATCAAATGGTCTCCCATCCATCTCCAATGGCTATAAGCAACTCAAGGCTATATATACAAGATCCCCAACACATATATGATGATGAAGAACAAGAAGAACATGAGAAGAACACAAGATTAAGTGCTACAAAGTGATATTTCATCTTCTACATCTTATACTTTGTTTTTATTCATTTTCTTAAGTGAGCTGAAAATTTGTTTATCTACTCTTTGAGAGAGAGTTATTCATTGTACAACCTTTATCTATTATTGGGTTAGTTTGTAAACTTGTGAGTTTGAGTGTTCTTAAGAAAAACACTTGTGAGTTTAGGTGTAGCTTGGGAAAAGCACTTGTAAGTTTGAGTGAAGCTTGGACAAAATCACTTGTAAATTTTAGTGAAGCTTGGATAAAATCACTCGTAGGTTTGAGAGAAGCTTAGACAAAATCTCTTGATTTTTGAGAGCTTGGAGAAGAGCTCTTATAAGAGTGAGCTGGGCACTTGGAGCAAAACCAACAACTGTGTAAGGAATTTTACATAATGGAATATCTTTGAGAGAATCGAGGAAGGGAGGACGTAGGCAAGATTTGGCCGAACCTCTATAAATCTGGTGTTCTTCATCTCTTTGCTCATATTACTTCCTTTCATTGCATCTTATTGTTTGCTTGCTTGGTTATTAATTTGATTGCTCACTGCTACATTGCTTAATCAATTTTTATTTGCATTGTTCGATATAAATTCTATAAAACTCAATTCACCCCCCCCTCCTGGGTTGCCTACTTGGGCCAACATTTTGGAAAGAGTTTTTCTAGGAAGGAGACCTAGGGAGCGTTTTAGAAAGTGAATTTCAAAGAGAGTGTTTTGGAAAGGAATTTAAAAGAAAGTTTTGGAAAGTGAAATTTGAATAGAGATTGAAGAGAATTTTTAGAAAGTGTATTAGAAAAAGGGATTTTTAGAAAGAGAGATTTTCATAAAGGGAGTTTTTGGAGAGTTCATAAAAATATCTCATTTTCCTAAAGCGATTCTAATCATAAGAAGATTAGAAACACTCTAAGATAGTGGTTTTGAAAACAACAAGGATTTGAAAATATGGACCACATTGGTCACTTTAAATATGACACTTTCCTAAAGCAACCCTAGCCATGGAAAAGCTAGAATCACCTTAGGATTGTGATTTTAAAAACAAGTTTTGAAGAAGAAGATTTAATGCAAGTTTTGAAAACAGTTTTGATGCAAGTTTTAAAAACAAGTTAGAAAACGAATTTTGGAGGAATGCAAGATCATGATATGCACAATGCAAGTTAGGGTCGTGAGCATACAAGGTTAAAGGCTTCACCACTTAATCAAGGGGGCCGAACCCACGTGGTCTCTAGTTAGACTAAAAGAAAACCCCCGACACGGTGACCTCCAATAGCCTAATCCTACACATGAACCAAGAAGTCCCTTGTTTCAAGCATCCAAGAAAGGGGGGGAAAGAAGATAGGGGATTAAAATGGAAGAAAACCCAAGTGAGTTCGGAGGGAGAAGAAAGAGGGGGAAGATGTGTTAACTTAAATAGTGAGCCTACCTTGTATCTTCTTTATTTTGCTTTGCTTTGCGCGCTTTATTTTTCTTGCTTTGCTTTGGCCTTCGATTCAGTCTTCGCTTCAGGAACTTGTCTTCGATTTTCTGGAGCTTCGAAGTTGCAGCACTTCAAGTCTTCAATGGAGGCTTTGAGGCTAATGTATAAGTGTATTAGAGTGTATGTGAGTGTATAGGAGGCTAGGGTTTGTGTATAGAGGCTAAGGTTTGGAAAACCTAAAGAAGAATAGGGTTTAGGGAGGCTACAAGCTCTGTATATCAAAAAATAGGGCTTTTAGATTGAGTTTGCGGACATCTTTTACGCTGGGGAAGGCTCTGTATTTATAGAGAGAAGAATGACCTGGCGCTTGTTGCAGTGGCGCCAGGCCAAAAATCCTTCTGGCGCCAGGCCAATATTTGGCTAGGCGCCACTACTAGTGATGCCAACCACTTAGGAAAGTTTTAAGGTTGGCAAGAAATGTATCTTCAAAAGATTTGGGCACCTGTACTAGTGACTATTATGCAATTTTTAGCCTAGCTTCACTAGGAATGGTTTTGGAATGTCCAGGAAGGATTTAGAGGACCGGGAATGGCCCGAAAGGCCGAGAAGGGACATGAACCGTTAGAACAGGATCCCGGGGCTAATGGACTTGAAAAAGGATGTCCGGGTTTGTTAGGGGGGTCGACCAGGCCATTAGGGGTAAAACGGTCAACGGGCCGGAAAGCAGCCAGGACGGACTTAGAATGTCCCAAAAGAAGACTTGAGGTTTGAAAACATTATTCAGAATGTTCCCAAAGGTTACTGATTTGATACCTAGAGCCAGTGTGGTCGGAAAAGGGGACCGGCCCACCAGGAGCAAAACGATCATTTTGCACCAGGTTTGTCGGAATTGACTTGGAATGATCCTTAAAGATAATGAAAGGTCAGGAATACTATAAAAATCATTCTTGGAAGATTACCAGTTTGATACCCAAAGCCGGTGTGGTTCCCGGGGCGTTCGGATGCCTAGAGGCAAATTGGTCATTTGGACCAAAAAGTCTCGGAATTAGCCCAAAACTAACTAGAAGGCACCTAATCATGCTGGATCGTCTATGGGACGATCTTGGAAAGGTGGACTTACCGTTCTGAGGACTTAGGTACTATCTCAAGAAATGTGCTGAAAAATGGCCCTAGGGGCAGTTTGGTCATTTTTCATCGGAGTGAGCTAGCAGGCACTACTGTTGACCTGGGTTTTGAGTATTTCTGCCACTCTGATGGTGGTCCTGTGATATAGGGGTTTGTTGGCAATTCCCTATATCGACTTGCTTACAAGTATTTCCGCTACTCTGACAGTTGCGATATTTAAAAGTACTTCCGCTACTCTGACGGTTCGCAATCATTTCCGAGACTGCCTGATCTCGGGAAGCTGCTTAATAGACTTAGCGCCTGAGGAATCAACTTTCTCAAAAGGCGTGCCAAAACAGACATTTCTGCATTGGAAGCTAGCAAGCGCCAAAGGTGGACCGTTCTACCATCTCAGGGACTTGGGGTCTCGTCCCGGTCGACGGATTTGAAGGGACTTACCGTTCTGAAGAGTTTACTCAGAAACGTGCCGGACAGGATAGACTTACCACCTCGAGGAATCAACTTTCTCGAGGGAGGGATTGGAATTGGAATTGGACTTGGACTTGAAAAAGGGGGCTTACCATTTTCGAGAAGACGTGCCTATTGGAATTAGAAAGGAGACTTACCGTCTTCGAAAAGACATGCCTATTTGAATTGGACCGAACAATACCCACGAGGGTATTTTGGTCATTTTGCCTCTGTACGAACCTGGCAGGCCCACGAAGCGATGGACTGACTGGATTAGGATTGGAAAACTGGAATACACCCATATTGACTTGAACTTAAGTCTGGACGGACTGGAGACTGCCGAACGGGCAAAAATGGGGTGCTTACACCCCCAAACCATAGATTTCTATTTTCCAAAGACCAAAATGGAGTTATTTTCAAAAGGGCTTAAATCTTTTCAAAGGTTGCCAAACAACCTATTTTCTTTAAAACCCTCGCTTGAAGGAATTTTTAAAATCTTTTCCAAAAACCCTAAGTTTGATCTTCGGATTAACACTTAGTTTTAGGTATCCTAACTCATCTTAATCAAGTTAGGTGGCGACTCCTATTTTTCTAAAATTCCCTTAATCAAACCTATTTCAAGATCAAATTTAGTCGCACTTGTCTTTCTAGGATGATGAGTTCTAGTGACAGAGTTCCGTGCTTTTGGTCTCCGAGCCGAAAGGACCTTGGACCCAAAAACCAGGGCCCGATAGCTGGCGACTCCACCGGGGACACTTAGAGGGTTAGGCCATTAACATGTCCCTTCACCCTTCAATTATCCAGAATCTACAGTTACTTTGTCATGTTTTATCCACTTTTCAAATTTTTCCAAGTTTCCAAAACAAATCTTATTTTTCAAAACAATTTTCAAATAGGTGTCACCACTTACATTCATTGTTTACATTCACATTTCTACATTAACCATCCATTTTGCCTTGCATTGAGTTTTTCAAAAAAGTTACTAACTCTTTGTATTTTTCTTTTGTAGGTGGACCTTTGTTCACATTTTATTTTATGTCATAATTTATTGCCATGTATGTAATGAATGGACAGGATGTGATGTGTGTTGTTGGGTCCTTTCCTCCATTTTTAAAAAAATTCCATACACACTTAGTGCGCTCACTTGCATTTGCATTTTGCATATATTACCTGGTTACTACCCTTCTAGATAGAAGAGGGAACACTATATTGACTGTGAGCTGATGCTGTGTCAGTTTCTCAACCTACAATCTCTTGATAGTTCCCCCCCAGCCAAAAATGGAGTTCATCCTTTGGGGATTGGACGCCGGAGGTTTGAAGGTTCGGAAACCGAGCCTTTTTAGGAAGCATTAGTAAACCTCCAACCTCATGCTCATATAGCACCCCATGTATAGCCGAACCTCTTCCAGATTTAGGACACGCGCGTCAATTTCAAAACCAAGGAGGAAAGGGCGACCGTTTTATTTTTCTTTTCAATTCATGCTGTTATGTTATTTAGTTCTTGCCATTTTATTATATATACATCTTCTCACATCATAATTGTTCATGCATCGAAGTTCATTTCAAGACAAGAGTTTCCAAAGTAACTCAAGTTATTGCATCTCCATGCATCCAATCAACCTTCAGAGAAAGGCCCAAAGACTTTGTCACTCAACTCAAGCCAACCCAAAACTCCTAAGGGTACCAAGAGACCCTAGGGATTCATAGCATGCATCAAAGTCATCTCATAAAAAGGGGCCCTAATCCCTCTTCGCTCGCGGAGATAGGGCTACCAAGAAGACAACGGTCAATCCAAAATCAAGGTCTCTCACTGACCGCCATCCAAGAAGGCAAATCTGAAGATTCAAGAGTAATTTAGGATTTCAAACGTAAAAAATAGGATAGACAAAAGTCCCATGGAAAATGTTTCCCTTCCCCTTTAAATGTACTTTTAATTCCATATACAAACAAATCAAATGCAACAAAACTATCCTTTCTACTTTCATCGAATGAATGTCTGAATGTATGAATGAATAAATGAACAGGCTCGCACAGGTACAGTATTGCATACATAGGTGTTACGCCCAGATTTTTCACACTCAAGGAATACACACACAAGCGGGAAAAATACTGTACTCTCTCGTTAGAACTCACTCTCCTAGAACAATGAGTGCGACTAGGTTTGAATTGAAAATTGGTTTGAATAAAGGGCTTTTGAAAAAAATTTGGAGTCGCCACCTAACTTGATTAAGGTGAGTTAGGTCACCTAAAAACTAAGCATAATCCGAAAACTATACTTAGGGTTTTTGAAAATCGATTTTTGAAAATACCACCTCAAGAGAGGGTTTTTAAGAAAAACAGTTTGTTTGGCAACCTTTGAAAAACATTTAGCCCTTTTTTTTGAAAATAACTCATTTTGGTCTTTGAAATCAGTGATCCTAGGTTTGAAGGTTGGTTACGTGTAGGGAAGACGCACTAAGCCATCACCCTACCCCACCCTTTCGGTACCTACATGTCAATCTACCCTAGATTCACCTATGAGAGTCTACAACTAACTAAAGTTCAATCCTATTCATTTTGAAAAACAATGTTTTAAAAGAAACTAACATGATGCATGATATGCAAGTACAATAGAAAAGAAAGTTGAAAAATAGATTTGGAAAGAAATTTGAAAAGAAGAATTTGATTTGATTTTAGAAGAGATTTGAAAATATAGAATTGAAATTGGAAAGTTTGAGAAATTAGAAATAGGGATTTGAAAATAGATTTTTGAAATTGGAAACTTGAAAATAGATTGGAGATTCGAAAAGATTTGTGGAATTTGAGATTTGAAGAAAGTTGTGACCGCACCTATGAAGGTTGCATACGTATCCTTTTGGAGGAATCAAGTCAGTCGTAGTTCGGACCGGAGTCCGATAGAAGATAGAATGTTTGATTGGAAGAAAGAGATTGAATTGGAAATTGAATTTGATTTGAAATTAGAAGAGAAGATTGGAAATTAAAATTGAAAAGATTGGACTTGCTTTGGAAAGATTGATTTTGGAAAGACTTGACTTTAGAAAACCTAGACTTAGGAAAGTGACTTAGGAAAGATTCGACTTGACTTGGAAGGTTTAGGAGATTAGGAAAGATTGGATTTAGGAAATGTCTGAATTAGGAAAGGTCCAATTTACGAAAGTTTCGAAATTAGGAAAGTGTCATTTTAGGAAAGTTTTGGAATTACGAAAGTTTTGAAAATAGGAAAGTTTTGAATTAAGAAAGTTTCAACTTAGGAAAGTTTTAGATTTAGGAAAGTTTTGAAATTTGGAAGGATTTGAAATTTAGAAAGTTTGGAATTTAGAAAGATTTAGGGTTAGAAAGATTTAACTTAAGAAAGTTTTGAATTTGGAAAGATTTGGAATTTAGAAGGATTTGAAATTTAGAAAGTTTAGAATTTAGAAAGTTTTAGAGTTTTAGAAAATCTTGAGATTAAGAAAGGTTTGAATTTGGGAAAGGTTTGAAAACTTAGGTTTGAAAAGTTAAGATTTGAAAAGCAGGTAGAATTAGGAAAGGTTTGAATTAGAAAAGATTTGAAAGTTGAGTTTTAAAATTTAGGAAAGATTTTTATGTTCAAGTTTTGGAAACTTAAGATTTAGGAAAATGGAGGATTAGGAAGGATGTGAATTAGGAAAGATTTGGATTAGGAAGGGATTGTATTTGGTTTCTAAAAGAGAATGTTTGATTTCGTTTCCAAAAACGGAGGATTAGATTTGGTTTCCTAAACAGAAATATTCGATTTGGTTTCCTATAGGGAAGATAGGATTTGGCAAGGATTTGGAAAGGGAGATTCTAGAAACCCTAGATTTGAAAGTGTAGAATTTTAACGTAGAAAAGAGGTTTTGGAAATGTGTATAGTTTGGATATAGAAAACGAGAGATTTTAGAAACCTAGGTTCGAGACAAAGTTTGAAAATCATGTTTTTGGAAAGAAAATTAGGGTTTCCTAATCGTGGGTTCTAAGGCTTGACTTGGGCTCTAAGGAAAGATGATTTTTGGAAAGTGCATTTTTGAGAACGAAGATTTTTAGAAGGGAAATCCTAGAGGGGAGTTTCTAGAAGGGAGATTTTTGGAAAGTAAATTCGAAGAGAGAGTTTTTGAAAAGAGATTTTTAAAGAGAATGAGTTTTTGGAAAGTCTATTTTTTAGAAACGAAGATTTTAGAAGGAAAATCGTAAAGGAGAGTTTCTAGAAGGAAGATTTTGGAAAGAGAGTTTTTTAGAAAGATTTTTGGAAGGAGTTTTTGAAAACAATTTTGGAAAGAAGAATTTTCAGGAAGTATGTTGAAAAAGAGATTTTTAGGAAGTGATTTTTGAAAAGAGAGCTTTTTGGAAAGTATGAAAACGTCTCACTTTCTTAAAGCGATTCTAGCCATAAGATGGCTAGAACCACTTTAAGAAAGTGGTTTTGAAAACAACAAGGGTTGAAAATATGGACTATGTTGGTCACTTTAAATGTAACACTTTCCTAAAGCAACCCTAGCCATGGAAAGGCTAGAATCACCCTAGGATTGTGGTTTTGAAAACAATTTTTTGAAAAAGAGATTTTGATGCAATTTTGAAAACGAGTTTGAAAACGATTTTTGGAAGATGCAAGATCATGATATGCACAATGCAAATTAGGGGTCGTGAACATACAAGGCTAAGGCTTTACCACATAATCAAGGGGGCCGGACCCACGTGGTCTCTGGTTAGACTAGAAGAAAGCCCCCGACACGGTGACTCTCCAATAGCCCAATCCTACACATGTACCGGGAATCCCCTTGTTTCAAGCATGCAAAGAAAGGGGTGGAAAGAGATGGGGGATTAAAATAGAGAAAACCCAAGTGGTTTGTGAGAGAGAAGAGAGAGGGGGAAAGTGCGAAAATTTAAATGGAGAACCTACCTTGTATCTTGTTTATTTTGCGCGCCTTGCTTTCTACGGTCTTCGTCTTGGTCTTCGTCTTCAATCTTCAAAAGTCGCCTTCAATCTTCAAACTTCAGATTGCAACTCTTCAAGTCTTCGAAGGAGGGTTGAAGGTTAGTGTATGAGTGTATGGGGGTGTGTATGAGTGTATAGGTGGCTTGGCGCCACTACTAGTGGCGCCAGCCAGTTAGGAAACTTTATAAGTCGGCAAGCAACGTATCTTTGACTAGATTTGGACGCCTGTACTAGTGACTACCATGTAATTTTTAGCCTGACTTTACTAGGAGTGACTCCGAAAAGTCCAGGAATGATTTGAAGGAGCCGGGAATGACCCGGAAGGCCAGAAAAGAGCAGGAACACTTAAAAATAGTGTCCTGGAGGTATTTGACTTCAAAGATGAGGATATGATGTGTCAAAATGGTTGACCGCGCCTTTAGGGGCAAAACGGTCAATCGGACCGGGAAACTGTCGGGACAGACTCGGACTGTCCCGGAAGAAGACTTTGGATTTGGAAACATTATTCAGAATGTTCCCAGAGGTTGCCAGTTTGATTCCCAGAGCCGGTGTGGTTGGAAAAGGAGACCGGCCCACTAGGGGCAAAACGGTCATTTCGCACCAGGTTTGCCGGAACTAACTCGGAATGATCCGGAAAGGTAAAGGGAGGTTGAGAACACTATAAAAAGTAGTCTCAGGAGGTTACCGGTTTGATACCCAAAGCCGGTGTGGTCGAAAAAAGAGACCGGCCCTCTAGGGGCAAAACGGTCATTTTGTACCGGGTTGGCTAGGAACTGACTCGGAATGATCCGGAAAGGTAAAGGAAGGTTGAGAATACTATAAGAAGTAATCTCAGAGGGTTACCAGTTTGATACCCAGAGCAGGTGTGGTTCCCGGGGCATTCGGATGCCTAGGGGCAAAATGGTCATCTTGACCGGAAAGTCTCGGAAAAGGTCCAAAGGGCAGTTTGGTCATTTTTCACCGAAGTGGGCTAACAGACACTAGTGTTGACCTGGGTTTTGAGTGTTTCCGCCACTCTAATGGCGGTCGTCGTGACACAGGGGTTTGTTGGCAATTCCCTATATCGACCTATTTGTGAGTATTTCCGCTACTCTAACGGTTGTGATGTTTACGAGTATTTTTGCTACTCGGACCGTCTCGAGGAATAAACTGTCTCGAGAGAGTGATTGGAAAGGAGACTTACCGTCTCTGAAAAGACGTGCCTGAATTGGAACCGTCTCGAGGAATAAACTGTCTCGAGAGACGGGTTGGAAAGGGGACTTACCGTCTCCGAAAAGACGTGCCTAAATTGGAACCGTCTTGAGGAATAAACTGTCTCAAGAGAGGGATTGAAAAGGGGACTTACCATCTTCAAAAAGACGTGCCTGAGTTGGAACCGTCTCGAGGAATAAACTGTCTCGAGAGTGGGATTGGAAAGGAAAGGACAATGCCCCTAAAGGCATTTTGGTCATCTTGCCTCTATTTGGGCCTGGTGGGCCCGTTAAGTAATGGACAGACAGGATTTGGACTTTAGAAAGTTGGTTTCAGTTGGAATATACCCACAATGACTTGAAAACAAGTCTGGACGAAGTGTAGACTGCCAAGCGGTCAAAAATGGTGTGCTTACAATGGGCAACCTCCTATCTTCAAAAAGTGAGCCAACACATCATGCTTAGTTCTCTCTCAAAGTAAGGGCACCCCCAGGGCATGCATTGTATGAAAGTTTCCAATCCAAATGCACTAACTTATTTTTGTTTTTCTTTGACATTCTTATTGTTTTTCCCTTACCTACAAAGGTCAAAAAAACCAAAGGACCATGCAAGGACAAAAAGGGGGTCTTCTAAACTGCTTATTCATTTCCATTATGCTGCTCCTGTATTAGGCTCATGCATTAATATCCATCCCAGGACAAGAGTTCCAAGAAACTCAAGTTATTGCATTATCATGCATTCAATCAACCGTAGAGAGAAATGAATGATCCAATCTTATGCTAATCAAACCTACCTAAACCCCTAAGGGTTTCACCAACCCTAAGGATTCATGGCATGCATAGAACCATATCTTAACAAAGACCCAAATCTCTCTCCATCCACGGAGGCGGGATTGCCTAAACAAAGAAGTATCAACCAACCCATGCCGAAGAGGTATTGTATTGTACATAGGGGCAAAACCCCACCTCCAAAATGAACTAAACATCATGCCTAGATTCCCTCAAAAAGAGACCTCCATAGGATATGTATTACATAAAATCTTCAACTCCACATGCTAATTGTATTTTATTTTTCTATTTCTAGGTCCAAGAGCACAGTCAAACTGATAGAATCCCTCCAACACCCCGCTCAATTCATAATTTATGCAAAACCATAACCTCGACACCATGTTGCCACTCCACCAGACCTCAAACTCTTGAAGTCATCCTTGTGCAATTAGATGACACACATGGAAAATGGAGTGTGAAGAATGCCAACGTGATTCCAAAACCAGTTTGAGGGGTTTATTCTGAAAAAGGGGGATTTCTTTCAAACCCATCTTTCAATTTTCAACTCGAATTTGAGCATGAAAATAAAAATCATCTAAATGAAAGGGATCCAAAGTTTTCATGTTTATATCATTGTCTCATGACTTTCTATGAATGATGTTCATCTCCAGGAGCTTTCCCCTGAACTATTTTACCCCAGCTTGGAGGATAGGATAGCATAAGCACCACCTTCAGTAGAAACAATCTCTAACTCCAAAAAGAGGGGAGAGAGAAAGAGGAAGTGAAGAGAAAGGGGAAATACAAAGGAGTGAGAGAGGAGAATTAATCACATATCTCATTGAAGCCCAAAGAGTGACCCCGAAGGATATCCTGGCAAAGCAACAAGTAGCTAAACCCTCAAAATGAAGGGGAGCCATCATTTTATTCTCCCAAACAGAAGGTAATCCGTTGGTTAGCCCACTAGAGCCGCAGGTGATTTCCATTCAAAGGCCCAAACCAGAAGCCACCCCCCCCACACTGGGACGAGCATATGCAAGAAGTGAACTTGCGAACTAACATTTGCCATCTTTTTAAGTGTTTCTAAATTTTTTGGAAAAAAAAAAAGAGCTTTATAGACTAAGCAGTTTTACTTGAAATGACGAGAGGCCCTCAGTTCTTCTACCATACAGTTAAAAACATAACCTTTGCAAAGCCCACTTGAGCCGGTTGCATTCCTATCATTTAGCCGACTTAATGATCACCGCGCACAATAGATTAAGGCAAAACCATTAATGCGTGATGATTTCCAAGAGCGCATGCAGCGAACAATAATTTCCAAAAGAACAAGCAGTGAACGAATGGTGATCTCCAAGAAAGTGTGCAATGAATGAATAGTGATATCCAAGAGAGCACGAGATGAATGAATGATGATCTCCAAAAAAAAAAAAAATGCAGTGTGGACAACATCTCCAGTAGCAAGGATAAGAGAAAGTTTTTCAATATAGAGAAGAGTCTTAAAAAAAAATGGAGAAAGCCATCAAGAGAAGATAAGGGCAAATTTTCCAAACACAATTAATTAATGATGATTTCCAAGAGAAGATAGAGTCATCTAAGACAACAATAGAAAGACAAAACAAAAGTGAGTCGTCCAACAAAGAGAAAACTCTAGAAGAATGACAAGAGTGGGAGCCACTTGCCAAAGGTGATCATGGGTCTTCAAGAGCTTAGCAAATATAATAGGTTTTAAGCCTTTATCCTTCCTTTCAAATACCCCATCACCTAGCCCACATTACGGTCCAAATTAAAGTCCTCTCAGATCAAGAAAAATTGCTTAGTCTATATGAGTTTGAACAAAGAAACAACAACATCTAAAAAGAATGGTACATGCAGGGGCAAAATTCATTTCTTGCAAAAGGTGGTTCTGATTCATACAACCCCCTGCTGAATTTAAAGATTTGGGCCTATGTATCCCTTCAGTTCTTACAACCCTTAAACTTGGCCTACATTACGATCCCAAGTAAAGTCTTGTTTGATTGAGGAAGGAAGTTACAAGTTGTTTTGCCAAAGGGTGATATCGGCTGTCACTCGAAAGGTCCATCTAGAGAAGTTTTCCTTTTCAGCAAAAGAGAGAGGGGAAAAATGAGTCAATGGATCAAATCTTTGAGAATGGTGCAAGTGCTATCACATCTTGATAAGAAAAGGGTGGAGTTAGAAAGGGGAATCCTAAGAGAAGAACAGAAGTTCAAAAGATTGCCTAATTTTAAGACATAATTCCTACAACTGAACACAAATCCTGGGGCATCCCTGGGGCATGCATTAAACATCATTCTATGTATAAAACCTGTGCACTCATTTTCATACCTGTATCAACTTACATGACATGCATTCAATTCTATTCCTGTATTAATTTGTGCATTCATCAAAAAGTATGACATGTATTCATTTCAATTCCCATATAAACCATACATGTTCATGAATTCATCAAAAAGTATGATATGTATTCCATATATTAAATATGTGCATTCATTTCCATACTTGTATTAACTTGCATGACAAGCATTCATTTCAATTCTTGTACAAACCATATCTGTTCGTGCATTCATCAAAAATTATGAAATGCATCCAATTCCATTCTTATTCATGCATTCATTAAAAAGTATGACATGCATAAATTCCATTCTTGTGTATGCATTCATAAAAAAAAGTATGATATGTCTTCAATTCCATTCATGTATGTGCATTGGTCAAAAAGTATGACATGCATTCAAAATTCATCTCTATACATTCATCAAAAAGTATGATATGCATTCAATTTCATTTACATGCATTCATCAAAAAGTATGATATGCGTTCAATTGCATTTACGTGCATTCATCAAAAAGTATGGCATACAGTCAAAATCTATCTATGTGCATTCATCAAAAAGTATGGCATACATTCAAAATCTATCTCTGTGGATTCATCAAAAAGTATGATGTGCATTCAATTTCATTCATGTATGTGCATTCATCAAAAAATATGATATGCATTCAAAATCCATCTCTATGCATTCTTCAAAAAGTATGATATGCATTCATATTTGTGCATTCATAAAAAAAGTATGACATGCATTCAAAATCCGTCTCTATGTGTTCATCAAGAAGCATGACATGCATTCAATTCCATCCCTGCATGAGCATCCATTGACATACATTTAAATCTATCCTTACGCATTCATCAAAAAGTATGACATGCACTCATTTCCTCATGTATCAACCTGTGCATTCATCCAAAAGTATGATGTGAGTTCATTTTAACCTATGGTGGACTTATACAGTATATACCAAATGACATGTCTAATAAAATACATTGACAAGTGTTCAGGTGATTACAAAAGAAAAGGTGTCCCGAAGTAGAAGCACAACACTCTTGAAGGTCTGTTGTCCAGAATCCAAACAGTCTGCAAAAGAAATGGCGTACATTCCAGAAAATCCAAATTGTCATCCATAGACAACAAGAAGAAGAGAATGGGGCATTGAATCACCCTCGACCTCCCCAATCAACTGTGAACAGCCTAATCCAGCCTTTTTCAAAACCATAGAGAATAGGACAACGACCCACCCTCGACCACCCTAACTAATGTCAGCCTGACACGACATCTTCGAATCATAAAAACTGGGGCAACAACCCACCCTACACCTCCCATTCAATTGCAAACTAGTTGATCCACTCAAGAAAAACTGACCTATGGATGTTCGATCTTCTAAATGCCTCAAACCTTTCAAAAGGAGGCCTCACCCCCTCCAAAACCAAATTCAAGAACCCGAGGAACTACTTTATCCAGAATTTTGCCATGCCAGTCAGAGGCAAAAGTCAACAATCAACACATCAACGGAATATTACTCTCCAAAAATCTCAATCCAAGAAGCAGCAAATGTCATCTTCCCCAATATTCAAGACAAAAGAACTACAAGCAGATCCCTTATATCAGCAAAGATTGGGTTTCAAAGCTTCCCCCGAAAAAACAGATTAGGTTTCAGAGCCTCCCCGAAAAAAGCAGATTAGGTTTCAAGCTTCCTCTAAAAAAGTAGATTGGGTTTCAGAGCTTCCCCCGAAAAAGCAGATTGGGCTTCGAGCTTTCTTTGAAAAAGCATATTGGGTTTCGAGCTTCCCTCGAGAAAGCAGATTGGGTTTTTGAGCTTCCTCCGAAAAAGCAGATTGGGTTTTAGAGCTTCCCCAAAAAAGAAGATTGGGTTTCAGAGTTTCCTCCGAAAAAAAGCAGATTGAGTTTCAGAGCTTCCCCGAAAAAGCAGATTGGAATTAGAGCTTCCTTAAAAAAAGTAGATTGAGTTTCAAGCTTCCCCCAAAAAAGCAAATTAGATTTCAGAGCTTCCTTCGAAAAAGCAGATTGAGTTTCAGAGCTTCCCCCAAAAAAGCAAATTAGGTTTTGAGCTTCCTCAAAAAGGAGATTGGGTTTCGAGCTTCGTCCGAAAAAGCAAATTGGGTTTCAGAGTTTCCCCGAAAAAGCAGATTGGATTTTAGAGCTTCCTCCAAAAAAGTAAATTGGGTTTCAGAGCTTCCCCCGAAAAAGCAAATTGGGTTTTCAACTTCCTCTGAAATAGCAAATTGGGTTTTGAGCTTCCCCTGAAAAAGCAGATTGGGTTTCTGAGCTTCCTCTGAAAAGTAGATTGGGTTTCAGAGCTTCTCCGAAAAAGCAAATTGGATTTTTGAGCTTCCTCCGAAAAAGCAGATTGGGTTTTCAAGCTTCCTTCGAAAAAGCAGATTGGGTTTTAGAGCTTCCTCTAAAAAAGTGGATTAGGTTTTTGAATTTCCCCTTTTAAAATCAGATATCAACCTTGAATCTCCCCAGAGGAGCAGCATTTCGCCAAACGGAGCGTCTATTCAAGAAGAATCAATTTTAGGATATCAACCTTGAACCTCCCCAAAGGAACACCATTCCGCCAAACGGAGCATCAGTTCAAGAAGAATCAATTTCCAAACATCAACCTTGAACCTCCTCGGAGGAGCAGCATTCCGCCAGAAGGAGTGTTAGTTCAAGAAGAATCAATGTCCAGACGATAGCCTTAAAACTTCCCGGAGAAGTACCATTGCACCTGACAAAATGTCGGTTCGAGATAACTTACACTCCAAATTTTTTCAACTTCGGTCCCTCCGATTACCTCGCAGTTAACATAGGGTTCTTTATTTTTCATTTTTTGCCTTCGGCAAGCAAAGACAAAAAAAGAGTGGCAGTTACAAGCACCTTATTTTTGCCCGCTCGGCAATCTCTGGCCTGACCAAGCTCCCTTTCAAACCCCGTAAGCACATTCAAGCTCAAATCAACTTTCAAACCCCTATCCAATTGGTAAGCCGCTTTTCGGGCCCGCTGGGCCCAATAGAGGCCTAATAACCAAACCTGCCCCTTAGGCCTCCAAGCACGTTTTGAGAAAGCTCAAAATCCATCAAAACGATAAGTCCACCCTTCCAAAATGTTACTAAACTGTTAGGCGTACTCCACGCCTATCCAGTCCAATTCTGGTCCCATTCAGGCTAACCCCGGTCGAAATGACCGTTTTGCCCCTGAGCACCCCAGCACTACACAAACCCCACTAAAACGGTAAAAGACTCTCCTGAAAACATCCCTGAATGACTCGGCACGCTTAACATGGCATCCCAATCCATTTCTGACCATTTTTAGCCAAAATTAGCCAAAATAACTATTTTGCCCCTAGCAACACAAACTCGCCCCAAAACAACACCAGTCTTAGGTTACTGAATAGTAGGCCTTGCTATGTGCCTCTGTTTAACCTAAGGAAGACCTTACGATGCTAAACACCCGTGACTCGATAAAAGTTCCATGGAATGTCTTACAAACGCTCCACCAAAATTGCCTTTTTTTCAATTCCCCTAGTTATAACACACCGTCAAATAACTCGAGAAATGAGTAAACTAGGGAATTCCCGTAACCTCATCTGTGGGTCTTTCCATCAATACAGCTCGATTGGATAGATCGCTTCCCGAAGCCCTTTGTCGTACAGTGCGAAAACTGCAACTGTCAGCAACCCCTAGAGCGTCTCGCAGATGCTCTGCCTAAATTGACTTTTCCATCGATTCCTCAATTGCAACGCACCGTCAAACGACTTGAGAAATGCGTAAATCAGGAAATTCCTGAAAGTATTTCCAAATTACTTTCCATCGGTACGATCCGATCAAAGAGATCGCTTCCCGAAGGCCTCGATCACACGACACGAAAACAACTACTTTCGAAGCCCCATGGAGCGTATCACATACGCTCCACAAAGATGCCATTTTATGCACATTTCCTGGGATGATATCCCATGCTTCTGAATATCATTCCAACTTTTCAAAAACATAAAAGTTCACGAGAAACCCCAGGAGAACACCCCAGGTGCAACCGATTCTTTCGAAACCTTCCTGGTTAGCTCAATTATCGAAGCAAAATTTAAACGAACACTCCTGGTGACAGAGTGTATGCTACATGCCTCCAGATTTTGATCAGATCGACCAAATTTCAATCAACAGACGAGATTGAGTCAGCACAATGGGTGCCACGTGGCATTCTGCCATTGGAATAGTACTGGCGCATGTAGCACATGCGCCATTATCCAAAATCTTTGCCTATAAATACCAGCACCCCCCTTTACATATTCAAAATCCAAAATTGATGCGAAGCACTGCTGAAACTACTCCAGAATTTCGAATCTCCATATACCTTCCACTCCTCCAACACTTAGGCTAAGTTCCACCTCCCTCAAGCCTGTACACTTCACCTATATAGCCTTATACACTATTAAACACTCTCTTCCAGCCCCGCAAGCCTTCTTGAAGTCATTCAAGTTCAAGCCAAGGCATCCATTGAAGGCTACAAGCATATTGAAGGCAAAAGGTGGTATCTCTTTTACATTTTTGTCTTCCCCCACTCTTCTCTTCTCCCTCCTAGCCTACTTAGGCTTTCTCTATTTAACCCCTATCTTCATCCCCCTTTTTCTTGTATGCTTTAACCAAGAAGGCTCTTAGTTCATGCCTAGAGGAAGGCTAGTGGGAGCCACCGTGTAGGGGGATCTCTCACTAGTCTACTTTAAGACAGTATAGCCTAGGAGCCCCTTGATTATCTGGTGTAGCCTAAAAGCCTTGTATATATTCATGACCCATTGCATTTTGCTAACTTGATCATATCTTGTGTGCTTGGCTTCATTTTCATGTTTCTAACCATGTGCTATAAAACTTTCATTACTCTTATTTCCATGTTATTGTCAAGTTCAATATTCTTCTCAAAATGGTTCGAAGAGTTGGTTCCTTGAAGTTTAGGGTGAAACCTTAGAAGTCAGGCCTTAGAAACTCTCCCACTAACCCCCTAACTAACACTTTTGCATCATTGCATTTCAACTTGCATAATAGTTGTTTTCAAACTCTCTAACTTTCAAGGTTTCCGTTCTCTCAAATTTAGTGGTTGGAATGGCCCCGTGGAACCCTCTCTTGAGTGGTCCCCCTTGTATATTGGCCATAGGAACCCTAGATTGTTAGAATGGTTCCCTTCCCTCTTTCATCTCTTGCACACAAATGGTTTTCAAACTCCTTGATTTCTAAGGTTTCCATTCTCTCAAGATTAGTGGTTGTAATAGCCCCATGGAGCTCTATCTTGAGTGGTATCCCTTCAAATTGGCCATGGGAACCCTAACTTGTTGAAATGATTTCCTTTAAAAATGGTTTTCAAAATCTCCTTCTCAAAAATGGCTTTTGAAAATTCTTTCTCTCCATCTTTGCATTAAAAATGGTATTTTAAAGGTTGTCATCTTCATGTTGATTCTTGAACTCCATGCTCTTGTCAAGATAATGGTAATATTGGTCATAAGGAAACCTTCCTTGGAATGGTCTCCAAATATCAACCATATAAACCATATTCTTGGCTAGAACCAAATTTTTATGGAAATGATCTTCAAAAGGTTTGTCAACCAAAGTCCTTTGCATAACATAAGTTGTTTTTCAAAACTCCTTCAAAAATGCATTAAACCATATTTCAAAACCATCTTCCAACTCAACCCTAGGTTAACTTGACCCTAGTTATCCAACCCTAGGTTAACTTGACCCTAGTTGTCTAACCCTAGGTTAACCTAACTCGAGTTAGTTAGCACTATGTCACCTTAACCTTAGGTTAACTTAACCCTAGTTAGTTAACCCTAGGTCACCTTAACTTTAGGTTAACCCAACCTTAATTTAACCTTAGGTCACCCTTCCCCTTAAGCCAACTCAATCAAGGTTAGTATGCTTCAAGGTTCCAACTCATGGACCCCCCCTTTCAAATGACCTTTCTATTTAAAACTATTTTCACAACCCGTTTTTCCAAAACTTCCTACTCTCTTGAGATTTCAAAAAGCCAACTTCATAACCTCTTCAAATGTTCCCACATCCCATCTTTAAAGTATTTCCAAACGTGTTTCTCAAAGATTCACCAACCTAAGGTGACCCTACCCCTTTTATGGTTAGAGATTCTAAAAAAAAGTGATATATTAAGAACTACCTCCATGGTTGGCCATATAAGGGTTCCAAAGCCCCTAGGTATTTTCAAAGACCACTTTCAAGAAGCTTTTCAACACTTCCAAACTTTATATCTGAGACCTTCAAAATAAAACCTCAAAAGGTTTTTCAAAACTCCCTTGAGTTATTTCAAAAGCACTTTCAAAACTCCCTTGAGTCGTTCCAAATTCAAAACCCCCTTTCAAGAGTTTCAAATTTCTATCTCAAAATACTCCACTACCCGATGTCAAATCAAAGCTCTCGAGTTCTCTCTTTCTATAGATCTCAAAGTGTCTTTAAACTTTTTCAAAGACCTCAAAGTGTCTTCCAACGTTCCCAATGACCTCAAAGTGTCTTCAAACTTGTCAAAGGCCCTAACGTGCTTATTTTCCATCGGGCTCTTGCCCGAACTACGAATGACCTGATTCTCGCCAAATGAGATACGTAGGCAACCTAAAATGGTACGATCATAACTTCCATTCCAACTCTAGTCCCTTTTTCAAAAGTTTCTATCAATTCAAAGTTTCTATCTCAAACCTGTTCAAACTCCCATATTTTCAAACTTCTTCCCAAAAACTTGCATCATACATCATTCATCCGAAAAGTGATGACTAAACCCACTTTTCAAAATTCTAATGTTGATATTAAGTGGACAATGGTAACTGGTTATTCTAGTGAGTAAACAAAAGGGTAATTAGACATGTAGGTACCGAAAAGGCGGGGTAGGGTGATGATCTTATGATATCTTCTTTACATATAACCAACCTCCGGACCACAGATTTCTATTTTCGAAAAACCAAAATGGAGTTATTTTCAAAAGGGCTTAAATCTTTCCAAAGGTTGCCAAACAACCTATTTTCTTTAAAACCCTTTCTTGAGGCAATTTTCAAAATCTTTTCCAAAAACCCTAAGTTTGATCTTCGGATTAACACTTAGTTTTAGGTGTCCTAACTCATCTTAATCAAGTTAGGTGGCGACTCCTATTTTTTTTAAAAAGCCCTTAATCAAATCTATTTCAAGATCAAACCTAGTCGCACTTGTCCTTCTAGGAGGATGAGTTCTAGTGACAGAATTCTGTGCTTTTAGTTTCTGAGCCGAAAGGACCTTGGACCCAAAAAACTGGGGCACAACAAGAGATACATGCATAATTATTAAATAAATAATGTAAGACAAACATTATTCACATAGATTTTTATAAAGATAAAATATCTAATTTATTAGTAAATACTAAAGTTATTATACAAAACATGTATTTTAGTATAAATTCCTAACATAGCTAAGAAATCATACCCCTGATGTTAGCAAGACAATTGACAAATGAGTAGCTCCAAGAGTGGGTGTTTATACGATGGAGCAGTTTTTTAGAAGCAAATGATGGTTGGTGTTGGTCCAATTATTCATAATGTTAGAGGGGAAGCAATAGCTAGCTCAACTGAGCGAGTATAGTATATGGAGGATGCTGCCTATATTGAAGCTCTAGTAGCTTTAAAAGGCTACTCAATTTGCTTTGGATTTGGTGATTCAAGAGGTTCATCTTGAAGGAGACTCTATTTCAGTTGTTACATCAATACGTGACTCTGTGGCTATGCTTTCTTCGTTTGGGCATGTCAACCAAGTTGTTGGTGAGTTGTCGAGATCATACAGAAGATTTAGTATCTCTCATATTTCTCGGAAAGGGATGAGGCCGCTCATTGCCTAGCTCGAATGGCTTTGTAATATGATTCTCAAAGAGTTTGGATAGAGGATGTTCCCTCTTTTTTGATTTCTCCATAAGCAGTTGATTACTTGTAAGCCGCTTTTGATCTCCGAAATCTTTAAAAAATAAAATAAAAAAAGGAAGACCTCAAAACCACTGTCAATCAATTGAGAAGTCAACAATTCACTTAAATTGTTTTGATTTTGTTAATCTAGAAGGTTTAAGCCTCAATCTCAAATATGTAGGGGAAAGCCACTCTCATTCTTAGTTTCATGCAAATTAAAGAAAAATAGTAATATTGCAAAACCCTAATAAAACTAATTAAACAAGCAAGTAATAATATGGAAAATAATCAACCACATAAGACACTAAATTTACGAGGAAACTCCTCCAGTGTAGGGAGGGAAAAACCATAAAGCCAACGTCAAATCTTCCACTATCAATAAGAATAACAATGGTCACACAGGCTAAATAATGGGTAATCAACAACTCTCAAGTTTATGCCCAAAACTTGAGGAACAATAAAATAGAAGAAAATACAGTGTTACTCTAAGGCCAAAATATCACCAAAATTAACCTTCCAACCTAGTGGAGAAGTCCCCAGCAACATTTGTTTTATGAAGAGCCTCACATTACTTTTTATTTTTGTTAGCTAAAAAAAGGCATTGGTTTCCTAAATCATGTAAAATTTTGAAGAAAAAAAAAATGATACAGTTTTCTATATAATGTAATGTTTTTGGTCAAAATAATATTATCTTTAAAAAGTTTTTCCCCATCTAACACTTTTTCAAAAATAATTCTCATCTTAATATTTTTTTTGCCCTATCAACTCTTATTTGAGGAGTGCTGAAATTTTAGACTCCTTTGTTTTCTTTCTTTTTTCGTTTAAATTTTTTCAAAAAGCTTAAAGCCCAATTATTTCTTTTGTTTTTTGCTTCTTTGTTTCTCTCCTAGTTAGTAAATTCATATATTATACGCGCACAATACATGAACTTAGGAAACTTACAACAAAATTTGGTGTCTGGTATACAGATTTCAAAGCTACAGTTACATACGCATTTTTTTGTAGTGGTGAAACAAATTATTTTGATTTATTCGAAAGTCGTTTGAAATGGTAGTAAAAGGTCGGCAACGAAAAGACTCATAAAGACTACTCCGTACAGTCCTAAGACTCTAACCCTACTCTAAAAAGTAAAATCCAAGCAAATAAGAACAATCCCTCTATACTTTATACTACTGGTTCTTTCTGTAATGCTATAATCCCCCAATCTATCTCATCACTCACCTTAAGATACTCTCTCTCTCTCTCTCTCTCTCTCTCTCTCTCTCTCACGTGCCTCCATTATAGACGTACTTGATGGTGGAACTTATCTGGTACAATACTAATTTTTCGTCCGTCTCCATTCTTTACCCAGTAGAGTTTCATTGAACTTCATTGTTTTTTCGATGATTGATGACTTGTCAATAGTTGTGTTCAATTCTCTTGCTTGGAGAGTTGTTACATAGTAATTTTTCCCCTACATACGTGGTCAAAATCAATATTTGTGTTAAACTTTAGTCTGGTAAGTGACGTCAGACCACAAGAGGCCATGATTTTCTTTGCTTAGTTGTTGAAATTTGGAATTAAATGCAAGAAAAAAAACAATGATAAAAAGGTCTTTTGTAGTACTAGTCACTAGTCAGTACTAGGTTGGGTGAAATTTTGTTCTTGTTAAGATTAATTTTTCTTTTTTGGGCGAAACTTTAATTATAGACGTTAGTGAATATTAAATCATAAAATCTAAGAAATTATCAAAATAGAGTTGATAAATAATTATTTTTTTAGCATATTTAATAATATTTGTGCTATATAATTTATTTTACATGATTTAATTGTTTGTTTGAATTAATATAAAATGTTTTCAAATTTAGAGAAAAAATAGTTCATAAAAAGGATCAATTTTGAGAGCATGTTCAGCAATTAGAAGGTCATTTTAAGTATGAATATTGTCAGATTGAGTATTTTGGAAATATTACTAAGGTCAAATCATATTTATCTAGAGTAAAAGGCTGTGACATTGAAGTTTGTACAAAAGTTCTGTATTTTTGACAATTAGTGGTCTGAATAAGAAAGTTAAAATTATAGGTAATTCAAGTAATGTTGAGATAATTGAACTTTTCACACAGTTTATACCTTTATCAAAGGGTTTACATCAATCTACCATGCCAAAAATATGTAAAAAGATGAATAAGAGTTTTATAGATAAACTGCTTGCAAAGTACATTATATTAAATAATGGTGCATTCAGCATTGTCCAAACTCCATCTTTTTATTACATTTGTAAAGGGCGGAGCAGAATTTGGACCAACTTACAAGTTACCAAGGGTTCGTTTGGTGCAACTTCTTATAACCGAACATCCTTCATCACGAAAGACTTTGTAGGAAGGACTTCATAAGAATGACTCTATAGAGAAAATAATATTTGGTGGATGTTTATTTTAAAAGTCCTTTGAAATTAAATAGTATTTTAATTATGTAAATATATGTTTGATGGTAACAATTTAAAAGTACCAAATAGCTTCTAAGTTCCAACTAACAATATTAGCATTATCATTCATCTATATCATTTTCTCTAAAAAAATTATAACTAAACTTATAATATTTACAAAAAAATTAGAAATAAAAAATAATTGTATGCAAATTTGACTAATAAAAGTATGTCAGTTATTATACACT